>CM065693.1:8284114-8338790 GCA_017654935.2 Phymorhynchus buccinoides
AACAGCTCCAATTTTTTTTACAGCACTATAAAAAAAGAAAACGCTTCAACCACAATGAGTGACCTCCACCCACCCCATCCAAAATGGCTACTCTCTCCGGCATCTCCGCCAAGGAGGAATCGCCGTGTTGACGGTTTAATTTCTAGGAAACCAGAGCAAAGTGAGTGTTCCGATCCTTGAAAAGGCTGTCTTTCTGGTGGTCTCGACGTTTTACTTGCAATAGTACCGTCAGTATGCACCTTTAACAATACAGGCATGATAACGCATTATAGTCTTAGACATTGGTACAATAAGGCTTTTTACTGAAAATTATCTTCCCCTGATTCGTCACTAGGTGGCGCTTGCACTTGGGCCCTAAAGCCAGCACGGCCTGGGCATCCATTGTTGCTAGGTCTACTCTCTCTCTCTCTAGCTCGTCTCTCTCTCTCTCTCTCTCTCTCTCTCTCTCTCTCTCTCTCTCTCTCTCTCTCTCTCTCTCTCTCTCTCTATCTCTCTCTTTGTCTCTCTCTGTCTCTCTGTCTCCCTCCTTCTCTCTCTCTGTCTCTCTCTGTGTCCCCCTCTCTCTGTGTCCCTCTCTCTCTGTGTCTCT
Organism: Phymorhynchus buccinoides; assembly: GCA_017654935.2. Classification (NCBI taxonomy): domain Eukaryota; kingdom Metazoa; phylum Mollusca; class Gastropoda; order Neogastropoda; family Raphitomidae; genus Phymorhynchus; species Phymorhynchus buccinoides. The sequence goes on from CM065693.1 coordinate 8,284,704, forward strand.
CTCCCTCTCTCTCTCTCTCCCTCCCTCTCTCTCTGTGTCTCTCTCTGTATCTCCCTCTCTCTCTCTCTCTCTCTCTCTCTCTCTCTCTCTCTCTCTCTCTCTCTCTCTCTCTCTCCCTCGTCTCTCTTTATGTCTCTCTGTCTCTGTCTCAAATCTCTCTCTCTCTCTGTCTCTCTCTCTCTCTCCTCCTTTTATCTCTCTCTCTGTCTCTGTCTCTGTCTCTCTCTCTCTCTCTCTCTCTCTCTCTCTCTCTCTCTCTCTCTCTCTCTCTCTCTCTCTCTCTCTCCCTCCTCTCTCTCTGTGTCTTTGTCTCTCTCACTCTCTGTCTCTGTCTCTGTCTGTCTCTCTCTCTCTCTCTCTCTCTCTCTCTCTCTCTCTCTCTCTCTCTCTCTCTCTCTCTCTCTCTCTCTCTCTCTCTCTCTCTCTCTCTCTCTCTCTCTCTCTCTCTCTCTCTCTCCCTCTCTCTCTCTGTCTCTCTCTCTCTCTCTCTCTGTCTCTCTGTCTCTCTCTGTCTCTCTCTCTCTCTCTCTCTCTGTCTCTCTCTCTCTCTCTCTCTCTCTCTCTCTCTCTCTCTCTCTCTCTCTCTCTCCCCCTCTCTCTCCCTCCTTCTCTCTCTGTCTCTCTTGTCTCTCTCTCTCTCTCTCTCTGTCTCTGTCTCTCTCTCTCTCTCTCTCTCTCTCTCTCTCTCTCTCTCTCTCTCTCTCTCTCTCTCTCTCTCTCTCTCTCTCTCTCTCTCTCTCTCTCTCTCTCTCTCTCTCTCTCTCTCTCTCTCTCTCTCTCTCTCTCTCTCTCTCAGAGGGCCTCACTTGAAAGCGCCACCTACATAAAATGATCGCCCTTGGGCGACACGAAGAAGCAGTATAAATATCAATGTTTATTTATTCCTCTACAAACGATGAGAAAAAACATAGCTCCAATATTCCTAGCAGACATTAATTTTGATAGCGATGGCTTAGAGTCAAAACGGACTAAACTTATTATTGACGTTATTGCAAAAACTAAGAACTTGTATTTAAAAAAGACTGCAAATAATGTAAAATGGGGAGTATGCTTTTTACATTTCTGCAGTCTTTAAAAAAAAAAGTTATTAGTTTTCACAATAATGTTCAATAATACGTCAATGGACTATCTAAAGATAGTCCGTTAGATAGTCCGTTTTGACTCCAAGCCATCGCTAGTCTCTATTGGGCCAGCAACACCACATGCAAATTGCATCTGAATGCGATGCGATTTTGACGATGTGAGTCATGATTCGCGTGAAATTCATGTATTGGGTCTACTTGGGCATAGTGAGCGAAAACGGCAGAATTATTTTAGACGGAAGTAATTAACGTGAATCGTTACTCACGTGACACAATCGCATCGCTTCCCCGTGCGATTTTACACGCCGTGTGGCGCCGGCATTAGAGGAAAGCTATTTATTGTTAGAAATATCCCCAACACACACACACACACACACACACACACACACACACACACACACGCACGCACACACACACACACACACACACACGCACGCACGCACGCACGCACACACACACACACACACACACACACACACACACACACACACACACACACACACACACACACACACATTAGCAACTGCTACACAAAAGCAAACTAACAATAATATTTTACGAACATGACAACATATTTTTATGAGAGCACAAACCTGTTAAAAAAACTGCTGACAAAATTTAAATGTTCGCAACACGTTTCAAGTATAGAAGCAACAAAAGAGCTGACCATTGCTGGCCTATCGTGACAATGACAGTGACAAGCAAAACAGTATCTTTGGCAAAACTTCCCTGATATGAGAGCATGTTGCGATTATTCTCGCAACGGTTGTTCTAAAAGTAATTGTATGTGACTGAGTTTTTGGAAGAAATCTAAACCAATGGCGTTAGAGTATAAAATTGACCCTTCCTACGTCATCTAAGCAGCCCTTTGCTCAAAATGGCTCTTATCATTGGTTGACATCAGCCTGTAGTATGGGGCCAACAGTAACATGAGAGTTGTACAATAGATGATTTTCTACTGAAATGGAAAATCATGGTACAGTTTAGTCTCTTGTGGGAGACTATGACTCTTAAATGAGGGGGCCTTTGCACCTCTTTGGTGCTGCAGCCAAAGGGATGGGTTGGCCTTTGGGGACCTTCCTCAATGCCAGCAGTCCTCAAATCCCTTTGGCCGAGAGAGTGGGGATGTACTCTGGGCAAGGCATCTCCATTATAAACTAATTGTAGCCCAGCCTGCCGGAATAGCATCTGCTCCCTCTGCTATCTGGCTGTCATGGTTGGAAACGACTGACTGGCATACACGTCATCTGACACATTAACCAAGTCAGCAAGAGTCAATTGTATTGGTTAATTTGTGCACAGAAGCAACTGGCCCTCAGTTTTTCAGTCACGAGGTTTGGAATTTCTGTGACAGACAATGATGTACTGCTTTCAACTCATTCAGTTGAACACAAAATAACGAAGTGGGTTTCAAATGTTATATAATTAAACAGATAAAAGATAAGTCTACGCTCTAATTCAAAAAGAAAATCACTGCAATTTCCAATTCTTTAAAAGAGAATTCATTGAAAAGGGCCAAAATCGAATACATAGAATTTTCATGCCTTTACTGCAGTGTGCTGAGGGCATATGGAGCAGGGAGAGGGGTGGTGCTGAAAGTGTTAAAAGTCAAACAACATTAAAGCCATTTTGTAATGGCAATGAAGTATTAAAATTGAACAGAGAGTAACACCACTGTCATGTCCTCAGCGGCAGCATGCACACACATCATTGCAAACATTCTTTGCCAGTTGTCTGAACTTGGAGACAAAGAACCAGTAGATGAGCACGTTGAGGCTGGAGTTGAGCACATGGAAGACGAACACTGTGTAGCTCAGCGCGACTTTGACCTCTGTGGGGAAATCTTTCTTCACCATCAGATAATGCCTCACACTGAGGCCAACAGGGTAGGAGATAAAGGAACACAGAGAAACCAGCAGCACAGCCGTCACCATGTAACGTTTTCGCGAGTTTTGTTTGGTGTGATGACGTTGATCAATGATTGTGGGTTTGCTGGCCTTAGGTTGTTCCTGATGTTGATGCTGGGTTGGTGGTCCAGGATTCACCTCAACGTCTCTTGTAACGTCTTCACGCTCTGTGCACCCATGAGTTGCCGCAATGTTATGGCTATCCAGTACAGTTTCCACATTTTGCTTGTCATTTATGTACGGCTGTTTCTCTGTCTGTGACAAAATTCTGGGACGCCTTGTGGCAGTCCACAAAAGACTGACATTGAACATCATCAGCAGCAGCAAAGGCAACACCAGGCCCACATATTCTTTAGTCCAATAGAACGTCATGTTCGTGTAATGGGGGTTTATATACATCACTTGACAGCCCTCCAAGATTCCACAGTAAACCATCACGACCACACACGATAGATAGACCCGTCGGGACGTCATCAGTCTCTGTGCACGGAAGGGAAAGGTGACGGCGATCCAACGGCTGACAGCGATCAGCAAGGTCACGTGGACGGACACCAGCTGGGCGTAGTTCCCGGAATACCAGAGGACAAAGTCCAGTGCGGTCCCCACCCAAGGGGTGAGCTTGAAGTAACAGTAGATGACCACAAGAGCCAAGTACGTAGTGTCCCAAAGCGCCAAGGCCTTGAAGAAGAACACTGTGGCGTTGAAGGAAGAAGAGTCTGTCCTCCACACAGTCAGAGAGAACGCGTTGCCAGCAATGCCCAGCAAGGCCAGGCATGGGATCAGCACGAACCGCATCCAGAAAGCTATTGGTCTATCTATGCTGTTTAAATCGTCAGCGTTGGATGTTGATGCATTCATTGAAGAATTAAGAGTCAGCGCCATTGTTTCATTGTCCGTCAAGAAACTAGCATCGTTCGTTAATTCTTGAATGGAAGTGCTGCTGACATCCATATTGATGGATAAGTGGAGTATTATACTTCATCGTGGAGGTTTTGCAACAACGTTGTATGCATTCTTTAAAAGAAATAAAGAAAACAAAAAGCGTCAGTTCGTTTAACAGACTTTTTTTTAAAAAAACTTGTTAATTCGACACAAGCGTAATTAATGTGCTGTCAAACGGATTAATCACTTAATTTGTGTTTAGATTATCTTATTTTAGCAGGTTTGATATTTTTGTGTTGCTGTCACCGAAAGGAACCATACATATATATATACTCGTATATTATGTCAATAAAGTATAATCAGTTTGTTGTTAACACCTATACAAATTACAGTCAACTCCACGAATTTCTATAGTCATCAAAAGGAAAGACTCCTACATACTCTGACAGCTCTGTGGCAAAGCACATCCACAGCACAACGAATCCACTCTGGTCTCCCACTCCGTCCTCCCCTTTCCCTTGTCCCTCACCTCCCTTCTCCCTGCTCCCCCTCTCTTCATCACTCCTAGGGGCCGTTTCACAAGGGCTAACGTTTCGTTGCGCTCGCTCAAATCGGCAAAAACGGTCTAAGAAACACCCTTCGTACTTTGCCGATAGTTCGCTTGGCGATTTGTTCTTACCAAACACCGAGCAAGCGGCGAAGTATCCGGAACTAGTAGGGGGTGAATACGGTTCTTGTTGTTGATTGGTCCATTACAATTTGTTTAAAATAATGATTTGTTTTGACCAATCAGACTAGAGCTTGTAATATTCTTCCGCAAACGTTTTCTACAGTGTTTCTTAGGCTCCGTTTGGCGTAAGCGTTATTCGCGCGGCGACCGCTATTTTCCCTCTAAACTCCCACCTTCAACTTCCCTTTATCCCTCACGGCAAATTAGCGGCAACTTTTCCACCTCATAGTCTTTTTGTCCTCCCCCACCCCTGTCCACTCACCCCTCCCATCGTGCCATGCTTTTCTTTTCCACTTGGATTTTCTGAAAAGTAATCACGGGTAAAGGTAAAGATGTGCCACCTTCCCTGCATTTCTCGGTTAATTCTATTTTTCCGTTTTTGCCTTTCTTACCATACATAAAGCTGTATTTTAGGAACATTTTTAGCTAATAACCTTTTTGGAATACTAACACTATCCCTAACCCTAGCCCTAAACCTAACCCTACCCCCCATTATGTACTGCAGTACACCGCGATTTGTCACAGTTGTGGTTCGTTGCGTTTTTCCGTCTTATAGGGTGGGGGGTAGAGTTAGGGTTAGGGCTAGGGTTAGGGTTAGGGTTAGTATTCCAAAACTAATCACAATTTCTTCCCTTCACCAAGGGGTCCCTCTACCACTATTACTAACAAGGTCAGTTCCTCCATGGACACTACACTACTATCTAAATATAGAATCCATGGTTCATCTAACTCCTACAGTTTCTGCAAAAATAAAACGTCTAAACAAAATTCAGTGCATCTTCAAAAATAAGTCTAATATTCAAAACCTCTGCACTATCAAATTTCTCCAACGATAAAAGATAATCCACTCATGGAGTAACTGAGTTTGTTCTTCTGTAGCTTTAACACATGCATGGCTGGGCAGAGTTGTCATGGTCATAGGCAGCTCCAGTATGGGGTTGCATCCCTTTGTGGAGAGCTACCCATCTTTGTTTACTTTCTTTTCTCCTAGCCTCACTATTTCAATCTTTAACCATTAAAGGGGCACCCTGACGGATGAGGTTTTGCAAGAAACATGCCGAGATCACCAGAAAGACAGCCTTTTAAAGGATCGGAACACTCGCGTTGCTCTGGTTACCTAGAAATCAAACCGTCAAAACGGCGATTCCTAATTGGCGGAGTTGCCGGAGAGAGAAACCATTTTGGACGGGGTGGGCGGAGGCCACTCAGAGTGGTTGAAGCTTTTTCTTCATTGTAGTGCAGCGATTAAAGATAATCCACTCATGGAGTAACTGAGTTTGTTCTTCTGTAGCTTTAACTCATGCATGGCTGGAGTTATTTCCTTTGTTGTGAGCGAAACTCATTTTTGGTATACTGTATGAAATAGCTAAAAAAAAAAGAGGTTTGTATTGTGGAAATTTCGTGCAAACGATTTGGCCTAAGACTCAGGCGGCCATTCTCTTTCACTGAAAAATCTGACTTCCAGCACCTCCGGCAAGGAGGAAGCGCCGATTTGACGGTTTGATTTCTAGGAAACCAGAGCAAAGTGAGTGTTGCGATCTCTGTAAAGGGTGTTTTTCTGGTGATCTCGACGTGTTTCTTGCAAAGACGTATGTGTCAGTGTGCCCGTTTAAGTGGTGCAGTTTTTCTAACGACACGAGTGTTGAACACCAGCTTTCTCTCTATCTCTCTACACACACTGGTTTGACATAATGATGCACCATCTGGGAGACACATTAAGCAGAGAGTAGTATACAAGTCAGCTGCTTAGGTAGAGTTATCGCCCTTAACACCTCGTGGTGTTTCGTTTGAAGGCCGTTTTCTTAGCACCGCCATCTCTCTCTCTCTCTCTCTCTCTCTCTCTCTCTCTCTCTCTCTCTCTCTCTCTCTCTCTCTCTCTCTCTCTCTCGCCCACGCACGCCAGAAATAGATTTTGTCTTGCATTTGACACAGAGAAGTATTACAAGTCCGTTAAGTGATTCCCCGTGAGACGACCAGAAGCGCTCACCGCACTGGCACTATAAAGCTCGAAAGGTTAAATTGCAGGACGTTTTTTTTTCTAACGACACAACGAATATTGTACACCAGTTCTCTCTCTCTCTCTACACACACACTGCTTTGACATAATGATGCATTCGAATTTATAGTAGTTTGTATAGCCAACGTTTGTCGATTTTACAAGTGTTGTCGACCAACCCCTTTTGTTGACCCAATAATTTTTGTCCCCCATGTACAAGCACATTTGTTGAACTTATACATTTTTGTCGACCCAATTAACTTTGTCCACCCTCCACCCTGTACAAGCTCATTTGTTGAACTTATACATTTTTGTCGACCCAATCAGCTTTGTCCGCCCTCCACCCTGTACAAGCACATCTGTTGAACTGAACCACTTTTGTCGACCCAATCAGCTTTGTCCGCCCTCCACCCTGTACAAGCACATCTGTTGAACTGAACCACTTTTGTCGATCCAAACAGTTTTGTCCTCCCTGTACAAGCACATCTGTTGAACTGAACCACTTTTGTCGATCCAAACAGTTTTGTCCTCCCTGTACAAGCACATCTGTTGAACTGAACCACTTTTGTCGATCCAAACAGTTTTGTCCTCCCTGTACAAGCATATCTGTTGAACTGAACCACTTTTGTCGATCCAAACAGTTTTGTCCTCCCTGTACAAGCACATTTGTTGAACGTAGTCACTTTTGTCGACCCAATCAGTTTTGTCGACCGAAGGGCCAGCTACACTGCATACGATTCGATCGCAATGCGATACGATTGTGATGATGTCTGCGAGTCGTGATTAACAGAGGGTTAAATTCTACTAGTTTGATAGTTGTTATGCTTTTAACTATGTGGCCCGGATAAGGTTTCATACTAAGATTTTAACAGTTTTATACATACACAATAAAATACTATTTTAACCGACCTAAAGACCCCACCCTCCCCCTTTTATGTAAACTCTATTATAAAATCTTTAAAAAATGTATCGCTAGTCCCCAGATACGCGAAATCGTGGTAGGGACTATAAACTCCCAGAAGAAGAAGTCTTTGTCCATGGCAGGCTCCTAGCGTAACATCATCAGTCTCCAAAATCCCCCGAGGACGGAGTGTGGCTGCCCACGTGGCGAGGTAATCAAGAGCGGTCACACAAATAATGTTCCCATCCCTAGCTGTTGCATTTGTAACATAGTGTTCAAGTGCTTCGGCTGTTGGGATGATCCCTGGAGTCTTTTAGCCAGGATACTTCAACAAACAACAAAACTGGAGATGTGGTTTGTGAAGTTTATGGGTGGATGGAAGTCCTGTATGAAGTGGATGAAGTCAAGAAGTTATTTGTGGTAGGGAGGCTTAGTAGGTAGTGTCCTGCGTATGTTAGCTCAGAACAGGCTCCACTGAACTCCACCGAAGTGACTCAGCAGCAGTGCAGTGTCTCTTCGGTTGGTTGCCTCCTGACGGCCTAACGTAGATTCGCTCCCCTTGGATATCGGATTCTGCAACCTGAAAAGCTGCGGTGTAGCTGCGAGTTGGGACTCGGAATGGGCAGCGTGGGATCAACGCCTCTGTACGGCCCAGAAGATGGGACAGCAAAAAGAAAAAGAAAAAAAGGTTTTTGTGGGAACGGGAACCAAGGCCAAGGCCATCATCGATGAAGCGTGGTGACAAATCATGGGTGACAAAAAGCGGGGCTTAGTCCCAAGGGAAAAAATCGACAAACGTCGCTGGGTGGACAAAAGTGGGCTCTCTACTGCAGCATTATTATTTATACGGTGGAGTGCCAGAGGGTCTTATCAACTTTCTGTATTTCTGTTTACGATCGTACTTTCTGGCTTTCACCCCAGAGGATTGATAGTACTTTCTGGCCCATTTCTTACAGTTTGGTCCCGATTGGCCACTGCAAAGAACACATTTTGCAAAAGAATGAATGCCCTTGGTGGGTGGGGGAAGATGGTTGAGTACTGACCAAACAAGGGTATAACTCTCGCCAATAACCCTAGTTGAGGCCACTTATAAATGGCTGCCTTTTGCAAGAGTGAATGCCCTTTTGGATACTGATCAACAAGGGATTAACTCTTGCCGTCAAGTGCGTTAATAACCCTAGTTGCAGTGGCCAATATAATAGGGGGCTGTGGTGTGCATAGGGGAGATAATCGATTTGTAAGTATCGCACAGGGACTGAATAATTTAGTGGAATAGGCTATCGTCTATAAGGACGAGAATCTAGCAAATGGATTGTGGTGTTCCAACCCCGAAAAATGAGAGTGATTGAGGGCGGGTCGAGGTGGGAGCGGCGGGGGTGACAAGAGAGAGAGAGAGAGAGAGAGAGAGAGAGAGAGAGAGAGAGAGAGAGAGAGAGAGAGAGAGAGAGAGAGAGACACTTTGACTGTTTAATGTCATTAACAAAATGTTCTTATGACATGGGGGAAAGCATCATTTTCACAGTAAAGAACAAATTTTAACTAAACAATATAACTAATAAGGAAAAATAACTAAAAGTGAGAAATATGAAAAATAACATTTCAATACATTTTATGCAAATCCTTACTATTGTAAACATTTTCTCATATTAATTTCCAAATTCGCTCTCATTCACTCTTTCTTTACAAATTACACCCACACCCACACATTCACTCACACACACACACACACACACACACACACACACACACACACACACACACACACACACACACACACACACACACACTCACTCACTCACTCACTCACTCACTCACTCTCTCTCTCTCTCACACACACACACACACACACACACACACACACACACTCTCTTACTCTGGCCATCCAAAGTCACTGAGAGAGAGAGAGAGAGAGAGAGAGAGAGAGAGAGAGAGAGAGAGAGAGAGAGAGAGAGAGAGAGAGAGAGAGAGAGAGAGAGAGGGGGGGGGGGGTGGGACAGAGAACACTGAACAAAGAATATAAGCAAAACGTATTTTGCCAGTCTGTTTTTGATACGTTTTGATAGGATACGTATCTAAAGTGCACATATTGATTGTAGCTTGTCCTACTCCTCTCGGCCAAGTAGAAAGAAAAATATACTTTTGGCCGCACGCGCGAGAGAAACATAGTATATATAATTGTTTTAAATTTGTTTACTTTTTTCCCCTATGTCTTTCAATGTGAACATTAAAACCAAACCTCACCGGGAGTATGTTGTTGTTTACTACGATTTCTATGACCTCCCCTATTGAATCCTTTACTGGATCCACCAACATGGCATCCCATCTCTTCTACTCTCTTCGAGGGATTGTAATTTTAGAACATTATTATTGTTGTTATTTTACACAAGATTTTTATCACTTCTTTTGAATTAAGTGCTGGTTTGCTTTTATTGTGGACTTTCAATCTGGTGCAAAGAGGACAACCTTTCTCTTGGAGAAAGTCTTCTAGCTCAGTTTGAATGTTCACTGTGGACATTCTTTGCAGGCCGATATGCAGACTGAAGAGTCTTTCTCAAAGACTGTCTTTGCATATAGGCATTGTCCCATTGGGAGAAAGGACGGTATTCATGTCGAGATAGCATGAGACTTAGCATGATGCTAACTTAGAAGCTCTTCCAATGTCCTATAGGATTTAATAGGACTTTTGGAAGAGCTTCTAAGTTAGCATCATGCTAAGTCTCATGCTATCTCGACATGAATACCGTCCCAGTACATTATTTTCTTTTATAGTTTTCAGAACACAGAACAAATCGTTCTGTCATTGCTGTTCTTTAACATCATCGATTGCGTGTTTTCATACACCTAGTAACCATTCTCTTTTGATTTATTTATTCTGGTCTACTCAATGGCTGAGGAAGGCTTTCAGTTTAACTGGTAAAATAAAGCCGAATTTTTTATTTTTTTTATAGCGGAAAGGCTTGATGTTTTGTGATCTTTTTTATTATTATATATATATATAAGAGGATATAAACAAACTTGTCACTTGGACAGATAAGAACCACCATCCATCCTCAAAAATCAAAATTTATGTTAGTGACAACTAGACAAAAACGTCAAAACCATAAAGTCCCATTCATGTAACCTACGCGTCTTTGATAAACAACTGGAAGAGGTAAATTTCTACAAGCTACTTGACCTTACCATTGATAACAATCTTTCATGGTCCAAACATATTTCCCTTCTGTGCAAAAGAGTATCTATGAAAACTTTTCAACTAAACCGAATAAAGCATTTTCTAGATCAACACACGCGAAAACTGTTTTTCCATGCTTACATTCAAACCGACATTCGACTATGTATCATCATGCTGGGACCTAGCCAGTCAAAATACCTTAAAACCACTTAAAAGCATGTATCGACGCTCTCTGAAGCTCATTCTTCTTAAGCCATCGTCCCTCCTTCCTAGTGATTATAAGAAACTGGCAATCGCCCCGTGGCAGTTAATTCCCGTGGCAGTTTTAACCCCATGGCAGTATTGAACAATACTGGAGGCAATGCCCGGAGGCAGTGCTAAACCAGTAAAGTCCCGATTTTTGGCTGTAATACAGATACGTGTAGTGTCACCCCCTTGTAATCTCCACTGCCCCCCCCCCCCCCCCCCCACCATCCCTCCAACAGAATGGAGTGGCCAGCATGCAGTCCCGATAGCAACCCGATTGAGAACCTCCCCCCCCCCCCCCCCCCCCAGGGACCCCACCCTGCATAACCAGCTGGCTGGTCACCTACTCGTCACCCCAGAACAGCCACGTGTGAACCATGGTCTCATGCCCACAGCAGGGAAATCCCCCCCCCCCAAACGATTGCCGTTAATAACAGCACACTAAAGCATTGGACATATGTCGGCTTTTCGCCTAGTGAGCGAAACTGTAAATTGGTGCATAAACAAACGCGCGACAGATAAGAACCATTTATGAAACTAGACAATAACGTCAAAACATAAAGTCCCATTCATGTAACCTACATTGCCCGGGTCATAGCAAGCCTGACAGCATAACACTCTTGAGGCGATTCGGTTAAGAAACGGCGGAGTTATTCGTGAAAAGGTGAAGCGGCGTCTAGCGCGCGTTTCTGAACCGATTCGCTTCCGGTTTGGCACACGGATAGTCCCCGGCAATCGGCCCAGAAACACCGGAGATATGGGCGCCGAGAGGCCGGGGCATGCGCGTTTCGCGCATTTGCGAAACCGCGCAAATGACACGGTTGCCGTTGCCATCGCCCCAGTTAGGGCTCACAGCAAATTTGAAGCGATTCGGTCGAAAAACGGCGGAACCGATTCGCTTCCGGTTTGGCACACGGATAAGACACACACACACACATATGGGCGCCGACATGCACACACACACACACACGCGCAAACACACACACACACTCACAGCACATTCAAAAACGGCGGAGTTATAAGACACATACACACACACACACACACACACACACACACACACGGACAGTTGGCTTTTTACTATATGATTAGATATACTCCCAATTCATCTTAAGTGTCAATATAACAAAGCCGTGCTTATGTATAAAATAATGAATGATTTAACACCAGCTTATCTGTTTAATATGTTTCCCATAAACAATATCCGTGGCAAGAAAATTGTCAACATTCCAAAACCAAGAACAAACTTATTCATGACATCTCTTATTTATTCAGGTGCCAAGCTATGGAATGATATGCCTGTCCATCTAAAAACGAATCCCAGCTTATTATCCTTTAGAAGGGCATATCATAAATATTTGATTGATCGACTATAATTCCTGTAGGCATATTTGTGTCTATTTTTACTAATAGCAGATATTCATATATACAATTTTACCTTTCCTTATTAATTTTGCATCCATGATTATTGTAATTCTGAAGTAATGCCATGGAGCAGCAATCTACATGCTATGCATGATATGTGTGTACGGGTGTGCTCGTGTATATGGGTGTAAGCGTGTATGTGTGCGCATATGAGTGTGTGTGTGTGTGTGTGTGTGTGTGTGTGTGTGTGTGTGTGTGTGTGTGTGTGTGTGTGTGCGTGCGTGCGCGCGCGAGAGAGAGAGAGAGAGAGAGAGAGAGAGAGAGAGAGAGAGAGAGAGAGAGAGAGAGAGAGAGAGAGAGAGAGAGAGAGACACTTGACACTTTGACACTTTGATTGTTTAATGACATTAGCCAGATACAGCTTTCGTGTCATGGGGGTTTGTACAACACCATCATCATTTCGTGCAACTTTTTCTGGCAAAACAAATTAAGCAACACAAATAATGATCAAGAACAGAAGATTTAGAACTAAACAGAATATTATCAACACACATACACATACAGACACACACGCGCGCGCGCGCGCGCACACACACACACATGCACACGCACACGCACGCACACGCACACACGCACCCACCCCCCCCCACATTATTAACCAACTGACAAATTGAATGACCATCCAACAATACCAATCTTCGTTGAGAGAGAGAGAGAGAGAGAGAGAGAGAGAGAGAGAGAGAGAGAGAGAGAGAGAGAGAGAGAGAGAGAGAGAGAGAGAGAGAGAGAGAGAGAGAGAGATATAAAAAATTGTTCTTCAATTATTGAATGTAAATAATGAAATGTATTTGTTGCCACTTTGTTTTGCATGTTTATGAATTTTTTGTATTTATTTTTTTCATTCTCATGTTTTTGCCTGAGGGCATGGTGTAAAAAAGCTGTTTCAGCTTATCCAATTTCCCTCATTAAAAACGTTCGTATTCGTATTCGTACTCTCTCTCTCTCTCTCTCTCTCTCTCTGGTGATGACGAGAGCCGAACACCTACATGAATAAACCATTCACTCATTCATTCTCTCTCTCTCTCTGTGTGTGTGTACGCGCGCGCGCGTGTGTAGTTGTGTGTGCGCGTGTGTGTATGCTTGCGCACGCGTATGTATGTGTAAGTGAGTGTATGTAGGCCTATGTATATATATACATGTATATATATATAGGCAGACTGTCCCTGAGATATTTGCTGAGTGGAGGGTTGCGGGGATTGTGGGTCACCACCATATATATATATATATATAGAACAATAATAACAAGAATATATAGACTATTCCCAATATATCGGCTTTTGGCCTTGGACACATACAGTCCATATATATACATATATATATATATTGTTGTGACCCACATATAGTTTGCTTTCGTTAAAGCTTTTCTGTGTCCAATGTCTTTATTTGTGAACCTCAGAAACAAAAACCAGTTAATGTTAACTTTGAGTAATGTTCGTGTTCAAAAAATAAAATTAATTTTTTTTTTTTTTTTTTTTTAAAAAGAAAAGTTATATAAAATTGTGCTGATTTACTCAAAGAAATGCCTATGCAATAACATTAACTGGTTTTGTTTCTGAGGTTCACAAATAAAGACATTGGACACAGAAAAGCTTTATCAAAGCAAACTATTCTGCATTTCAAATGCACTAACTTTTCAGTCCTTCAGAGTAGGGGTACGGAGCTGGCTATTCACTGAGATTTTTCTTTCATGCTATATATATATATATATATATAGTAATAAACATATATATATATATAGACTCAGAAACTAAAAAAAGAATCGAAAAACTAACAAGAAAGATGGGATGTAGACTATTCCCAATATTTCGGCTTTTGGCCTTGGACGCGGGACAGACAGTAGAACAAACTTGACGTAACAAATACAACACGTAACTTTTCTTGACGTCATTGTTGTGACCCACATTCTTTATACAAAAATAAAGAAAACTACAACAAATCCGTGATCGTTCCAATTTTAATTCAAGCTTTCGAGAAGCTTGTGTTAAAAGGCATGAAAATATAGCTAAGACATCCTCTCTAACACACACACTGTCGTAAAGAGAGACAGAGAGCAAGAGCCTGCGTCCGGTAAATACCACAAGGCACTGCATGAAAGGACAACGAGCGAGTGTGGCACTAACAAAGGGACAATGGAAAACATTAATACACTAATAATCACACACACACAAACACACAATAATATATATATATATATATATATATATATATATATGGGGTGTGTGTGTGTGTGTGTGTGTGCGTGTGCGTGCGTGTGCGTGTGCGTGTGTGTGTGTGTGTGTGTGTGCGTGTGTGTGCGCGTGTGCGCGCGCGCGAGATGGGGGGGGATTCAATTCCAGCGGCTTAATTGCTCAAAATTATCGTGTGTGCCGTGCGTGTGCGTGTGCGTGTGCGTGTGTAAAAAATACGTGCGTGCGTGTGTGTGTGTGTGTAGGGGAAGACGGGGTAAAAAGCGCATGGGCGGGTAAGAAGCCCACCCCAATTATTTCATGAAATAAAGAAAATTTCAGTCAAAATTTGCCCATGAGACGAATGCTAGACATTAACGCTCGTCTCATGGGCAAAATGAGACTGAAATTTGCTTCATTTCATGAGATAATTGGGGTGGGCTTCTTACCCGCCCATGCGCTTTTTACCCCGTCTTCCCCTATGTGTGTGCGTGCGTGCGCGAGCTGTGTGTTAAAAGTGCATGTTCAGTATAGCTAAGACATAACCAGGGATAATAACTAACACACACACTGTCGTAAAGAGAGACAGAGAGCAAGAGCCTGCGTCCGGTTGGACTGACCCAATACCACAAGGCACTGCATGAAAGGACAACGAGCGAGTGTGGCACTAACAAAGGGAGCATTGTGACATGGAAAACCATCCCCGTACACTAATAATCATTGCAATATTTTGCGAAAATGTCGAGATGAGAGAGAGAAAGAGAGAGAGAGAGAAGGGGTGAGAGGGAGAGAGAGAGAGAGAGAGAGAGAGAGTAGAGAGAGAGAGAAGAGAGATTAGAGGAGAGAGCAGAGAGATAAAACAGATACACATTATTAGAGAGTGGGGATATTTTAATAAGAAATAGAGAAAAGTAGGGAGAGAGAGAGAGAGAGAGAGAAGAGGGAGAGAGAGAGTGAGCGAGAGAGAGAGAGAGAGAGAGAGAGAGAGAGAGAGAGAGAGAGAGAGAGAGAGGCAGATAAATAACAGTGCATACGAGTTAGGGAGTCAGCAGAGACTTAATGAGTAAAATAAAATAAAAATACCAGTTGGGTAGCAATAAGAGTTCTGCTAATGTTATGAGAGAGAGAGAGAGAGAGAGAGAGAGTTTTCAGATTGTCAGAGAGAGAGATTAGTTTGCTGAAGGAGAGAGAGAGAGAGAGAGAGAGAGAGAGAGAGAGAGAGAGGCAATTGTTACATGTTTGGGCTTTAACATTTTGTTTTCGAACTCAGTAGCGACAATAATTGTCAATAAACAGTGGCCGTTGTTACTTATTTAATTCAAGGTGTGGACCCACTTCCCCATGAGCCCTACACAGACTCCATGAGTGATGGTGATGATAATGAGCAACTGAGGACGCGCGTTTTACCGCCAGGGGGTAATCAAACCAGTAGGGGCTTAGCGCGCGATATTCGTAGTTGGGCGTAGTGAGAGAGAGAGAGAGAGAGAGAGAGAGAGAGAGAGAGAGAGAGAGAGAGTGGACTGTCATCTCCCTCTCTCTAATTTTGCATCCATGATTATTGTAATTCTGAAGTAATGCCATGGAGCAGCAATCTACATGCTATGCATGATATGTGTTTTTTCATGCCCACTGTCTCTCCCACATTAATTACGCATCTGTAGTCTGGGACTCTGCTGCTAATTGCCACCTATTAAAACTCAATTCTATGCACAAAAGGGGAGCTAAAATAATCCTTCCTGATCCTGAACTCAGTACAGCAGAAAAACAAGCCCAGTTAAACATACTTCCACTGCAATCACAGCTTAGCTATAATAAAGCCATTCTCATGTACAAAGCACACTATGACTTAGCTCCACAATACCTGAACAATCTACTTACACAAGCCTCACATCGCTATGGTTCAAGTAACTATATTCTACCACACACAAGAATAGATAAATTCAAGTCAAGTTTTACTTTCTCGGGTTCCTCCATATGGAATTCCCTTCAGTCCGACATTAGATTATGCTCCTCTATCTCAACCTTCAAAACGAGTCTCCGAGAGACACTTACATTCGACCCTCCATGATTTGTTTTTTCTTCTTCATATATCCCGATACGCTATATTGCTAATTACGATGTCATGTATTCACATCACTTTGTTTGTTCACTATTCTTCAACAATGTGCTAACATCAATGTTTAAATTGTCCGCACTTTATTGCTAATTGCTACCGGTTTCATACCATAGGCTGCATTAGTTTGCCCTGTTCTAAAATGTATAGTTCTTTTATACGTGCTTCAACATATATCTGTGCGTATCTGCATGTATTCTTGCGTGTGCCGCGCGCACGTGCAGGTGTGTGCGTGTATGGTTACACGCATGTATGCCCGTACAAGTATTAACAATTATGCCTTGCCATGTTTGTATTCTATGTTCGTATATGTACCAAGGACAGATTGGAAGACTAGGCGTAGCCTAAAATCTTTATCCTTGAAAAATAAAGTTAAAGTTTTTCAAAGTTTTCAAAGTTTTTCAACTAAGAATATCGCACGCTAAGCTCCTACTGGTTTGATTGCCCTCTGGCGGTAACATGCGCGTCCTAAGGCGTAGTGAGAGAGAGAGAGAGAGAGAGAGAGAGAGAGAGAGAGAGAACACTGAGAGAGAGAGAGAGAGAGAGAGAGAGAGAGAGAGAGAGAACACTGAACACTGAACACTGAAATTGTTTATTGTACTTTGGCCATGGGCCCTTATACAAACAAACAGTGTGTGTGTGTGTGTGGGGGGGGGGGGGGGGGGGGGGGGGGGGGGGGGGGGGGGGGGGGGGAGTTATAAATCTATAATAGCATTACTACATTCGAAATATTCAAAACCCATTTTGCACAAAGCATCATATATGCCATTTCCAGTTCGTTGTATTAGGGAGGAAATCAGGGGTTTCCATCAATTACACTTTTCCTCTATTTCATGGCATGAAAGACGAACTTGGCAACATTTCTATTGTTTTCTTCACTCTGTGGCCGAGCTAGTTTCTTAAAATCCATGTAAGCACAAGCTTTAACCCTTTCATCGCCAATGTCGCATTTTTGCACCACAATTATTTAACACCCATGTCACTAAAAGGTATCAAACCAGGGTCTGTTATCCCAAACCCCTATTTTCTTAGTTTGGGGAGGTAAGGATAGGCCTTACTTTATACATGTCACAGAGAAATGTCCAATTTATTGCAGATGATTTTTTTTTCTCTACCCAGGTAATATTAATGGAAAATATTTGCTGAAAAATGTCTGGCGGTGAAAGGGTTAAGGAATTTCCCCCTCAGATCTCTGTACAATGGGCACTTAGACAACACATGCTCTTCATTTTCAAATGAAACTTTATCACACATGCAGAATGTATCTTGGGCTGATTCACTGTGTCTATATATATTGCTATTTATTGGTAGTACATTCAGTCTTAAGCTGGAAAAGGCTACTCTAAAACAATATTTGTCGATATTGGAAAGATATTTTTCTTTTTCAAAGATTGTTTTAAAGGAAACATAGCTTTCATATCTGTCACTAATTTCCAAAGACCCATTCCACTCTTGTATATACATATCCATTGACCGTTGTTTAAATGCACTCAAAAACAGTTTCGTATTGCCCACACCTTGCTGCATCCATACAAAACTAAAACCAGTTTTACAAAGGATTGTTCTAATCTGTCTTACCCAACCATTTTTCCCTCCCACGTCCATGTTTAACAACATTTGATATGATTGATAAGGCAACCGATGGGGTTCTAGCATAATTAACTTCAGCCAATATCTCACACTACTAACAAAAGAGTGGACAAAGATTGGGTATCTACCCAATTCGAGAGAGAGAGGGAGGGAGGGAGAGAGAGAGAGAGAGAGAGAGAGAGAGAGAGAGAGAGAGAGAGAGAGAGAGAGAGAGAGAGAGAGAGAGAGAGAGAGAGAGATCTCACTACGCCTAACTAAGAATATCGCGCGCTAAGCCCCTACTGGTTTGATTGCCCCCTGGCGGTCAAATCATCGTCCTAAGTTGACCATTCTCTGTACGAGAATCGTGTCATGCTGCGCATCGTGGAAATCCTGTATGTCTATATATTTAGGGCAAATGACCCTAGTTATGATGATGATGATGATGATGATGATGTTGATGATGATGATGATGATGATGATGAAGTTGACGAAGACAACGCCTACTGCTGTTATTTTTAACCCTGACATCATGATGATGATCTTATGAGCCATACTGCGCGTAGTGCGCATCTTCAGCCCTTGAGCACTTAATCTTAAACCGCTATATTAGAGGCAGGCGTACACATTTCCGTTCATTCCCAACCGGGAGTCCGTAGTGAGAGGGTCTCTCTCTCTCGCTACGCGATGACCCGATGCAATGGTGGCAGTTGCATCGAAGTCTTGCTGTGTGGCAGCCAGCGAGAAGGGCGACGCCGGATCTCCTCCCTCACCATGGAGTTGAACGACTTGCGGACGGGATGGATCGACGGGCAGCAACTTGGATCGTCTCTGCAGTATGCCGATGCCCAGTGGACGTTACGGGCGGGAGAACTTGGGCAGCTTCCGCCTGTCTACTGGGGGTATTCACATCCGCCTGCAGAGAGGGCTCGACTTGGCTGCGTGTCTACCAGCCCGCCCGCAACGACATCGACTCCCCGGTATGGAGCAGGTCGCCCTGTGGTCCTGACGACGGCCTTAGGAGGAAGAAGACCATCTACAGCAGGAGCTATCTTTGACGCCAACGCCAACGGCAGCGACAAGCTTCATTAGATGCTCGCATCTATGCACCAAAATTCAACGATGCTAACATCAGCATCATGCAACAGTTCCAGACTCGGATCCCCGTCCGAGATGTTCCCGCAACCGACAGCGTTATCCGCGATTCCAGGGTGCGCAATGTGTTCCGTGTCATCGAAAGACGACGTATGCCACGTCACGAACTCTACTTTCATCATTCAACGGCCCCCATCATCATCATCATCCAACGAGAAGACTACCCAGCCTTCATGCAGAACGTCCATAAGGACCTACGGTCAATTGGACGCAAATCTCACCATCTTACATTTCCGTTAAAGACTAGCCACACTGCATACGATTCGATTCACTACAATCCGATTATGTCGTGAAATTCCACTGTCTACATAAATCTGATGAAATCCTACTAGTTATGTTCGCTCTATGTGTAGTCTCCCGTACACGAATCTGATAAAATATCTTATTTTTGTATCGGACATTTCATGTGATTCGTGTATTGCTGTCTGCATGAGTATAGTGAACGAAGATAGTAGAGTTATTTTTAAACGGAAGTATTTCACGTGAATCATGACTCACAGACATCGTCACAATCGCATCGTATTGGGGTCAAATCGTATGCAGTGTGGCTATGCCTTTACACGTGCTTATCAGGGGAATTCCACAGTGCATCCATCCGGAACTACATTTCTGGACTATTGCTACTGTATATAGACGTACTAAGAACCGGGTTGAACTTATGAGTTGAACTTCACTGACTATATATAAAACTATTGTGAAGACCTGACACTAACTTATTTCAGCTATGAGAATAACATGTCACATGGGAACCAGTGGTTGCGAATTTTCTGCGAAATACCGGAAACAAAGCTAATACCAGCCCAAAAGTGAAGCATACAGAATATTTATTGAAGAAATTATTTTGTTGGTGTATGATTTATTAGTAAAAGAAAGAAACAGAAAAAAACCCCAACTGTAGGCCTACTTATATTATCCCATCGGTCAGGTGTAAGGAAAACTGACTTTTTTCAACGGTGTAAAATTTCTTGTAATCTATCAAGGATAAACTTGGCACCTCAGTATCAGTCTACGAAAGGAGTAAGATTATGTTGAATATTTACTATAAATAAATAAATATTTCATAACATTTTTATACTATATTTGTGGCGGTGCCATAGCCGATGAGGTTTAGCCGAGGCGGGGTCACCGCTACAGCTATCTGTATTAAATTTAAAAAATCGGGACTTTACTGGTTTCGTACTGCCTCCGGGCATTGCCTCCAGTATTGTTCCAACCATATTTGTATTTACAAATGTCCCATATGTGTCTGATTCAGACCAAGAGGACGTAAAACACCATTTTCGTCGTATACATAAATAAAAAAAGAAAGAAAGAAAAAGAAAAGAAGTTTCTCGATCAAGTGCGTTCCTAGTTTACGGGCAGCAAATTGTGGCCAGGTCAAAGTTGGGAAGACAATCTTTTATCTTAAAATAATCGTGATTAGGCTTTCGATCGCTACTATTTTGGTGATTTCTGATCGTGTAGGCCTATTCGGTAGTGCGAAGGGATAAAGCAAATCGAACTTATCGAGAGGGGCGTCAGTTATATCCACGATGATGGGCGACAACACATCACTATCCGCGACTACCGCACTGACCATCTCCATGGCCGAAGAAGCAACCACTCTGGTGCAACGGTCCTTGGAAGGAAAGCTGCCCACTCTCATCTTGGCCGATACCGTCCACTTCTGGATGGGAAAAGTGACCCTGGTCATCCTCTCCTCTCTGGGCATAGTGACCAACTTAGTGACCATGGCCGTGTGGTCAGCAAAGTCCGCTTTCTCTCCGACCATCTTCCTCTTCAAGCTCCTGGCTCTCTTGGACACTATGTTCCTGGCTTCGGTCATTATCTACACTTTCATCTTCCCAAGCTCTGCGCAGATCACTCCTGGCTTCGTCACTACCGTCTTCCACGTTGGCAACTTCGTTCAACTGCTCTCCGTCCATGTCACGTTACTCATCGCCATAATTCGATGGATCGCTGTGAAGTATGTGCTACGAGTGAGGAGCTTACTCACCTCAACCCGGATCTACCTCCCTTGCGTGTTCTTCTTCGTGTACTGTGGCATTCTGGAAGGGGCTCAAGTTCTGTCGGATCAGGAGTACCTTCCTGGTGATAATGTCGTGTACGTGACGAAGCGCGTGGTAGGGCTGGCGTTACCTTTGCTATTGCTTCTCGGGTTCAGTCTTAGTCTTATGAGAACCGCGATGAAGCCTGTGTCCGAGTTAAGGGAGTTTGAAATGCAGGAAAGATCAAGGCAGAAGAGAGAGTGTAAAGATCAGAGTGAAACACCGACAACGGAAAGTGTGTGGTTGTCGCAAAGTGCTGATATAACGACAACCATTGTTTCTTTGAACGGGAACGTTCGTGAAACTGCTATAGATGACGAAAAAGAAGAGGCAGATAAAAACGACTGTGAAGCCCCGGGAATGTGTTTCCAAGACCAGGAAGAGAACGACAGCCATGACTATCCTCGCGATGAAGAGCAGCAGCAGCAGCAGCAGCAGCAGCAGCACCAGCATCATCATCATCATCAGCAGCAGCAGCAGCGCGATAACGGTCGCCAACAAAAGCAGCACCAACAAAAAGAAAAGCAACAAAAACAAAATAACAACATTCACCTTCATCATGTAAGCGTGTGTGTGTGTGTGTGTGTGTGTGTGTGTGTGTGTGTGTGTGTGTGCGTGTGTGTGCGTGTGCGCGTGTGTGCGTGCGCGTGCGTGTGCGTGCGTGCGCGCGTGCGTGACTGTGTGCGTGCGTGCGTGACTGTGTGTTTGTGTGTGCGCGCACATGGTTTTAATGATTGATTGAATAGGTGCATTGTAAATCTGGCAGCACATACATGTATTATTATAATGGAAAAATCTCTATCAATTTGAAACTAAAATGGTCCTACACCGAAATATCTCCTTCACAATATTTGATGTTTGTTTGTTTTGTTGTCAATGTATTATTAGTATTTGCTTCTTTTTTTCATGGACAATAAAGTTTTTAAATTCAAAATTGAAATTGAATTTTAATATGAACGTGATTTTGAATTTGAATTTAGATTTGATTTTAACTTTGAGAATTTGATGTTCATCCTAAATTAAATTTTGACTTTTGATTTTGAATTTGAATCTGAATTCAATGTTGACTTATTTTGAACTTAACTTTGAATTTTATTTTCAATATGAACTTGTAGGCCTGTCTGAATTCTAATTTTAACTTGAGTTTATATTTGAATTTGAGTTTAGATGTGATTTTGAAATTGAATTTGAATTTGCTTTTAAGAATTTGAATTTGATTGCTAAATTCAGTTTGATAATTTTATTTTAATTTTGAATTTGAAATCGGTTTTAAACAATATAGAAATTATATAAAGAATTCCTTATAGTAAGAACAATCAAGATTTTAAAATAACAACAACAACACAACAAAAGCATAAAATTTGCCCAGTATTTTGATTGTCAGGGTATGCATTCTGGACTTTGTCAAGGATTAAAATGGCAATAGAACGAGCAACTCGCTTTTAAGGAATCCCTTCAATGTAGTCTTTGTTTTAACTTTGATTTTGAATTTGGACAAGACTCTTTATGAATTTGACTATGAATCGGAACTTGAATTCCAATATGAATTTGACATTGAACCGGACTTTAAACTTAATTTTGATTCTGAAATGTGAACGGTCAGCACCATCCCCACCACCACCACCATCGCCCTAGCAGCAGCAGCAATCCTCGCAGACCGTCGACGCTGAAGGCGGTGATAGCGGTGTGTCTCAGCTCGTTCCTGGCGTACCCTGTGGGCAACAGCCTCCAGATGGTGGCCCTCTACAGTCCCCGCATGGACCTGATGGACCAGATCGTGGTCGTCAACGTTGCTCTGATTTGTCAGGTAGAGTGTGTGTGTGTGTGTGTGTGTGTGTGTGTGTGTGTGTGTGTGTGTGTGTGTGTGTGCGTGTGTGTGTGTGTGTGTGTGTGTGTGTGCTATGTGTGTGTGTGTGTGTGTGTGTGTGTGTGTGTGTGTGTGTGTGTGTGTGTGTGTGTGTGTGTTTGTTGGGGGTGGAGTGTAGCCTGTGGGCAACAGCCTCCACCTGGTCGCCCTCCACAGTCCATGCATTGGCAAAATCGTGGTCATCAACCTTACTCGCACCTGCCAGGTAGGGTTGATTGGGTGTGTGTGAGGTTAGGCTGGGGTACAGGGGGGTGGGGAGCTGCTGGACAAGATCGTGGTAACCAACGTTACCATGTAGGGTTAAAGTGTATGTGTGTGTACGGAAGAGGGTGGGTGAACGTGGGGTGTGAGGGGGTGGGGTGGGGGGTGTATAGTAATGTGTAGGGGGAGGGGGGATGGACCTGCTGGACAAAATCGTGATCATCATCGTTGCTCTCATCTGCCATGTAAGGTTAAGAGTGTGTGTGGTGGGTGGTGGTGGTTGTCTCTGTGTGTGTGTGTTTGTGTGTGTGTGTGTGTGTGAGGTGGTCTCTCACTGTGTGTGAGTGTGTGTGTGTCACTCTGTGTGTGCGTGTGTGTGTTTGTGTGAATTAGGGTGGGGTGGGGGGGGGGGGGGGGGAGTCCCCGGCCCGCATGGACTTTCTGGGCAAAATCTTGATCAACGTTGCTCAGGTTTGTAGTAGGTTAAGGTGTGTGGGGGTGGGGTGGGGGTGGGGATGAGGTGGGGGTGTGAGTGAGTGGGTGTGATGGGTGGGGTGGGTGAGTTTCTCTCTCTCTCTCTCTCTCTCTCTCTCTCTCTCTCTCTCTCTCTCTCTCTCTCGCACACACACACACACCGAAAATGCAGCCGAGCACCTGGCACGATAACGATTGAACGGAGGGGCATAGGACGCTCAAATTTTGCATGCGGATAGGTACTAAAGATATCTAGGCCATGTTCAAAAATGAAAGGTCAAAGGTCAAGGTCACTGGCGCCGAAAATGATGCCGCGGGGCTGGTGATCTAGCGTCTTAACGCCCTAGTTTTTGTCGAGTTCAATGTCAGAATGTACTATCATCCCCTTTCCTGTTACTACCTTGCGGCTTTCACCCGATGATCATAGCCATTCTCTCGCTCTATTTCCAGGTATTAACATCCCCTTTCCTGTTACTACATTGCGGCTTTCACCCGATGATCATAGCCATTCTCTCGCTCTATTTCCAGGTATTAACATCCCCTTTCCTGTTACTACATTGCGGCTTTCACCCGATGATCATAGCCATTCTCTCGCTCTATTTCCAGGTATTAACATCCCCTTTCCTGTTACTACCTTGCGGCTTTCACCCGATGATCATAGTTCATTCTCTCGCTCTATTTCCAGGTATTAACATCCCCTTTCCTGTTACTACCTTGAGGCTTTCACCCGATGATCATAGCCATTCAGTCTCTCTATTTCCAGGTATTAACATCCCTTTCCTGTTACTACCTTGCGGCTTTCACCCGATGATCATAGTCATTCTCTCGCTCTATTTCCAGGTATTAACATCCCTTTTCCTGTTACTACCTTGAGGCTTTCACCCGATGATCATAGCCATTCAGTCTCTCTATTTCCAGGTATTAACATCCCCTTTCCTGTTACTACCTTGCGGCTTTCACCCGATGATCATAGTCATTCTCTCGCTCTATTTCCAGGTATTAACATCCCCTTTCCTGTTACTACCTTGAGGCTTTCACCCGATGATCATAGCCATTCTCTCGCTCTATTTCCAGGTGATCAACTCTGGCATCAACGTTGTCATCTACTGGTTCTTCTTGTCCAACTTCAGGACAATGGCCGTCACTCTCTGGAACCGTGTGTGTGCGTGTGTCCGCTGCGCCACCGTGAACCCCCCCAGACGCCACTCCAGCTCCAGGTTCTACGTTTGAGAACGATGGAAACCGGATTTTACTACAGACATGGTCATTATTCTTTAGTCCGTCATCAAGACGGACTATTGCGATGGGCTGGTTTGTATTTTTTTTTCTTTTTTTTCTTCTGTCTGTCCCAAGGATATCTCCCGAACCGCTTGACCGAATCGCGTCAAATTTTGTGTGAAGGTGTGCCTCCTTAATAGGAAGAGATCGGCGCAAACCATTTTGCCGTCGTGACCTTGACCTTGACGTACGACCTTGAAAACCGAAAATCTATTTTTAGCCATATCTCGGGCACCGATCAACATAGGATGTTGAAACTTGGTATGCAGGTGGTTTGGCTTATGCCCGTTCTGATGATGGCATACCGATCAAGGTCAAGGTCAAAAAGATCGCTGGAGCCTGAAAATCGGAGGGTCATTTTTTTCTCCTTCGAACAGGTTGACAGAATCACGTCAAATTATGTGTGCTGGTGTGTCACCATGAGAGGAAGGCATCCGCGCAAACCATATTGCCGTCGTGACCTTGACCTTGGCGTACGACCTTGAAAACCGAAAATCTTTCAGGGGCCATAACTCCCACACCGTTAGTGTTAGAGTCTTCAAATTTGGCATGAAGGTACTTTGGCTTATGCCCGTTCTGATGGTGGCATATAGATCAAGGTCAAGGTCACGGCCCGGGCGATCCGTAGGCCTTGAAAGTGGTAGGGGTCTACACATTGGGTTTTAAGCCATATTTTCCACATTGGTACTTGACAGAAGCGCTTCAGATTGTGTGTGGTACTGTATACCCTAGAGAAGAAAACATCCGAGCATAAATTATCACCATGCTGACCTTGACCTTGAAGTGTGACCTTCAAAACCGAAATTTCCTTCTTTGCGGTATATGTTTCTTCTTCAAGCTGTATCTCGTGAACTAGAAGACAGAATCCCTTCCAATTTTGTGTCAGGATGTGACACTCTACGGGGTGTCGCAAGTGCGTGGCATTGCTGGTGACGGACATGTTTGCCGCTCGGCGACGCCCTTGTTTTGTATGTTTCAGGACCACAGAAACTTGACAATAAATTACTGTATAGACAGCTCCAGATTTCAGGTTTGAGAATGGGCATTGTTATATTGTAAAGTATATAGCTCCAAGTGTTATGTTTGAAATGGATGGAAACTTTACGAACGATAAATTACTACAACTCCCAAATTTACGTTTGAGAATGGAAATTGGGTACATAAATTGTAATTTTTGCTCTAAGTTTTACGTTTGGAAATGAAAATTGACTACACATTATGTAACTTTGGCTCCACGTTTTACGTTTGACAGTGGAAATTGACTACACATTTTGTAACTTTGGCTCCACGTTGTACTTTTGAGAATGCAATTTACTACTGATACTGTAATATTGTAACTATAGCTCCAACTTTTATGTTTGAGAATGATGGGAATTTGACTACGGGTGTAACTACTAAGGACCTAGCTGCAAGTTGTACGTTTGAGAATGGAAATTGACTAGAAATATTGTATCTATAGCTACAAGTTTTATGTTTGAGAATGGAAATTTACTACACATATTGTAACTATAGCTCCACGTTTTATGTTTCAGAATTAACATTGACTACTAATATTAAAACTAAAGCTCCACGTTTTATGTTTACATTGCAGATACTCAAACTAATTGCTCTGTAGACTCTTTGAACAGAAGAAAGAAAGTTTTTTTGTGTGTATGTGCGTATGTGTGTGTGTGAGAGAGAGGGGGGGGGGGGGGGGTGGGGGGTGGGGCTGAGGGGAGGTGATGGTGGAGAGAACGGAGGGTTGGGGTGGGGCTGGGGGGGGGGGGGGGGCTGTGGATGGGTAAGCTTTGTATTTAACACTTAGATAAATTTACTTCTTTCTTCTTTAAAAAACAATAAAAATAATTGCTTGGAGATGTTATAGGCCTGTGTTTAGTGGTCTTGATCTGTGATGTTTTGTATATGTACAGTGCATGTTTATATTGTTTATCAAGACTGCGGTTGTGCGTTTTGATTTCCTCAGAGATTAATAAAGATTTTGAATCGCCGAAATGAATCGATTTGAATTGAGTTGTATGTTTTAGAAGAATGGGAATTTGATTATCTTACAGGCATAACTATAACTCCAAGTTCCATGTTTGACTTAATATAAGTAGGCCTAAATCTCTGAATTCTGCGTTTAAGAAAGATGGAAAGGCTTTTTTTCTTTCTACAGACATAACTATATAGCTCCAAGTAGTATAATTGAAGACATTTGAAAATTAACTACGGACATCTAAGTTCTGTAGAAAAGAACTACGGAAACTTGGCTACAGTCATAACTATATGCTTATAGTTCCAAGTGAGTACCATTGAAAATTGACTACGGGTATAAAAATAGCTCTAAGTTATATGTACAGAATATATGTACAGAAGACGGAGTGTGGCTCTCACGTGGCGGGGTAATCAAAAACAGTCACGTACGTAATGTTCTCATCCCTAGCTGATACATTTGTAGGGCCTACCATGTTGTTCAAGTGCTTCGGCTGTTGGAAAATGTTTGGAAGAAGCGAGAATGTCCAAAGCAGAATCAGTAGGGGGTATGATATTACATCGTCTTCTGAACGTTGCTGCATTTCTTCTTTTGAACACATTACATTCTGTTGACCACAATGCATTCTGGGACTCTCTTCTGAGGCATACAAGTCCGTAAGGCGAGAGCCTGTGGCTTTGTCTGGAGATGCACTGGCCTCGCCTGTCCTTGGTGGGGGCTGTTGGATGCGTACTGGTTTTCTGAGTGGGGCGTCTTTTGCCGGTGGGCTCTGCAGTCATGAAAAACGGGCTGGTACACCCATGGGGACATTCGCAAGGATTGCTCTGCACCAAGTCGGGAGTAGTTATGTGCCTCTGTATACTTAATGGAATGTCCCGTGTGTGCCTGCTCTTTTGGTTAACTTGGCGCTCGTAACAGCAGTTACATTAAAAGCATGAAATAACATATTTCATAATTTTATTCAATGAAAATAAACGTTTCTGAAGACTAGCAGAGATAAAAAGTAAGCACATAGAGCTTAAAGGTATGCGCTATACAAATCTTCTAAATGAATAAATAAGTACAAGAATATGAGGTACAGAAATTCACACACGGTTCCTATCTTTAAATGGTTATATCTTCATATTGACCAAGTTTGTGTGTGTGTGTTTTTGTGTGTGTGTGTGTGTGTGTGCGCGCGCATGTGTATGTGGGTGTGCACGTGCTTGTGTGTGTACTGAATAGCATCACTTTATGATATTTCATTGTTTGCTCTGATGTTATCATTATGATGTTCTTTATTATAAATATTTCCGTGATATGAAGACTTATTGTTGTTATGGGAAATTTTTTTAAAGCTAAAGGAGAACTATTACATACTTTGCTTACTTATGTGTGTGTGTGTGTGGGGGGGGGAGTGGTGTAGGTGGGAGTGTGTGTGACAGACGTAATTGGTCCATGTGAATAACATGTGCTTTTATGCATGTATTTTATGTCTTTGTTTCTAATATAATGTTTCGTCAGTTTTAGATTTAAATGCACGCTGAAAAAAATATTTTCTTCATTTGAAGACAATAAAGAAATTTGAATTGAATTGAATTGAAAAGTTTACAGAAGATATAGTTTACCATATTACTCCTAAAACATCATACTACCAATATTAGTTAACACAAATCAGCCATAAAGAAATTTTTAAAATCTCATTTTCTAAGCCATTGAGAGCATGTTTCCTCCTGGACTACAGAGGCCATCCTTTGAAGATTTACCAGGACTAATACCTATGCATATTTTTTTTCACTAACGGAGTGATGAATCCTTGGAATTCCTTACCCAGTAATATAGTAACTAACAGAGTTATGAATCCTTGGAATTCCTTACCCAGTAATATAGTAACTAAGAGTTATTAATCCTTGGAATTCCTTACCCAGTAATATAGTAACTAACAGTTATGAATCCTTGGAATTCCTTACTCATTAATATAGTAACTAACAGAGTTATTAATCCTTGGAATTCCTTACCCAGTAATATAGTAACTAACAGAGTTATTAATCCTTGGAATTCCTTACTCATTAATATAGTAACTAACAGAGTTATTAATCCTTGGAAATCCTTACCCAGTAATATAGTAACTAACAGAGTTATGAATCATTGGAATTCCTTACCCAGTAATATAGTAACTAAGAGTTATTAATCCTTGGAATTCCTTACCCAGTAATATATAGTAACTAACAGTTATTAATCCTTGGAATTCCTTACCCAGTAATATAGTAACTGCAGGAACACTTAAGTTTTAAAAACATGTTAGATAGACACTGGGAGGATTATAGCTTCCAGACAAACTTCAATATAATTTAACTATAAGAAGCAATACGGTGCCCCCGGAACATACTGAACAAAAATCCAAGCATGAACGACTTGAAAGATCAGGCAAAAGGCTATTCTAAACCTATTATGCCGTACCTCTAATATGATATATATACGCTGATAATTTGCGTCAGGAAATGACTCCAATGAGATAGCAGAGTGGAGGAAATGACTATTCTGAAAAGCAGGGCTGGAATTTGTGTACAGTGCTTGCCAAGGGAACATCTCCATCCTCAATGCCTTGACCTTAGAAGGGGAGGAAACTTGGTTGGAAAGAGGGGGGGGGGGGTCACTTCTGCAGTTGAACATGGATTGTTTACGCATTATTTTACTGGGGTAGTGTGTGTGTGTGTGTGTGTGTGTGTGTGCGCACACATGTGTGTGTGTATGAAAAATAAAGAGAACGAGCAAAAACCAAAACCAGTGTAAAGGAGTTGTCTCTGTTGGCGGAGATTTGCACTGTGTCAATGCTTTCTATCTTTCAGTGTTTACTTCCTCATTCTTCGTGACAGAGAATTTTATTTTTTAAGGCAACCCACAGGGGTCGGAAGAAAAGTGGGGAGGGGTTATTGTGCAATGAGAAATCCCCCAATAATCTGCCCCTGTTTGTACCTGATGCTGTGCCTTTGATAATACAGTGGAACCTCCCTTATAAGACCTCCCATTATAAGACTCCCTCCCACATAAGACCTACTTCTCTGAGACATTGCCCTTCTTTGTAACTACAGTAAGTATTGAAATTACCTCCCTTATACGACCGCTCCCTCATAAGACCTCATTTTGGATGATTGTTGAAGGTCTTATAAGGGAGGTTCCACTGTACTGCATCGCTAGACATGCTCCGCTTAGAGGTCACAAAGGTCACTGCACTGTCACCCATAACACACTGTATAAGATATGCACATTCCTTTGTGCATGATGTTCAGACAGCTTCCTGTCATATAAGTGCAGATACCTCATCCTGCCATTATGCATCTAAGAAATAGTTAGCTGCAGCATGTCTGTCTTCGGCTGGAGAAAATCTTTTGAAGAGTTCCTGGATCAAAGGGTTGGACCAGAAAGGCAGACAGAACGATGACACACTTGGTAAGCAAAAGACAAGGGCAGGGTCAATAAAGGGTTGGACCAGAAAGGCAGACAGAAAGATGACACACTTGGTAAGCAAAAGACAAGGGCAGGGTCAAAGGGTTGGACCAGAAAGGCAGACAGAAAGATGACACACTTGGTAAGCAAAAGACAAGGGCAGGGTCAAAGGGTTGGACCAGAAAGGCAGACAGAAAGATGACACACATGGTAAGCAAAAGAAAAGGGCAGGGTCAAAGGGTTGGACCAGAAAGGCAGACAGAAAGATGACACACATGGTAAGCAAAAGACAAGGGCAGGGTCAAAGGGTTGGACCAGAAAGGCAGACAGAAAGATGACACACTTGGTAAGCAAAAGAAAAGGGCAGGGTCAAAGGGTTGGACCAGAAAGGCAGACAGAAAGATGACACACATGGTAAGCAAAAGACAAGGGCAGGGTCAAAGGGTTGGACCAGAAAGGCAGACA
Source organism: Phymorhynchus buccinoides (assembly GCA_017654935.2). Lineage (NCBI taxonomy): Eukaryota > Metazoa > Mollusca > Gastropoda > Neogastropoda > Raphitomidae > Phymorhynchus > Phymorhynchus buccinoides. Next base: position 8,315,778 of record CM065693.1, read on the forward strand.
GAAAGATGACACACTTGGTAAGCAAAAGACAAGGGCAGGGTCAAAGGGTTGGACCAGAAAGGCAGACAGAAAGATGACACACTTGGTAAGCAAAAGAAAAGGGCAGGGTCAAAGGGTTGGACCAGAAAGGCAGACAGAAAGATGACACACATGGTAAGCAAAAGACAAGGGCAGGGTCAAAGGGTTGGACCAGAAAGGCAGACAGAAAGATGACACACTTGGTAAGCAAAAGACAAGGGCAGGGTCAAAGGGTTGGACCAGAAAGGCAGACAGAAAGATGACACACTTGGTAAGCAAAAGACAAGGGCAGGGTCAAAGGGTTGGACCAGAAAGGCAGACAGAAAGATGACACACATGGTAAGCAAAAGACAAGGGCAGGGTCAAAGGGTTGGACCAGAAAGGCAGACAGAAAGATGACACACTTGGTAAGCAAAAGACAAGGGCAGGGTCAAAGGGTTGGACCAGAAAGGCAGACAGAAAGATGACACACTTGGTAAGCAAAAGACAAGGGCAGGGTCAAAGGGTTGGACCAGAAAGGCAGACAGAAAGATGACACACATGGTAAGCAAGAGAAAAGGGCAGGGTCAAAGGGTTGGACCAGAAAGGCAGACAGAAAGATGACACACTTGGTAAGCAAGAGAAAAGGGCAGGGTCAAAGGGTTGGACCAGAAAGGCAGACAGAAAGATGACACACATGGTAAGCAAAAGAAAAGGGCAGGGTCAAAGGGTTGGACCAGAAAGGCAGACAGAAAGATGACACACATGGTAAGCAAAAGAAAAGGGCAGGGTCAAAGGGTTGGACCAGAAAGGCAGACAGAAAGATGACACACTTGGTAAGCAAAAGACAAGGGCAGGGTCAAAGAGAGTGACAGATTAGAGGAAGTTACGTGCACAGAACTTCCATAAGTTGGGGGAACTATTTGTACAAAACACCCCCAGTACCCCCAGGGGTGGGAGGTATGCACAGAGCCAATGAAACAGCATCAAAGAAGTTGTCTTTATTAAAGATATTGCTGGTAAACATCGTCACACAGGTCCTACAGTATGTTTCTGTGATGAAAACTTCCCAGTCACACACATCAACCCCGCCCAGGATCCCAACATGTTGAAAGTCAAGTCCCTTTCTGCATTTCAATCAGAGAAAACAATCTTCCTATTAATAACCCCCCAAATAACACACACTAAAACCCAACCCCAACCCCTGGTATTTCAAAGTGTATGGCACAATATTTAGCTAAGCGGTATTTTGAACTTTGGGTCAGTGGTCACTTCTTCACAGCCAAATTTGCATAGCATTGGAATCACCATTTTATCTGTTCTTAAAACAGAAAAGACATGTATTGTAAAGAGTCAACAGGCACAAAACATACAATGAAACGTAATGACACGATCTAACATCAATATTCTGACATACATTACTTGATCGAAGGATTAAAGCAAAGCCATGGACAAAGCCAATGTCCATTGTGAAATTTCCCCCCAAATGTCCTCAGTTAAGACATGAAATAGAAGTAGAAAAAGCCTTTGAAGAAAAAGTTAAAAAAGAAAAGCTCATGTCTCCTTTGATACCCAATAATAAGTCAACATAGTCATGCACACCATTATTTAATGAAAAAGAAGCAATCAAAATATAAAGGAAGCCACAAAATTTAAGACATAAAATAGAATGACTTAAAAAAAAAGTCTTTGAAGACAAAAGAAAAGCTCAAAATGTCTCCTTTGATTATAATGGAAGCCACAAAAGTTTCTTTAAAAAAATAAGGCGATGACAACAGCAACAATTACAGTCATTGTTGATATTCAAATATTAAAAAAAAATGCTTCATGATTTTCCAAAAGCAGCAAAATAAAATAAAACCCCCACAAAATTGTTGCTTATAATTAAATATAAAAAAACACAAGCAAACAAACAAAAAGTTGTTGGTTTAACCCTTTCAATGCTAGCCATTCCTCAGCCAAAATGTACCATTAAACTTACCCAGGTAGAGAATAGATTTCGTCTGCAATATTGGGGATTCATCTGTGACATGCATAAAATAGGGCCTATCCTTACATCCCAAAATGAAGAACACAAGGTCACTGTATACCAGACCCTCACTTGATGCCTTTTAGTAACATGGGTGTTAAATCATTGTGGTGCCAAGAGGCGACAGTGGCGATGAAAGGGTTTTAAACAAATTTTATCTAACACACACTTTCAGCTGCAAAATACTGTGTAACTGAGTTAGAGTACAATTAAGCTACGGCTTATGAAACATACTGTGTAACTGAGTTAGAGTACAATTAAGCTAAGGCTTATGAAACATACTGTGTAACTGAGTTAGAGTGCAATTAAGCTAAGGCTTATGAAACATACTGTGTAACTGAGTTAGAGTACAATTAAGCTAAGGCTTATGAAACATACTGTGTAACTGAGTTAGAGTACAATTAAGCTAAGGCTTATGAAACATACTGTGTAACTGAGTTAGAGTATTAAGCTAAGGCTTAAGTGTAACTAGTTAGGCTTATGAAACATACTGTGTAACTGAGTTAGAGTACAATTAAGCTAAGGCTTATGAAACATACTGTGTAACTGAGTTAGAGTATTAAGCTAAGGCTTATGAAACATACTGTGTAACTGAGTTAGAGTATTAAGCTAAGGCTTATGAAACATACTGTGTAACTGAGTTAAGGCTTATGAAACATACTGTGTAACTGAGTTAGAGTACAATTAAGCTAAGGCTTATGAAACATACTCGACAAATATCATTCAATGCAAAAAACAGGCTGCATCTCGTAACTCAAGTTTGATGGAAACGTACAACACACAGCATGAAGATGGAACAATTAAATACTAAAGCACAAACAAAAACAGACGTAAACGTAAAATCAAACAGCAGCACACAAAGTCATTGCTTGAAATGGAGTGTGAAAAATTGAATATTAAAGTCAAATTCACTTTTTCAGCACACATGCAAACAAATCAATCACTACCTACCTAGGACAGAACTAGGGACATAAGCACCTTACTGATTAATCGTTTTAATAATGTTATGCAGTATGCTGCAAGTTGTCTCCCTTAATCACCGGTACTGTCTTAAGTTAATGATGTTTACATCAACAAAGATCCTAAAAGAGCAAAACCCCAAATACATTACAATTCTGTGTATCCAAATGATGATACAAATGAACTGTCAGCTGTAGTGGGTTGGTGTTCAGTTAATACCCTAACCCCAAATACATTACAGTTCTGTGTATCCAAATGATGATACAAACGCACTGCCAGCTGTAGTGGGTTGGTGTTCAGTTAATACCCTAACCCCAAATACATTACAATTCTGTGTATCCAAATGATGATACAAACGCACTGCCAGCTGTAGTGGGTTGGTGTTCAGTTAATACCCTAACCCCAAATACATTACAATTCTGTGTATCCAAATGATGATACAAACGCACTGCCAGCTGTAGTGGGTTGGTGTTCAGTTAATACCCTAACCCTAAATATATAAAAAAAAATGTTACAGCATCCGCGTTGCTAACTTACGGAATGAGTTACCTATTAACATAAAATGTGCACCTAATACTAACACGTTCAAAAATCGCTTGGATGATTTTCCAAAATATTTAAATATGCTTAGAGGATTTGACAATTGATTTTTTTTATTAGGAAAATTGACCGTAATACACCTTGACCAAATGTTTCTTGCTATAATTGATGTATACGATGGGACTATATAAAAAGCTTGACTGCTTGTCTTGCCACTACCACTACTACTACTACTACTAAAATAAGAATGTCATAGAAACTTGTGATTTGCAATTGCATTTCCAGTAAACAAATTGAAAACAGCACAGGCAAAAACAAATGTACAGAAACATATTTTTGTTTGTGGCTTTGTCGGTCTGTCTGTTGGTCGGTCTGTCGGTCCAAAATTGTCGCACATATTGACAAAATTGTCGCACATATTGTAAAAGAGAAAAAAATACTTGGGCAAAGAGTAACATTTCAGTTGTCATATCTACAGTCTACAGGTATGGAAAGAATTGTATACTGAACAGAGCACATGAATCTTCATTTTAAAGCGTACAACATAATAAACATACGTAATACAGACACTGCAACAGACACGACGAGTATGCAGTGCTTCTTTGGATGAGTATAAGTAGGATAAATAGTTTTAAATGTTTTCCAAAAGATATAAAACGTTACGAAATGGTGCAGAGATAACATTCTGGTTTACAGATTAAAATTATTGAAAAGCCAGGGGAGACGACTCAGTGTATGTAATGATTGGAGTGGTAAAAATAGACCGCTGCCACAAACGATTGCGAATCCGCGCTTGTTTTCTATCAAGCTGTTTTATAATTAATCAAATCCAGAAATGGGAAAAAATACTGACCCTTTGACTTTCATTTCAGCCACAAAACAACCGGCATTTCAATAGTGTGTGTGCGTGTATGTGTTTGTATGTGTGCATCCATGTGTGTGTGTGTGTGTGTGTGTGTGTGTGTGTGTGCGTGCGCGTGTGTGTGTGTGTGCGTGTGTTCACCTTGAAATCGGGCTCTGTGTACTCGAAATCCAAAATTAGTGCATTTTTCACAAAATAGGAGTACTCCAACAGGAAAGTTAAAAACACTGAGTGCAAGCATGCATACATTTTTATAACAACTTATAGAAAGACTATGTCAAAAGTGTCATCCATTATTTACAACAACAACAACAACACACACACACACACACACACAGATCGCACCAGTTTCCTGAATCAGGCAAAATACAGAAATGATAGTCAGATTGTGTTTCACCATTTCACCATATTTTCCCCCATGTACCATATTTATCATATTTTTGTCAGAACTGTGTACAAAATATGGTGAAATCTTATGGGTAAACAGGTCTGGTGTGCGTGCGTGCGTATGTGTGTGTGAAAGACAAAATTCTATTTTCTTGTATAATTTGTACTAGTAGAAAGCAGAATTCCAATTTCTACTAGAATAAATCCAGCAGAAATTGGAATCCTAATTTCTACTAGTATCTATCGGAATTCAATTTGTACAAGTAGGATTCCAAATCATACTGAATTCCAATTTGTACTACGACATATATTCAAGCACCTTTTATTCAAAATGTGAAAAAGCAAACAAAGCCAAGCCGGCAAAAATGTAAAATATATAACTAGTTTTGCAATGTTTGTGAGTTACATAATTATTTCAGAATGTTCAATTCATATCAAGTTTATGAATCTGAACAAAACAATCAACAAGCAAAACAAACAAAGTTAATATGGCACTTGTGTTGACTGAAACTGATCCAAACGATATTGTTCGTTGAACATTTCACATTTCTACATCTGACATGTGAGACTAGTGTAAAGCGGCCGACACATTGCCTGATTCAGTCATATGCCTCACTCAGATCAGACTGGTCACGTGATAAGTTTGATCTGACTGTGCAGCATGGTATGCCATACCATGATTCAGCAGCATTGTTTGTTGAACAAAAGTTAAACAAAAGAACCTCTGTAGAAAAGTTTAAACTCTCTGTTTGCCTCACTCAGATCAGATTGGCCACGTGATAAGTTCGATATGACTGTGCAGCATGGTATGTTATACCATACGATTCAGCAGCATTGCTTGTTGAATAAAAGTCAAACCTCTGTAGAAAAGTTTACTCTCTCTCCATGTCTCCCCCTCTCTGGTGTGTGCGTTCATGTGTGTGTATGCAATACAATATTCACAGACACTTATGGCTACACACACGAAAAAAAAGAAAGACGGTTGTATGAAGCAGTCTCCACTTGCCATGCAAAATATTGGGTTTCTTTTTGGAGACTATGTTGGCTTGTAGATCTGTTTCACTGCAGTCTGTGTGTGTTGGAAAAACAGACTGAAAGCAAACTGAAACTGTACAGTGGAACCGCCCTTATAAGACCTTCAAAAATCATTCAAAACTATTTGTTCTCGTAGAACTATTTTTTTTTCTTGGAGAACTATTTTTTCTAGTAGGCATTTTTCATCGCAGTCTTTATTGGAAAAACTCAGACTGAAAGCAAACAGAAACTGTACTATAATTCTGTCAACAACAAAAAAGCACAAAAAAAGCGCATAGCTTATTTGTTAGTTCTTCACTTTGGCTTAAATAGCATTTTTATTTTTGAAAGTCACACACAAAAATCAATGTTCATTAGCTAGGGCAACAAGAAAACGTATATACTTTGGATGTAAACAGAAATGGAAGGATGTAACCAAACTATGGAAAATGCTCAAATACTATTGATGATTGTAGAAACAAAAGAAACTTTTAGTTTATTTGAAACTTTTCCAATAAATGTTTTTGGGGAAATTAATTAAATTTTAAAAAAATCTTTCAAAGAGTGAATGTGTTTCTTTTTGTTTGTTTGACAGAATAATAATTATGCTTTGCATTTTTTTTTATGCTTTCCCTAATCAATTTCACACACATACACAAACACATGCCTGCATGCAATCATGGACACACACACACACATGGACACACACACATGCCTGCATGCAATCATGGACACACACATGCCTGCATGCAATCATTGGACACATGCACACACAATCATTTGTTTTTTGTTTTTGTTGATCTGAAGTTTTACTTTTTCACTTTTTTTTTCTGTTTGTATTTCAAGTTATCCCCAGACAAAGTTTGCTTCACACGTGTTCAAGTTCCAGTTTGTATCATCAGCAGATCTTTCCTTTCCTTACTGATCTCAACGATTGCTTTTTGAAGCTCACTTATTTCAACAAAAATGAAAACATGTGCAAGTGAGATTACTAAACAGAATACATGGGAAAAAACAAACCACCGACAAAAATTTAGAAATAAGTTAAATGAAGCAGTGTAAATTGTAGAAAATTAACAGTAAACAGATTATGAGAGAACCTGTCTAACGGAACTCGTCATGGACTGTAACTTAATAAACCAAAAATTAATTATTGACGACGCAAAATAAATCACCTGCACATGTTTTCCATATCATCTAGTTGTTTTTTTGAGCATGGCACAAAAAATCTTCCTCAAAAATACCATTGTCTGAACTCATTCCTACTCATTTGAAGATTGAAAAGAAAATATGCAAACTTCTTGATAAATTCCCATGAGGAATTATGATGCCTGGGAACAGACTAAAAAAAAAAAAAGTACAATTGACAATTCGCAAAATCCTATTCAGAAACAAAACAATTAACCATAAATTAGCAGTATTCCGACCCTACAAGAAAACAATTCAGAAGTATGCAGAACAAAAACAATAAACTTGTGTTCAGACAACGGTACTTTGAGAGGCCACATGATTTTGTTTCCCCCCAAGTCTTCCCCACCTCCCCACAAAAACAGGTTGTTTTACTATTTGTTTGGCTTTTTTTTTTTTAATAAGGGGAGCAGCATATTGAACATCACACCAGGAAACAAAGGAAACATAACAAATTATTTAAGACAACCACCATCAAAGCCCAATGGCTAAATATGCAGGATTTTAACAAAGTTATATCAAACTGGTGAATTCACTAATAAATTGTTAATGACCAGAAGCTGAAACGGGTGAGGTAAAACAAAAAGAAAAATGGTGAAATAAATAAACTACCAGGAAAAATGAAACTGGTACGCGCCAAGAAATTTCAAACCGACCCATTTCCGAAAGGTCAAAATCAATTACACAAAGATAAAAAGTGAAACCGGACACGACATACACCCACAAAAATACAAAGCTACCGGTACAGAAACAACAAACACATGCCCCAAATCGACAAACACATGCCCCAAATCGACAAAACGGTTCCTAAACAAAGCGGAACAATTATTGGGAAAATAATAAAGAATCACCAGCATGGAAAAAAAATCTTCATGAAAATACAATGAATTTACCAACCCACCACGAGAAAGGCCATCAAACTGACCAATTTCCATTTGAAATATGTTAATAGAACACACTAACAATCTACATAGGGTTTTGTACCAATAAAAACAAATGCCAAAGATGTAACATACACTCAAAACACCAAATGTGTTGATCATGCTGCTTTATACATATATAATTATTTTTTTACACATTCTTTTTATCCCTCTGCTTTGTTGGTCGACAGCATAATATGTTTCAATGACAGCATAGATGGAAACTACTGTTGTAATGCACAACACAGCAGACAAGTGCTCAACCAGGATAGAATATAAGTGTAGACCTAGCTCAATTATTAACAAGTGCTTTTTCTATGTTTGCATGACTTTGGATGGTCTTAGTAAATATAAACACACAAAGAAGTTGAAAACCTAATAACACCATGATTTCACGAATGTTATACTCGGGCCTACAGATATAAAAAATAGTCAAAAAAAAAAAAAAAAAGCATACATGGGTACAAGCAACAAACACAGCTGCTGCAAAACTGCCAACGCTAACAGATTTGGAAAAACTTTTGAAATGGTACACCAAATGTGAACGTAAATGATCTGAAAGATCTGATCTGTTGCCGTGTCATGCACTTGAATTGATGTGAAAGAATTCTCCACTCCCGACACGTGATGTCAAATAAGAGATGGATTTTTCAATGGAAAATATCCAAAAGTGGACTGTGCATAAAATAAAGTACATGGAACTATTTCGTCCAATCTCAAAACATTTCTGCAAACTAAACCAAGAGGGTTTAGGATGAACTGATGGGATCGATGAAATGTGACGCTCAAGTCTTAAGAAAAAATCCAAAAGTTAATATTATAAGCTATGTTTCCTTTTTAAAACAGCTGGCAGTTCTACTAAACAGACACAGACAAACACAAAAAAGCTGGACAAGAAACAAAAATCCTTCCACAAATAAACAAAAAGCTGGAAAAGAAACAAAAATCCTTCCACAAATAAACAAAAAGCTGGAAAAGAAACAAAAATCCTCCCACAAATAATCAAAAATCTGGAAAAGAAACAAAAATCCTTCCGCAGACAAATAAATAAAAATCTGGACAAGAAACAAAACTCCCAGAGTATAAAGAAAAACTAAAAGGGAATTTCAAGAAAAAAAGCATGCAAACTGTACACAAAAAAAAAAAAAGACATCCGTCCTTCCAACAAACGCCTTGTCTATTCTCCATCGAGGGCTGTAGAACGCGCGTCGCTGATCCCAGTTCCCCTGCCTGGCTGTGTGCAGGTGGCACGGTGACCCAGGGCCTTACTTGTCCTTGCCGCCGGCCTGGTGGGCCTGCAGCACAGCCACGACCTCCTCCAACTTGGCCTTCAGGGACTCCTGAGACTCTAGCATGTGCAGCAGCTCAGAGTTGTCGATCTCCAGCAGCATGCCTGTGCACTTGCCCGCCAGGTCCGGGTACATGCGCTGGATCAGTGGGAACAGGCGCTCACCCAGCATCTGCTTCTGCTCTTGGGGAGGAGCGGCAGCCAGCATGGAAGCAGTGAGAGGCTCCTGTCCTGGGATCACCATGCTCCAAGGAGGGGCCTGAGGCATCACGCCCTGCTGCACTCCTGTCGGGGGGTTCCGCATTTTGCCAGGGTACTTGGGATAGCGGCCCTGGGTGGGTCCAGCCTGGAAATTGGCAGGCGGGCGAGTCATTCCGGGGCCCATAGGATGAGGTACGGCCTGAGCCTCAGCCCCTGAGCCCCACACACACAATCACACACATGCCTGCACGCAATCATGGACACATGCACACATGGACACACACACATGTAACACACTAGTCCTAAAAGACAGACGACAATCAGCCACGCATTAAACGATCCTTTCAGTTTCAAGGTAAAATGCTGACTTTATTTATTCTACTGATCGAAAGTTAAAACATCAGACAACATTGCTGCCATCACACGGTTGACATAAAACACCCACAGTCACATTTTCCCAATCATAATACTTGGGTTGCACTTAAGCTCCCTTTAAGTCTCTTAAGACCAGCATAAGGCACACACAAAAAAAAGTCTGTTTCCGGTAACCCGACCGAGCCTAGTTTTTGTTATAACATATTTTATTTCCCTCTCTCATCCCTCCACTCCACAATGCCTTTATTCTCTCCCCCACCCACCCATTTAACCATGGTTCGTGGGGACTTGGAAGAGTGCAAAAAAAGGACTTTAAAAGGACCTTTAAAGGACCAGCAACATTTTTTAAAGGATCTATTTAAACCTTGTTTGTAGTTGTACTTGCAGACGTGGTGGGCGCAGAGCCAGACGCCGACGATTGTGGCTGAGCAGATTCTTTTTTTTTTTGGGGGGGGGCTGAGCAGATTCATTTGTTGTTACAGTAGACTGTAGTACTTCTGCTGCTTGCAAAAAAAGTCGGTCACATTGCACCTCGATTCCGCCTTGTGCCCTCTTTCAGCTTTCTTGTGATTTTCAGTCTTTGCGTGTTGTTTCAGCACCGACTCTCCCATTGACTAGATGTTGATGTTTTTTTCACAATATGCACAACGAACTGCATGTTTGTTGTCCATCACTTTTCGGACCCAGTCCTTATAAATGTCTTCTCTCAGCCAACGATCCTGAATCGAACACTTTCCAGGCATTTTTACACTTTTTACTTGAAAACAAGCACTGAAGCAGCCGCATGTGCGAAGAATTTGAACATGGCGCATAAGATATCTCGCTGAATCTCACGCACGTGACCGGATTTACAGTGACTATTAAAATTAGATCGTCTGCTCGAAAGATACGAAGGCGATCGATTTTTGGCAAATTTTATTTCATTTAATATATTTTTTAGTTCATTTCTTATGACAAGGTACTTAGTTGTTTTTTGGCCCGATTAAAGGATTTAAACTGACTGCACCAATTTTAAAAGGACCTTTGACTGATTTGAAAGGACCTCCTTGCTGATATAAAGGACTTCACAGGCCTTTTGAAGACTGATCAATTTCACAGCACTTTAAAGCACCTGAAAGGACCCCACGAACCATGTTAACATGCATTTTTCAATATTAAGCATATTAATTAATATTTGTACATTATAATAAATGTATGAATCAGTCAAACAATAAATGTCATGAGTGTTTCTTTGTGCTTTTGAGTTGAAAGTGTGCATGAGTGAGTGATTTTGTAATAGTGTTGAAATAAGAAGGTTGGAAATTTATATAACAATAACTTAGTGATTACCAAGAGTTTTTTTTTTTCATTTTTAAGTAAACATGCAAACAACAAATTTAACATAACATTACTGTACATTTTCATAGAAAACACATACATTCACAAATACACATCAATGGGACATACATAAACTCTCTCTCTCTCTCTCCCCCCCTCTCTCTCTCTCTCCCCCCTCCCCCCCTCTCTCTCTCTATTCATATAAATTTTCTCTTACAAACTAAAGCCTATATACCAAAACGTCACATGTCTCTAACTAGCTTAAAGTTACACTGGTGCACTTCCCCATTTCCTCAAATAACTAATAATATTATCAGACAGAAAAAGAACTCCCAAAAACAAAACACACAACAACAACAAAAACACAGATTTTTCGCGCTGTCAGCCACAATTAAATTTGGGGGTTTTACGTGCTGACACATTTCTTTTTACAATTTCCTTCTCTAAACAAGCCATATTCATCTCAACACACAAACCAATAAAAGAAGGCATGTTATAGCAAAGTAAGCCTACAATTACAATTGAAAAATTATTATTATTATTGTTATACATATATTCATCTCAACACACAAACAAATAAAAGAAGGCATGTTCTAACAATATAAGCCTACAATTACAATTGAAAAAATTATTATTATTGCTATACATTACTTTCTTCACCCGCAGCTATCAATCAGAGGTGTGTAGGTATTCCAATTATGTGTAAATGTTTCCATAGTCCCTTCCAGTGAATGACAAGACCTTTCCACCCATGGTGAGCCTAGTTTTTGCTGCCGACCCTAATTTATTTTTTTGACGAATTTAAAAAGAAAACAAAAAAAAGAAGCAATTTGAGCAGACGATGCAAGGGAAACAACCATTGCACTCTCACTTCTGCATTTTGCACCGTCAGTTTGTACCTGGTGACTTGTGAGAATTGAAGGTGACCCGTGAAAGCTGCATATTCAGTTGCTGCATGAGTTTTCAGGTATGCTTCTTTCCCAAAGTTATTGTTTCCTTATTTTTGTAATTGTTTTCCCGCAGTACAATATTACTGCTATGCTTGCTGCAACATGCTTATGTGAAAAACAGTCAAGTGGTAAAGATAATCTGTTGATTGATACTCACATTCACATGTTTCAGCTAATACGGCAAAAATCTTGCACCGCGAAGAATGTTTGGTTTTTTTAAAATAAAAATTTGAAAGCCTACCTACCTACCCTATTTTGTTTGGCCATGTTCTCGGAAACAGACATTTTTTTTTTGTGTGCCTAAGATCCAACAAGCACACAATTAAAATAAAGTGATTCACAATCCTTTATAATTAGACATGATAGCTCCAAAGAGGTAAACTACGGCAAACATTTCCACATAAACCAGCCCAACTGCTGCTATACAAACATATCTAAACTTTTAACGAAAAACTTGCACAATAAACATAACATAATACATTTCTTGTATTAGAGCACCAAACAAAATATACAAAGCCAGTATGTGAAGGACCCTACCCACAGTAACTCACCTAAAAGACAGAGACAACAATCAGCCACACATTAAAATGATCCTTTCAGTTTCAAGGCAAAATGCTGACTGAAATCACAGTTCCCTCTCAATCCAAGACACACAAATAAGCAGTGGGTTCTGTTCTTGCGCATGTGAAACAGTAACCCAAATTCAGTTATAGAATAAAATGTGGGCCACGTTCAGACATGGCTTTAAATTACTGTGGGAGCGTTCAGACACTGCGTTACACACACACACACACACACACCCAAAGTCTGAGTAAATTGATTGTGTGTACCTGTTTTCCTGATTCCCAGTTTCTTCCCCGTCTGACCCGATCTCCACCTTTAATGACCTTGGCAAAGGCCGGCCCCTCCAGTGGTGTCCCTGTGACAGGAAAGCATTGCTTCAAGGTCAACATTGTTTTCAGCAGCCCCTTCCCCTAGGGGCCAACAGTAAAGTGAGACTGAACCTAACAGGTGGCTTTAGGATAAAACCTTTGGCAGTAAACCTCTGGAACCAAAAAACATACCGTAATTTACAGCCTATTACTTGTGTATTAGGCGCTATTTTTTTTTTTAACTGAACTTTGACCCCTGGCCCGTGCGCCCAATCCGGCGCATGCGCCCTTTCTATACTCTAAACAGAAAAAAGTAAGGGGGTCGAGAGTTGAAATGAACAACTCACCATGCTCTGGTAGCTTCCACAACAAACCGACAACAGTTCACTCACATTGCACTTTCGCTTCACGATCGTATCTCTTCCGTGATCACAATCGGACACAGCAATACTGATGTATTCTTGTTTGTTAGGCTTCCACTTCCGTCACTGGCCCTGCAATGATGTTACTTTCGCTGATCATTTCGTTCTTCCTTTTTTTTTTATTTCTTTGCGCCTTATCGGGTGTATGCGCCCTATCTTTGTTCAAATTACGATTTTAAAAAAAAGCAAGGCGTGCGCCTTATGCGCTGTGTCGCTTTATGGGCCGTAAATTACGGTATTATTCTTGATCATCATTTTCTTCTCTTCAGCTTTGTCTTTCTTACTTAACATAAACAACATGATCAATGCCAAGGATGCTTCTTTTTTATGAAAAATCATAGACTTTATGCATACGTCCGCCCTCGCCCTGGTTCCCAGCAGTCGCCCCCCAAGTCCTAGACGCCAAGCGTGTTAGGCGTAGGGCCGAGAGGCAGTGGATCAAGACTAATCTCGAGGTTCACAAACAGATTTTGCAAATTGCCAACAACGTTGTGAACAAAATTGTTCAGCAAGCTAAATCAGCCTTCTACAAGGCAAAAATAGTGGCATGCACCACTGTAGAAGCAAACAACTATTCAGACTCACAGACACACTCATGGGGAGAGTAAAATCTTCTCCTCTTCCTTCATCTGTCTGTCCCTCTGACCTGCCTCAGAAATTTTGTGACTTTTTCATTGGCAAAATCAGGACAAGGGCGTCGCCGGGCGGCAGACATGTCCGTCACCAGCAATGCCACACACTTGCGACACCCCGTAGAGTGTCACATCCTGACACAAAATTGGAAGGGATTCTGTCTTCTAGTTCACGAGATACAGCTTGAAGAAGAAACATATAGCGCAAAGAAGGAAATTTCGGTTTTCAAGGTCACACTTCAAGGTCAAGGTCAGCATGGTGATAATTTATGCTCGGATGTTTTCTTCTCTAGGGTATACAGTACCACACACAATCTGAAGCGCTTCTGTCAAGTACCAATGTGGAAAATATGGCTTAAAACCCAATGTGTAGACCCCTACCACTTTCAAGGCCTACCGATCGCCCGGACCGTGACCTTGACCTTGATCGGTATGCCACCATCAGAACGGGCATAAGCCAAAGTACCTTCATGCCAAATTTGAAGACTCTAACACTAACGGTGTGGGAGTTATGGCCCCTGAAAGATTTCAAGGTCGTACGCCAAGGTCAAGGTCACGACGGCAATATGGTTTGCGCGGATGCCTTCCTCTCATGGTGACACGCCAGCACACACAATTTGACGTGATTCTGTCAACCTGTTCGAAAGATATCCTTGGGACAGACAGAAGGAGAAAAAAATGACCCTCCGATTTTCAGGCTCCAGCGATCTTTTTGACCTTGACCTTTGATCGGTATGCCATCATCAGAACGGGCATAAGCCAAACCACCTTCATACCAAGTTTCAACATCCTATGTTGATCGGTGCCCGAGATATGGCTAAAAATAGATTTTCGGTTTTCAAGGTCGTACGTCAAGGTCAAGGTCACGACGGCAAAATGGTTTGCGCCGATCTCTTCCTATTAAGGAGGCACACCTTTACACAAAATTTGACGCGGTTCGGGAGATATCCTTGGGACAGACAGAGAAAAAAACCAACCAACAACAACAAACAAACAAACAACAAACAAAAAAAACAAACCAGCCCATCGCAATAGTCCGTCTTGGTGACGGACTAAAAATCCGTGAGACCCTGGACTCTCAGACAGTAACGGTCCCTGATGTTTGCTATGGCGCTTTTTCTGGCATTCTGTTCTCTGGTTTTGAACCCGTGACTGAAACTGTTGTTAAGGATGTGATCAAGAAAATTACTATTAAGACATGTGTGCTTGACCCCCTCCCCTCCTCCCTGTTGTGTGTTGTTATTGATGATCTGCTACCTTACATAACTACCATTGTGAATGAATCACTCAGCTCAGGATGTTTCCCCTCTGCATTTAGAACCGCTGTTGTCCGGCCTCTCTTGAAAAAACCCTCTCTAGACCCCGAAAACCTGAAAAACTATCGGCCCGTGTCCAACCTGTCCTTTCTGTCCAAAATAACTGAACATATTGTACTTCTCCAGCTCCAGGCTCACCTAGAACATCACAATCTCCTCTATCCGTTGCAGTCTGCCTATCGTGCTGGTCATAGCACTGAAACTGCTCTTCTGAAGATAGCTAACGATCTTCTGTCTGCTCTTGATGATGGTAAGGTTTCTCTGCTGTCCCTGTTAGACCTATCCTCTGCCTTTGACACTATAGATCACTGTACCCTTCTATCTCGACTGCAACATACCTTTGGCATCTCCGATAAAGCTCTTTCATGGTTCCGTTCATACCTTTGTGGTCGTACTCAGGTTGTCTCTGTTAACGGCTTCTCTTCTTACTCAGCCGATTTGAAGCATGGAGTTCCCCAGGGCTCTGTTCTGGGCCCCATTCTCTTCGTTCTTTACACACAACCTATTTCTAACATTGCTACTCACCATGGCATCTCCCACCACTGCTTTTCTGATGACAATCAGGTTTACAGGTCTGACGATATCTCTCAGCTTCCTTCTATCATTGAACGAACTCAGTCATGCATTTCTGACATCAAGGCTTGGATGACTGACAACAAACTCCAACTTAACAATGACAAGACTGAAATTATTTTCATTGTCCCCAAGAGACTTTTGTCTACAAACTCGCTCCCTACTTCTATCCAACTAGAGAACTCTCTCATTCAGACTCCTGCAAGCGTTCGCAATCTTGGCTTCACACTGGACCAAACACTTTCTTTTCAAACTCACATTTCCTCCGTCTGTCGTGCTTGCTATCTGGAACTCCGTCGCATTGCTTCTGTTCGTCATCTTCTCTCTGAAGACGCCACCAAAACTCTTATCTCTGCCTTTGTTCTCTCTCGCTTAGACTACTGCAATTCCCTTCTTGTTGGTTGCCCACAAAATCTTCTCGCTAAACTGCAGAAAATCCAGAACTATGCTGCTCGCCTTGTACTGAGGTATTCCAAATTCTCTCACTCTACTCCAATGCTTGAATCTCTTCACTGGCTTCCTGTCGGAAGGCGTATTGAATACAAGCTCTCTCTGCTCTGTTACAAATCCCTGAATGGTCTGGCTCCTTCTTATCTCGCTGATCTTCTGAACCTTTACACACCTCTTAGACAGTTACGCTCCTCTTCTGACACTTCTTTCCTCCAGATCCCTCGTTACCGCACCAAGACCCTTGGCGAACGCTCCTTCTCTTTCCAGGCCCCCTCCTCTTGGAATAGACTCCCTTTACCTCTCCGTTCTGTCAACTCCCTTTCTTTATTTAAGTCTTCTCTCAAAACTACTCTTTTCAAATCATAGCCCGTTATATTTCTTTCTTTGTGCCCCTTCCATCCGCGTGTGTTTGTGTGCATGCGTGTAGTATGTGCGTGTGTGTGCGTGCGCGTGTGTGTGCGTTCGTGTGTCTGTTTGTGTGTGTGTGTGTGTCTGCTTAGTGCATGCATGTGTCTGTGTTTAGTGCGTGCGTGTGTGCGCGCGCGCGTGTGTATAATATATTTTTGTAATTTATTTATATTGCTTGCTGGTTTATTCATTTATTATTGTAAGCGCTTAGGGCTTTTTTTAAGATTAGGTGCTATAAATGCTTATTATTATTATTATTATTATACGTGAGCACATCCACATGTACAGACAAGACACACACACACACACATGTGCACTCACACATGTATACGTACACAGATTGCAGAATTCTTTTGCAATTATTAGTCCTGATAATGAATACCCTATCTCCCAAAGCTGATTTATTTTGAAATCTTTGAACAATTATATTAAAAAACTAATCTGAACAATTTAATGGGAAGTACTTTGACTGAGTTTGAGCAATGTCCTTTGACACCACAACCTTAAAGGGCTCGGCACACGCTGCAACTTTTGCTAGTTGTACCTGCAACTTTGTGGTTGCAACAGTTTCATGCAACCTACAACAAGGTTGTAGGGTTGCAGCTGTGGGTTGTAGGGCGATAGAAAACGATCCTATCTCTGAGCCTCCACTTGCAACAAGTTGTAGGTTGCAGCCAATCAGAGCGCGCGCGTCGTTTCGTATCACGTGATTTTTATGTCTCAATGTCGGAGTGAAACCGTCGGACTGAAACATGCAAGTTACTGATCGAGTTAATTCGTAATTTTCCCTGCATTTG
This sequence comes from Phymorhynchus buccinoides, assembly GCA_017654935.2. Taxonomy (NCBI): domain Eukaryota; kingdom Metazoa; phylum Mollusca; class Gastropoda; order Neogastropoda; family Raphitomidae; genus Phymorhynchus; species Phymorhynchus buccinoides. Next base: position 8,333,276 of record CM065693.1, read on the forward strand.
GGAACCAAGTGTCCCGATTAAAAAAAGTCGGGGCATGTACAAGAGGCCAAAATACAAATAAGCCATGAAATGGGCGGCATCATGAATGATGAATACTTCCACGGCATGTTTTCTTTTTCAATCGATGTAGTCTAAATCAAAACAGTGTGTAAAAATAGAAATAGGCTAGTAGGCCCTATTTGTCAGTTCGAGTTTTTAGAAGTACACCTACTCGAAACAGGACTCTGGTACCGACCATCGTCATCGTGAATGACAAAATAACAACAGTAGCAGCAGCAGCAATGATAAGATTGTCGTGTTCATTTTCATCGCGCTCGGAGGAAGCCATTGTGTTAGAATGTAAACCAAAGTTTTGAAATTTCGGAAAATCTTGCGATAATTTTCCATATATGGCACGGGATTGCAAGGGTGTTGCATCAAAGTTGCAGCGTGTGCCCCAAGCTCTGCGATTTTAACTGCAACTTGTTGTATGCAACTAGTTGTATCAACTAAAAAGTTGCAGCGTGTGCCGAGCCCTTAACAAATGAGTAAAACCTGGATTTGTTACTTACTGTTTTGCTTCTACTTTTTAGTGTATGGAGTTATTTGGAAACATTAGAAAGCAGACAGGCAGATGGACAAACAGGAAGACAGACAGATGGACAAACAGGAAGACAGACAGACAGATGGACAAACAGGAAGACAGACAGACAGACAAACGGAATGTTGGGATTCAGGGATACTGAAATGCTTACCACACCAAAAGCTCTTGCCATCCGCTTCAGTCTTCTGCACACAATTTGAAACTGCATTAGAAACAAAGGAAACAAATTCTGCACCAACCATAAAAACAAGGGAAACAAATGCTGCACCAACCATAAAAAACAAGGGAAACAAATGCTGCACCAACCATAAAAAACAAGGGAAACAAATGCTGCACCAACCATAAAAAACAAGGGAAACAAATGCTGCACCAACCATAAAAAACAAGGGAAACAAATGCTGCACCAACCATAAAAAACAAGGGAAACAAATGCTGCACTAACCATAAAAAACAAGGGAAACAAATGCTGCACCAACCATAAAAAACAAGGGAAACAAATGCTGCACCAACCATAAAAAACAAGGGAAACAAATGCTGCACCAACCATAAAAAACAAGGGAAACAAATGCTGCACCAACCATAAAAAAACAAGGGAAACAAATGCTGCACTAACCATAAAAAACAAGGGAAACAAATGCTGCACCAACCATAAAAAACAAGGGAAACAAATGCTGCACCAACCATAAAAAAACAAACGCAAGGGAAACAATGGGGCTTTATACTAATTCTTGCCAACACAAAAGGGCAATAATTTTAAGCCTGAACTGCTCATGCCACCTAGCGGCGAGTCAGGGGCAGATAACCTTCTGTGGCTATATACTACTATGCTTCATGACAGGCAAGGGCGATAATCTTAAGTAGGTGGCGTTCGCATCTCAGGGCACGAGACAGGGGCAGACAATTTTCTATATAAAGCCTCATTGCTGCATCAGCCATAAAAAAAACAAAAATCTTTAAAGATCCCGTGACCCGAAGGATTTTCTTTCTAAAAATGTCGGAGAGATCACTGAGATAAATCGTTCTGCATAAACCGTATTGGTTGTTTACCAACAAATCGAGTGTCAAACTCAAAGGTGGTCATTTTACCTGGATGTTTTTGGCCAGGCATGACTGGAATTGGTTGCGATTGGAAAATTATTGTCATGACAAAACAGCATTATGACTATTATGTGAGCCAATAGTTTAGATGTTTCCAAAGATCAATACCTTTTCATGGCAGCATGAATCCACTACATTGCCAACATCACTCAAAACTTGCTTTGCTTTTTCCACAGAATCCGACTTCATCATCAGACTCCCAGTCGTCGTTTGCGGGTCCCTCGGCAATGATTCTGACTCCAGATCAGCCAGGCGTGACTTCATCTTTCCCAGCATGCCCAGCAGAGAGCAGTCGGGGGCAGAGGTCACCAGGCAATCGGTGGTGGCGTTGTGAGCCGACAAAACCGCTTCGTAGTTTGCCAATTGCATTTTGCAGGATCTTCTCTCCGACATGAAGGCCTCTTCCCTTGAATCGATTGACTGGTTCAGTTTCTGCCGCTCGTTTTCAAGTAAGCGATGAAGATCATCAAAGGTGTCCTTGACCTTGTCTCTCATGGCCTTGAACTTGCCTTGGCCATCCGACACTTGGTTGTCCAGTTGATCTACCTGAAAAAAAGAGATGGGAGTAAAATTAACTCCAAAAGTATGACTGAAAATATATTGATCTTAAGTTTAACACACTTGCACAAACACTTTTTAACATATCCAAGCATGTCCATACACACACTTAGTGATTTATTGCACACATACATAGACACACAAATTCACACAAACAGACAATTGCAAGGGTTAAACCAGAATGAAATAGAAACATCCGAAGGTGCTGATGGGACGCAGAGAAATGGGGCAGGCCCCAGCGGGGCATAGGGGCAGAGCTCCTATTGGGGTGTCAGGGGGGCGCTTCACCTCTTGAAACTCTTGGTTAACAGTAAAACATGCTAGCTACAGGGCTTTACACGTGGCAGGACATGGATCAGCAAGCACTTCCGTTTCCGTTAAAGCAAAACCGAAACCCATTTATATGCGGCAATTGGGTGTTCGCTTACCACAAAGATGTTTTTTTCCTGTTTTTATTATATTTTTGTTGTTAAAATTTATTAAAAAAACGGATTTCAGTCTGTACCGATTGTTCAAAAAAAGGATTTCCTTCCTGAGAAGGAAGCAGTTTAAGCTATTTGCTATTTCCTATCTCTCTCTCTCTCTCTCACACACACACACACACACACACACACACACACACACACACACACACACACACACACACACACACACACACACACAGCATTACTCTACAAAGCATTCCACGTTTCGCACTCTTACCTTCTTTGCAATCTTTGCTTTCTTTTTCTCTAGTTTCTTCTTCATCCCCTTCAGTTCCTTCCTCTTCTCTCCAGCCACATCCCCCACCCCCTTCACTGCAGTGCACGAACGATGCGTGGAAGAAACGCACAGCACGCACATCAGCTCATCATGACTCGTGCAGTAAAGCTCCGCCTTTTGCTCGCTGTGGTTGGGACAGTTGACTGGCTGGTGATTCACAAGCTGCTCGGCTGATAGGTTGATGAGCTCCTCCGTGATGTGATTCCTACTCACTGGAATCTTGGCATGGACTTTAGAACAAGCGCTGCAGAGGTTAATGGCACACTGAAGGCAATATACCTCGCCTTCTTCAGTATCGCAGCTGTTGCACACACTGCTGCCGCTTAGGGTTTTCTCTGTCTCCACCAGGGCTGCAGTGGCGAAGTCAGTTGGCAGTGCATCAATCAGGGAGGACAACTCATCTCCGTTTTTCTTGCCAGAGTAAATGGGGGCTCTGCATAGCGGGCATCCAGCCTGGTTGCCTCCCTTTTGCAGCCATGACAGGACGCATTTGCGGCAGACCAGGTGGGCGCAGGGAAGCAGTTTGGGAACGGAGAACGCTTCGTGACACACGGGACATTCCAAAGGACTGGGGGATGCTGATGCCATGGCTGAAAAATACACATAAATATATAAAAGAAAAATTTTCTTCTTAAAATTATGTTTAATAAACATAATTACTGTGGCTCACAAGCTCAATAACTTGAATAAGTATATACAGATTAAATTTTTTGTATTAATAAAACACAGATGCCTTAGTAGTCATCAGTGAATGAAGCCTAACCTAACAAAAATCAAAAACATATTTAGAGGGCAAAAGGCTAAGGCCTCCCCCACAAAAAGGTGTGGTTACGGTATCCTGACCTACCTTAATTTTTTGGGCCTACCCTATGATTTTTTTGTGGCCTCGTCCAAAAAAAAAGAAAGAGAGAGAGTGAGAAGCAAGTTCAATTGGGGAATGCCCAGCGTGGGACATAACTCTAACGTGTTGAACGTCCAAGTGTCGTTGCAAAATGGCGTCATTTGCCATTTCAATGGAACAGGAGCTGATTCTAGGGCGCGGGATGGTGCAACCCCCCAAGATCAAACACCCCACCCCCCCCCCCCCAACATCCAAAAAAAAACCCCCTACAAAAATCTGTTCACAACCCACCCTTGAAAACCCGCAACGCAAAACCCCACCCCCTGCCCCCAATCGGGTCTAAACGCGGGCTAACGAGGCAGAAATCCGCATATTTGCAGAACTGCCCGCACTTTTTACCGATCGCTGCGGGAATTCCTTCGTCGTCTGCTAAATCCGTCGTCTGCACAAACCGAAAGCATCGAGCAGGAATGTATGATTTCTCGAGATTTCATTGGTTCCTTTACAATGTTATTGTTAGTGTAAATCAACCAATCGCGTTCATCTCTTTTTACCGACAAGAAGTTGCGAGAGTCCTACCCGCCATGTTGAATTTTCTTCAAAATGAAGCGGACAAAGACACTCTTCGATTTGATGTGGCGGCAAAGTAAAAAAAAGAAATCCTCTGCCAAACGAATGTGCAGAAGATGTTGCAGAAACAGCTACTGCATCAACAGTCTCGGAGAAGCAGCCCGAAGATAACGGCACTAGTGCGAGGGAACACCAAAATGGAGTTCCACCCAGGAAAGTGTCAGACCCTGCACACGACCACAAAAAAGAAATCACAACCTGGCTCCTACCATCTTCACGGCCAGAAGTTGCAGGCAGTAAAAGAGGCAAAATAACTTGGTATCACTATCCAACAAGACCTGCCGTGGGACACCCATATAAACAACACAGTAAACAGGGCCAACAAAACCCTTGGATTCCTACTGTGAAAGAGACAGCCGACAAGGCCTTAGTACTACCCACACTTGAGTACGCAGCGCCTGTCTAGGACCCGTACACTGCCAAGAACATCGGCAAGTCGGAGAAGGTCCAACGCCGTGCAGCCCGATGGGTCGTCAACCGCCACCGTCAAACATCAAGTGTGGACAATATGTTGACGGATCTGCACTGGCCTCTGCTAAAGGACAGACGAAGAAAGACAAGGCTGGCCACCTTCTTCAAATACCACCATGGAGAGGTGGCCATCAATACTCAGCATAGGCCAGTCCCTCACCCACCACCCAGACAGATGAGACAGTCACACTCGGCAGCGTACCTGCTTCCTGCTACCAAGACCAACTACAGGAAGTTCTACTTTCTTCCCAAGAGCCGTGTGCGAATGGAACAGTCTTCCATCTGAGGCAATTTCATCAGCCTTGGTGGAGGTCTTCAAAACCCAGATCTGGATCTCCCCCCTTACCCCCTCCCCCCTCATGCCCCTGTTCCTGAGCCTCCCCCCCCCCTCCCCGCTGGACCCCTGCCCCTCTCTCTACAAACCCTCTATGCTAACCCTACTCCTCCCCCACCCCCCACAACCCCCCTCCGGTGTGTCCTAATTCAGCGGAAATGCCGAACAGGTGAGCTGGATGGTATGACACCAATATGGTGAACCTGAATTATCACCACAGATCCAAATATCTCTCTCA
>CM065693.1:8339290-8367297 GCA_017654935.2 Phymorhynchus buccinoides
ATTAATACAGATTTTGAATCGCCGAAATGAATCGATTTGAATTGAGTTTTATGTTTTAGAAGAATGGAAATTTGATTATCTCACAGGCGTAACTATAACTCCCAAATTCCATGTTTGACTTAATATAAGTAGGCCTAAATCTCCGAATTCTGCATTTAAGAAAGATGGAAATGCTACTACAGACATGCTTGCGTGTATATGTGTGTATGTGTGCCTGTGTGTGTGTGTGTATTTGTGTGTGCCTGCGTGCATGCAATAGCATGCGTGCGCGCTCGCGTGTGTGTGTGTGAGGCAAAAAGCGCTATGTGCAAGCATAATGTTTATGTTACTTTCTAATGATTTATTAATTGTTTGCCTTTAATATTCTTAATTGTTAATGCAAAGCGCACTGAGCTCATGTGAGAAAGAGCGCTATATAAATTCCTATTATTATTATAACTAGCGCAACGCCTAGTACCGGAAATACCAAGCACCGGTAATGCCTAGTACCGGTAATGCTGAGCAGCAGTTTTTTGTGTCTCTCCTTCTTTCCATCTTCTTCTCTCATCCTGCTCTACCCACCCCCCCCCCCACCCCCCCCCCCGCTATTACTTTTGTGTCTCTCCTTCCTTCGATCTTCTTCTCTCATAGGGCTGTACTCCCCACCGCACCCCCCCTATTCACTTATGGAATTCCCTCCCACATGTCCGCTCATCTGACTCTATCTCCGCCTTTCACTCTGCCCTTAAAACTCACTTGTTTCGGACATATTATGATTGATTAGTGTTTGTGTGTGAGGTGTGTGTGTGTGTGTGTGTGTGTGTGTGTGGGGGGGGGTCCGTTTTATTGCAGACATTTTGTAAAAAAAAGTATTTACAATTATTTTATAATTCGTATCTTGTGTGTAGAATGTCCACGTCTTGTAAACTTTAAATGTTTGTAAATGAGGTAGAAGGGTATTTTTGTTCTTGCAAAATTTGTCTATTATAATTAGTCATGTAATTGGTATGTCGATGGCAGTATGATTTTATTTCAAGTTGCAGTATTGTATCCAAACGTGATTGAGAATGTGAATGTGGTCTATGTTTCTTCTTAGAATGTTCATATTGTAACTATTTTACTCTTGTATAATGAATTGTGTGTGAGTGTGTGCGTGCATGTATGTATGTGTGTGCGCGCACGCGTGTGTGTGTGTGTGTGTGTGAGGAAGTAAGAGAACGTTGCGTGCAAGCATCGTGATTATTTTACTTTCTAATGATTAATTATTTGTTTGCCTTTAATGTTCTTGTTATCAATGTAAAGCGCACTGAGCTCATGTGAGAAAGAGCGCTATATAAATTCCCATTATTATTATTATTATTATTATAAAAAGCAGTCACACACGTAATGTTCTCATCCCTAGCTGATGCATTTGTAGGGCCTACCATATTGTTCAAGTGCTTCGGCTGTTGGAACATTTTGGAAGAAGCGATAATTTCCAAACCAGAATCAGTAGGGGGTATGATATTACATCGTCTTCTGAACGTTGCTACATTTCTTCTTTTGAACATCCTACATTTTTTGACCACAATGCATTCTGGGACTCTCTTCTGAGGCATATAAGTCCGTAAGGCGAGAGCCTGTGACTTACCGCATGGAATTCTGATCGCTTCTCAGCCTTTTGGCTAAGACAGTGATTCAGGAACATAAAGTTTTGTTTATACCCTGGTTGGTTTGTTCAGCCGATACGCGTCGTTAAACTGAACTTCCATCCAGCCTGTGGCTTTGTATGGAGATGCACTGGCCTCGCCTGTCCTTGGTGGGGGCTGTTGGATGCATGCTGGTTTCTGAGTTGGGTGTCTTTTGCCGGTGGGCTCTGCAGTCATGAAAAACGGGCTGGTACACCCATGGGGACATTTCGCAAGGATTCCTCTGCACCAAGCCGGGAGTAGTTATGTGCCCCTGTATACGTAATGGAACGTCCCGTGTGTGCCTGGTCGTTTGGTTAACTTGGCGCTCGTGCCAGCAGTTAAATTAAGAGAAGCATGAAATAACATATTTTATCATTTTATTCAATGTAAATGTTTCTGAAGATTAACATGGTAAGTACAAGAATATGAGGTACAGAAATTCACATACGGTTCCTATCTTTAAATGGCAATATTTTTATATTTATCAAGTTTACAGAAGATATATTTTACCATATTACTCCTAAAACATCATACTACCAATATCAGTTAACAGAAATTAGCCATAAAGATGTTTAAAAAATCTCATTTTCTAAGCCATTTAGAGCATGTTTCCTTCTGGACTACAGAGGCCATCCTTTGAAGATTAACAAGCCATTTAGTGATTTACCAGAACTAATACCTATGCAAATGTTTTCACTAACATAGTTATTAATCCTTGGAATTCCTTACCCAGTAATATAGTAACTGCAGGAACACTCAATAGTTTTTAAAACGTTCGATAGACACTGGGAGGATTATAGCTTCCAGACAAACTTTACTATAATTTAACTATAAGAAGCAATATGGTGCCGTGCTTTGTTGCGCCCGGAACATACAGGGAAAAAATCCAAACATGAATGACTTCAAAGAGCAGGCAAAAGGCTATTCTAAACCTATATGCCGTACCTCTGATATGATATATGTACCAGCAGCAGCAATAATATGCACTGGTAATTTGCGTCAGGAAATGACTCCAATGAGATAGCAGAGTGGAGGAAATGACTATTCTGAAAAGCAGGGCTGGAATTTGTGTTCAGTGCTTGCCAAGGGAACATCTCCATCCTCAATGCCTTGACCTTAGAAGGGGAGGAAACTTGGTTGGAAAGGGGGGGGGGGGGGGGGGTCGCTTCTGCAGTTGAACATGGATTGTCTACGCATTATTTTACTGGGGTAGTGTGTGTGTGTGCGCGCACATGTGTGTGTGTGCGTGTGTGTGTGTGTGTGTGTGTGTGTGTGTGTGTGTGTGTCTGTGTGTGTGCATGAAACATAAAGAGAACGAGCAAAAACAAAAAAATGTGAAAAAGGAGTTGTCTCTGTTGGCGGAGATTTGCACTGTGTCAATGCTTTCTATCTTTCAGTGTTTACTTCCTCATTCTTCGTGACAGAGACTTTTATTTTTTATTAAGGCAACCCACAGGGGTTGGAAGAAAAGTGGGGTGGGGTTATTGTGCAATGAGAAATCCCCCAATAATCTGCCCCTGTCTGTACCTGATGCTGTGCCTTGGATAATACAGTGGAACCTCCCTTATAAGACCTCCCATTATAAGACTCCCTCCCACATAAGACCTACTTCTCTGAGACATTGCCCTTCTTTGTAAGTATTGAAATTACCTCCCTTGTAAGACCCCTCCCTTATAAGACCTCATTTTGGATGATTGTTGAAGGTCTTATAAGGGAGGTTCCACTGTACTGCATTGCTAGACATGCTCCGCTTAGAGGTCACAAAGGTCACTGCATTGTCACCCATAACACACTGTATAAGATATGTACATTGCTTTGTGCATGATGTTCAGACAGTTTCCTGTCATATAAGTGCAGATACCTCATCCTGCCATTATGCATCTAAGAAATAGTTAGCTGCAGCATGTCTGTCTTCGGCTGGAGAAAATCTTTTGAAGAGTTCCTGGGTCAAAGGGTTGGACCAGAAAGGCAGACAGAAAGATGACACACATGGTAAGCAAAAGACAAGGGCAGGGTCAAAGGGTTGGACCAGAAAGGCAGACAGAAAGATGACACACATGGTAAGCAAAAGAAAAGGGCAGGGTCAAAGGGTTGGACCAGAAAGGCAGACAGAAAGATGACACACATGGTAAGCAAAAGACAAGGGCAGGGTCAAAGGGTTGGACCAGAAAGGCAGACAGAAAGATGACACACATGGTAAGCAAGAGAAAAGGGCAGGGTCAAAGGGTTGGACCAGAAAGACAGACAGAAAGATGACACACATGGTAAGCAAAAGACAAGGGCAGGGTCAAAGGGTTGGACCAGAAAGGCAGACAGAAAGATGACACACTTGGTAAGCAAAAGAAAAGGGCAGGGTCAAAGGGTTGGACCAGAAAGGCAGACAGAAAGATGACACACTTGGTAAGCAAAAGACAAGGGCAGGGTCAAAGGGTTGGACCAGAAAGGCAGACAGAAAGATGACACACATGGTAAGCAAAAGACAAGGGCAGGGTCAAAGGGTTGGACCAGAAAGGCAGACAGAAAGATGACACACTTGGTAAGCAAAAGACAAGGGCAGGGTCAAAGGGTTGGACCAGAAAGGCAGACAGAAAGATGACACACATGGTAAGCAAAAGACAAGGGCAGGGTCAAAGGGTTGGACCAGAAAGGCAGACAGAAAGATGACACACATGGTAAGCAAAAGAAAAGGGCAGGGTCAAAGGGTTGGACCAGAAAGGCAGACAGAAAGATGACACACTTGGTAAGCAAAAGACAAGGGCAGGGTCAAAGGGTTGGACCAGAAAGGCAGAAAGAAAGATGACACACATGGTAAGCAAAAGACAAGGGCAGGGTCAAAGGGTTGGACCAGAAAGGCAGAAAGAAAGATGACACACATGGTAAGCAAAAGAAAAGGGCAGGGTCAAAGAGAGTGACAGATTAGAGGAAGTTACGTGCACAGAACTTCCATAACTTGGGGGAACTATTTGTACACAACACCCCCAGTTTAACCAGGGGTGGGAGGTATGCACAGCACCAATGAAACAGCATCAAAGAAGTTGTCTTTATTAAATATATTGCTGGTAAACAGCGTCACACAGGTCCTACATTATGTTTCTGTGATGAAAACTTCCCAGTCACACACATCAACCCCGCCCAGGATCCCAACATTTTGAAACTCAAGTCCCTTTCTGCATTTCAATCAGAGAAAACAATCTTCCTATCAATACCCCCCCCCCCCCCCAGAAAAACAACCCACAACAACAACAAAAGTTGGTATTTCAATGTGTATGGCACAATATTGAGCTAAGCGGTATTTTGAACTTCTGGTCAGTGGTCACTTCATCACAGCCAAATCTGCATAGCATTGGAATCACCATTTTCTCTGTTCTTAAAACAGAAAAGACATGTATTGTAAAGAGTCAACAGGCACAAAACATACAATGAAACGTAATGAAACGATCTAACATCAATATTCTGACATATATTACTTGATCCAAGGATTAAAGCAAAGCCATGGACAAAGCCAATGTCCATTGTGAAATTTCCCCCCAAATGTCCTCAGTTAAGACATGAAATAGAAGTAGAAAAAGCCTTTGAAGAAAAAGTTAAAAAAGAAAAGCTCATGTCTCCTTTGATACCCAATAATAAGTCAACATAGTCATGCACACCATTATTTAATGAAAAAGAAGCAATCAAAATATAATGGAAGCCACAAAATTTAAGACATAAAATAGAATGACTTAAAAAAAAAGTCTTTGAAGACAAAAGAAAAGCTCAAAATGTCTCCTTTGATTATAATGGAAGCCACAAAAGTTTCTTTAAAAAAATAAAGTGATGACAACAGCAACAATTACAGTCATTGTTGATATTCAAATATTTAAAAAAATGCTTCATGATTTTCCAAAAGCAGCAAAATAAAATAAAACCCCCACAAAATTGTTGCTTATAATTAAATATAAAAAACGCAAGCAAACAAACAAAAAGTTGTTGGTTTAACCCTTTCAACGCTAGCCATTCGTCAGCCAAAATGTACCATTAAACTTACCCAGGTAGAGAATAGATTTCGTCTGCAATATTGGGGATTCATCTGTGACGTGCATAAAATAGGGCCTATCCTTACCTCCCAAAATTAAGAACATAAGGTCACTGTATACCAGACCCTCATTTGATGCCTTTTAGTAACATGGGTGTTAAATCATTGTGGTGCCAAGAGGCGACAGTGGCGATGAAAGGGTTTTAAACAACTTTTATCTAACACACACTTTCAGCTGCAAAATACTGTGTAACTGAGTTAGAGTACAATTAAGCTAAGGCTTATGAAACATACTGTGTAACTGAGTTAGTGTACAATTAAGCTAAGGCTTATGAAACATACTGTGTAACTGAGTTAGAGTACAATTAAGCTAAGGCTTATGAAACATACTGTGTAACTGAGTTAGAGTACAATTAAGCTAAGGCTTATGAAACATACTGTGTAACTGAGTTAGAGTACAATTAAGCTAAGGCTTATGAAACATACTGTGTAACTGAGTTAGAGTACAATTAAGCTAAGGCTTATGAAACATACTGTGTAACTGAGTTAGAGTATTAAGCTAAGGCTTATGAAACATACTGTGTAACTGAGTTAGAGTATTAAGCTAAGGCTTATGAAACATACTGTGTAACTGAGTTAGAGTACAATTAAGCTAAGGCTTATGAAACATAGGCTGAGTTAGAGTACAATTAAGCTAAGGCTTATGAAACATACTGTGTAACTGAGTTAGAGTACAATTAAGCTAAGGCTTATGAAACATACTGTGTAACTGAAGAGTACAATTAAGCTAAGGCTTATGAAACATACTGTGTAACTGAGTTAGAGTACAATTAAGCTAAGGCTTATGAAACATACTGTGTAACTGAGTTAGAGTACAATTAAGCTAAGGCTTATGAAACATACTGTGTAACTGAGTTAGAGTGCAATTAAGCTAAGGCTTATGAAACATACTGTGTAACTGAGTTAAGGTTATGAAACATGCTGTGTAAATGAGGAGTATTAAGTGAAACATACTGTGTAAATGAGTTAGAGTACAATTAAGCTAAGGTTTATGAAACATACTCGACAAATATCATTCAATGCAAAAAACAGGCTGCATCTCGTAACTCAAGTTTGATGGAAATGTACAACATACAGCATGAAGATGGAACAACAATGAAATACTAAAGCACAAACAAAAACAGATGTAAACGTAAAATCAAACAGTAGCACACAAAGTCATTGCTTGAAATGGAGTGTGAAAAATTGAATATTAAAGTCAAATTCACTTTTTCAGCACACATGCAAACAAATCAATCACTACCTACCTAGGACAGAACTTGGGACATAAGCACCTTACTGATTAATCGTTTTAATAATGTTATGCAGTATGCTGCAAGTTGTCTCCCTTAATCACCGGTACTGTCTTAAGTTAATGATGTTTACATCAACAAAGATCCTAAAAGAGCAAAACCCCAAATACATTACAATTCTGTGTCCAAATGATGATACAAACGCACTGCCAGCTGTAGTGGGTTGGTGTTCAGTTAATACCCTAACCCCAAATACATTACAGTTCTGTGTATCCAAATGATGATACAAACGCACTGCCAGCTGTAGTGGGTTGGTGTTCAGTTAATACCCTAACCCCAAATACATTACAATTCTGTGTATCCAAATGATGATACAAACGCACTGCCAGCTGTAGTGGGTTGGTGTTCAGTTAATACCCTAACCCTAAATATATAAAAAAAATGTTACAGCATCCGCGTTGCTAACTTACGGAATGAGTTACCTATTAACATAAAATGTGCACCTAATACTAACTAACACGTTCAAAAATCGCTTGGATGATTTTCCAAAATATTTAAATATGCTTAGAGGATTTGACAATTGATTTTTTTTATTAGGAAAATTGACCGTAATACACCTTGACCAAATGTTTCTTGCTATAATTGATGTATACGATGGGACTATATAAAAAGCTTGACTGCTTGTCTTGCCACTACCACTACTACTACTACTACTACTAAAATAAGAATGTCATAGAAACTTGTGATTTGCAATTGCATTTCCAGTAGACAAATTGAAAACAGCACAGGCAAAAACAAATGTACAGAAACATATTTTTGTTTGTGGCTTTGTCGGTCTGTCTGTTGGTCTGTCTGTCTGTTGGTCGGTCTGTCTGTTGGTCGGTCTGTCGGTCCAAAATTGTCGCACATATTGTAAAAGAGAAAAAAATACTTGGGCAAAGAGTAACATTTCAATTGTCATATCTACAGTCTACAGGTATGGAAAGAATTGTATACTGAACAGAGCACATGAATCTTCATTTTAAAGCGTACAAAATAATAAACATACGTAATACAGACACTGCAACAGACACGACGAGTATGCAGTGCTTCTTTGGATGAGTATAAGTAGGATAAATAGTTTTAAATGTTTTCCAAAAGATATAAAACGTTACGAAATGGTGCAGAGATAACATTCTGGTTTACAGATTAAAATTATTGAAAAGCCAGGGGAGGCGACTCAGTGTATGTAATGATTGGAGTGGTAAAAATAGACCGCTGCCACAAACGATTGCGAATCCGCGCTTGTTTTCTTATCAAGCTGTTTTATAATTAATCAAATCCAGAAATGGGAAAAAATACTGTACTGTCTCCCTTTGACTTTCATTTCAGCCACAAAACAACCTGCGTTTCAATAGTGTGTGTGCGTGTATGTGTTTGCATGCGTGCATCCATGTGTGTGTGTGTGTGTGTGTGTGTGTGTGTGTGTGTGTGTGTGTGTGTGTGTGTGTGTGTGTGTGTGTGTGTGTTCACCTTGAAATCGGGCTCTGTGTACTCAAAATCCAAAATAGTGCATTTTTCACAAAATAGGAGTACTCCAACAGGAAAGTTAAAAACACTGAGTGCAAGCATGCATACATTTTTATAACAACTTATAGAAAGACTATGTCAAAAGTGTCATCCATTATTTACAACAACAACAACACACACACACACACAGATCGCACCAGTTTCCTGAATCAGGCAATATACAGAAATTATAGTCAGATTGTTTTTCACCATTTCACCATATTTTCCACCCTTGTACCATATTTATCATATGTTTGTCAGAACTGTGTACAAAATATGGTGAAATCTTATGGGTAAACAGGTCTGGTGTGCGTGCGTGCGTATGTGTGTGAAAGACAAAATTCTATTTTCTTGTATAATTTGTACTAGTAGAAAGCAGAATTCCAATTTCTACTAGAATAAATCCAGCAGAAATTGGCATCCCAATTTCTACTAGTATCCATCGGAATTCAATTTGTACAAGTAGGATTCCAAATCATACTGAATTCCAATTTGTACTACGACATATATTCAAGCACCTTTTATTCAAAATGTGAAAAAGCAAACAAAGCCAAGCCGGCAAAAATGTAAAATATAGAACTAGTTTTGCAATGTTTGTGAGTTACATAATTATTTCAGAATGTTCAATTCATATCAAGTTTATGAATCTGAACAAAACAATCAACAAGCAAAACAAACAAAGTTAATATGGCACTTGTGTTGACTGAAACTGATCCAAACGATATTGTTCGTTGAACATTTCACATTTCTACATCTGACATGTGAGACTAGTGTAAAGCGGCCGACACATTGCCTGATTCAGTCATATGCCTCACTCAGATCAGATTGGTCACGTGATAAGTTCGATCTGACTGTGCAGCATGGTATGCCATACCATGATTCAGCAGCATTGTTTGTTGAACAAAAGTTAAACGAAAGAACCTCTGTAGAAAAGTTTAAACTCTCTGTTTGCCTCACTCAGATCAGATTGGCCACGTGATAAGTTCGATATGACTGTGCAGCATGGTATGTTATACCATACGATTCAGCAGCACTGCTTGTTGAAGAGAATTTCCAGTAAAACAAAAGTTAAACCTCTGTAGAAAAGTTTACTCTCTCTTTGCCTCCCCCTCTCTGGTGCGTTCATGTGTGTGCATGCAATACAATATTCACAGACACTCATGGCTACACACACGGAAAAGAAAGAAAGACGGTTGTATGAAGCAGTCTCCACCTGCCATGCAAAATCTTGGGTTTCTTTTTGGAGACTATGTTTGCTTGCAGATCTGTTTCACTGCAGTCTTTGTGTGTTGGAAAAACAGACTGAAAGCAAACTGAAACTGTACAGTGGAACCGCCCTTATAAGACCTTCAAAAATCATTCAAAACTATTTTGTTCTTGTAGAACTATTTTTTTCTCTTGGATAACTGTTTTTTCTTGTAGGTATTTTTCACCGCAGTCTTTATAGGAAAAACTCACACTGAAAGCAAACAGAAACTGTACTATAATTCTGTAAAAAAAAAAAAACCACGAAAAAAACCCCGCATAGCTTATTGTTTAGTTCTTCACTTTGGCTTAAACGTTGAGCGCAAATCGCAAAAACGGTTAAGCTCATTCGTTTGCTGATAGTTCGCGTGGTGTTTTGTTCTTAGCAATTTTCTTTTTGAAAGTCACACACAAAAATCAATGTTCATTAGCTAGGGCAACAAGAAAACTTATATACTTTGGATGTAAAAACAATGGAAGGATGTCAAACTATGGAAAATGCTCAAATACGATTGATGATTGTAGAAACAAAAGAAACTTTTCCAATCAAATTTGTTTTGGGAAATTAAAAAAATTGCAGAGTGAATGTGTTTCTTTTTCTTTCTTTGACAGAATAAATATGCTTTGCATTTTAATAAAAAAGATATTTTTATGCTTTCCCCAATCAATTTCACACACATACATGCACACACACAAACACATGCTCTCGTACACACATTCATGCGTGTAGGCCTAATCATACAAGCACACACACTCGGACAAGGGGCCCACGGACAAATACAATGACCAAATTTTGTTTCCCGCACAGAAGAGGTCACATGCGATCTGACTTGATCAGTGAAATTTAGGACCCGCCCTATTTGCCCCTCTCACATGACTCAGTCAGGCCGATCAAGCAGGGTCGTATGCAAATGATGAAAAATGTCACAACCTGACCGAGTCATATGATGCAGTCATAAATTGTAAAAAGGAAAAACGTGGAAGGGTTTCATAGAAAAAATGCAGGAGAATGGACCAAGGCCATGACAGGGATGTCACCACGTTAAACGTCACCACCAATTAATAAACAAATAAATCAAATAATAATATATACATAAGTATCACAAATTAAAAACAACAGCAGCAACAAAACATAGCACCGAAGTCGGTTTATACACACACACACACACAGCACAAAATATCACGAGCCTGTGAAAGCACTGTGTCGCCACATCGAGCAGCGCCCATGAGTACATCTTGATCGGTGTACCATCAACCCACCCCCACCCCCATTCATTGTCCCCCAGCACTATTAACACCATAGTTCAGACTGTCTTCGTGTGACAATTGACCATGAGGAATTATGATGCCTGGGAACAGACTTGACGTAAGTGACCCGCAAGTACAATTGACAATTCCCTTTCTCCTCTTCAGAAACCCCCCCCCCCCCAATCGCGTGACATCAAACCCGTCGCCGATTCAAAGCGGTCTCAGAACAAAAACCGTATCTCCCTTCCCATCACGAGAAAGTGACACCCACAGTCGGCACCCTTTGAAGACTCTCCCTTTCCCGATCACGGAATGTTGACACATGCCATTCGCAGCTGCAGGAATGTCGGCATGTGATGATGATGTAATAAGCGCATGACTATCGCGTCGTCTCCTGACTTGTCAACTGCCACTAACCAATCATAAGCCCTCGGGGGTTTAAAATTAAAGTGGGAATTTGAATAGGGGAGGAAAGTCGCTAAAAATTGTTCTTGACCAGAAGCTGAAACGGGTGAGCTAAAACAAAAAGAAAAATGGTGAAATAAATAAACTACCAGGAAAAATGAAACTGGTACGCGCCAAGAAATTTCAAACCGACCCATTCTCCGAAAGGTCAAAATCAATTACACAATGATAAAAAGTGATACCGGACACGACATACACCCACAAAAATGTTATTCTACCGGTACAGACTAGAACAAACACATGCCCCAAATCGACAAACACATGCCCCAAATCCGGAAAAGAAGTTCCTAAACATTTTGGAACAATTATTGGGAAAATAATAAAGAATCACCTTGCACTTTTGAAAAAAAATCTTTCATGAAAATGGAATGAATTTACCAACCCACTTGTGTTAAAGGCCATCAAACTGACCAGTTTCCATTTGAAATATGTTAATAGAACACACTAACAATTACATAGGGTTTTGTACCAATATTGTACAAATGCCAAAGATGTAACATACACTCAAAACACCAAATGTGTTGATCATGTCTTTATACATATATAATTATTTTTTTACACATTCTTTTTATCCCTCTGCTTTGTTGGTCGACAGCATAATATGTTTCAATGACAGCATAGATGGAAACTACTGTTGTAATGCACAACACAGCAGACAAGTGCTCAACCAGGATAGAATATAAGTGTAGACCTAGCTCAATTATTAACAAGTGCATTTTTCTATGTTTGCATGACTTTGGATGGTCTTAGTAAATATAAACACACAAAGAAGCCAAGAAAACCTAAGCACACCATGATTCCACGAGGATGTTATACTCGGGCCTACAGATATAAAAAATAGTCAAAAAAAAAAAAAAAAAGCATACTCTGGGTACAAGCAACAAACACAGCTGCTGCAAAACTGCCAACGCTAACAGAACTGGAAAAAGCTTTGAAATGGTACACCAAATGTGAACGTAAATGATCTGAAAGATCTGATCTGTTGCAATTGTCATGCACTTGAATTGCTTGTGAAATAATTCTCCACTCCAGACACGTGAGTCAAATAAGAGATGGATTTTTTTTTTATTCAAAATATCCAAAAGCCATTGAGCTGCATAAAATAAAGTACATGGAACTATTTCGTCCAATCTCAAAACATTTCTGCAAACTAAACCAAGAGGGTTTAGGATGAACTGATGGGATCGATGAAATGTGACGCTCAAGTCTTAAGAAAAAATCCAAAAGTTAATATTATAAGCTATGTTTCCTTTTTAAAACAGCTGGCAGTTCTACTAAACAGACATACAAGCCAAAAACCTGGACAAGAAACATAAATTTATTAGATGAAAAAAAGCTGGAAAAGTTGCTCACCTCCTTCCACCCTAAACAAAAAGCTGGAAAAGAAACAATTTTCCTCCCACAAATAATCACTAATCTGGAAAAGAGACAAAAAGCCTTTCCGCAGACATTCCCTCGTCATCTGGACAAGTCCAATGATCCCAGAGTATTTTAACAACCCTGTTCATTACTGAGGTGATACATGCAAACTGTACACAAAAAAAAAAAATTACGTGACCTTCAAGTCAAGTTGTGCATGCAGTGTGTAGTCCTGCCTCTGCAGGGTCGCACCAGGGCTGTAGAACGACCATGCGTCGCTGTCGTCCACAGCACGTTCCTCATACTGTTCCCTGGCATGTGTGCAGGTGGCACAGTGACCCAGGGCCTTACTTGTCCTCTGCCGCCGGCCTGGTGTGCCTAGACCCGGGGGAGACCCATCCTCCAACTTGGCCTTCAGGGACTCCTGAGACTCTAGCATGTGCAGAAGCTCAGAGTTGTCGATCTCCAGCAGCATGCCTGTGCACTTGCCCGCCAGGTCACGGGTACATGCGATGGATCAGTGGGAACAGGCGCTCACCCAGCATCTGCTTCTGCTCTTGGGGAGGAGCGGCAGCCAGCATGGAAGCAGTGAGAGGCTCCTGTCCTGGGATCACCATGCTCCAAGGAGGGGCCTGAGGCATCACGCCCTGCTGCACTCCTGTCGGGGGGTTCCGCATTTTGCCAGGGTACTTGGGATAGCGGCCCTGGGTGGGTCCAGCCTGGAAATTGGCAGGCGGGCGAGTCATTCCGGGGCCCATAGGATGAGGTACGGCCTGAGCCTCAGCCCCTGAGCCCCACACACACAATCACACACATGCCTGCACGCAATCATGGACACATGCACACATGGACACACACACATGTAACACACTAGTCCTAAAAGACAGACGACAATCAGCCACGCATTAAACGATCCTTTCAGTTTCAAGGTAAAATGCTGACTTTATTTATTCTACTGATCGAAAGTTAAAACATCAGACAACATTGCTGCCATCACACGGTTGACATAAAACACCCACAGTCACATTTTCCCAATCATAATACTTGGGTTGCACTTAAGCTCCCTTTAAGTCTCTTAAGACCAGCATAAGGCACACACAAAAAAAAGTCTGTTTCCGGTAACCCGACCGAGCCTAGTTTTTGTTATAACATATTTTATTTCCCTCTCTCATCCCTCCACTCCACAATGCCTTTATTCTCTCCCCCACCCACCCATTAACCATGGTTCGTGGGGACTTGGAAGAGTGCAAAAAAAGGACTTTAAAAGGACCTTTAAAGGACCAGCAACATTTTTTAAAGGATCTATTTAAGCCTTGTTTGTAGTTGTACTTGCAGACGTGGTGGGCGCAGAGCCAGACGCTGACGATTGTGGCTGAGCAGATTCTTTTTTTTTTTGGGGGGGGGCTGAGCAGATTCATTTGTTGTTACAGTAGACTGTAGTACTTCTGCTGCTTGCAAAAAAAGTCGGTCACATTGCACCTCGATTCCGCCTTGTGCCCTCTTTCAGCTTTCTTGTGATTTTCAGTCTTTGCGTGTTGTTTCAGCACCGACTCTCCCATTGACTAGATGTTGATGTTTTTTTCACAATATGCACAACGAACTGCATGTTTGTTGTCCATCACTTTTCGGACCCAGTCCTTATAAATGT
Source organism: Phymorhynchus buccinoides (assembly GCA_017654935.2). Classification (NCBI taxonomy): domain Eukaryota; kingdom Metazoa; phylum Mollusca; class Gastropoda; order Neogastropoda; family Raphitomidae; genus Phymorhynchus; species Phymorhynchus buccinoides. The sequence continues at coordinate 8,353,757 of CM065693.1, forward strand.
CTTCTCTCAGCCAACGATCCTGAATCGAACACTTTCCAGGCATTTTTACTTTTTACTTGAAAACAAGCACTGAAGCAGCCGCATGTGCGAAGAATTTGAACATGGCGCATAAGATATCTCGCTGAATCTCACGCACGTGACCGGATTTACAGTGACTATTAAAATTAGATCGTCTGCTCGAAAGATACGAAGGCGATCGATTTTTGGCAAATTTTATTTCATTTAATATATTTTTTTGAGTTCATTTCTTATGACAAGGTACTTAGTTGTTTTTTGGCCCGATTAAAGGATTTAAACTGACTGCACCAATTTTAAAAGGACCTTTGACTGATTTGAAAGGACCTCCTTGCTGATATAAAGGACTTCACAGGCCTTTTGAAGACTGATCAATTTCACAGCACTTTAAAGCACCTGAAAGGACCCCACGAACCATGTTAACATGCATTTTTCAATATTAAGCATATTAATTAATATTTGTACATTATAATAAATGTATGAATCAGTCAAACAATAAATGTCATGAGTGTTTCTTTGTGCTTTTGAGTTGAAAGTGTGCATGAGTGAGTGATTTTGTAATAGTGTTGAAATAAGAAGGTTGGACATTTATTAACAATAACTTAGTGATTACCAAGAGTTTTTTTTTTTCATTTTTAAGTAAACATGCAAACAACAAATTTAACATAACATTACTGTACATTTTCATAGAAAACACATACATTCACAAATACACATCAATGGGACATACATAAACTCTCTCTCTCTCTCCCCCCTCTCTCTCTCTCTCCCCCCTCCCCCCCTCTCTCTCCTATTCATATAAATTTTCTCTTACAAACTAAAGCCTATATACCAAAACGTCACATGTCTCTAACTAGCTTAAAGTTACACTGGTGCACTTCCCCATTTCCTCAAATAACTAATAATATTATCAGACAGAAAAAGAACTCCCAAAAACAAAACACACAACAACAACAAAAACACAGATTTTTCGCGCTGTCAGCCACAATTAAATTTGGGGGTTTTACGTGCTGACACATTTCTTTTTACAATTTCCTTCTCTAAACAAGCCATATTCATCTCAACACACAAACCAATAAAAGAAGGCATGTTATAGCAAAGTAAGCCTACAATTACAATTGAAAAATTATTATTATTATTGTTATACATATATTCATCTCAACACACAAACAAATAAAAGAAGGCATGTTCTAACAATATAAGCCTACAATTACAATTGAAAAAATTATTATTATTGCTATACATTACTTTCTTCACCCGCAGCTATCAATCAGAGGTGTGTAGGTATTCCAATTATGTGTAAATGTTTCCATAGTCCCTTCCAGTGAATGACAAGACCTTTCCACCCATGGTGAGCCTAGTTTTTGCTGCCGACCCTAATTTATTTTTTTGACGAATTTAAAAAGAAAACAAAAAAAAGAAGCAATTTGAGCAGACGATGCAAGGGAAACAACCATTGCACTCTCACTTCTGCATTTTGCACCGTCAGTTTGTACCTGGTGACTTGTGAGAATTGAAGGTGACCCGTGAAAGCTGCATATTCAGTTGCTGCATGAGTTTTCAGGTATGCTTCTTTCCCAAAGTTATTGTTTCCTTATTTTTGTAATTGTTTTCCCGCAGTACAATATTACTGCTATGCTTGCTGCAACATGCTTATGTGAAAAACAGTCAAGTGGTAAAGATAATCTGTTGATTGATACTCACATTCACATGTTTCAGCTAATACGGCAAAAATCTTGCACCGCGAAGAATGTTTGGTTTTTTTAAAATAAAAATTTGAAAGCCTACCTACCTACCCTATTTTTTTGGCCATGTTCTCGGAAACAGACATTTTTTTTTTGTGTGCCTAAGATCCAACAAGCACACAATTAAAATAAAGTGATTCACAATCCTTTATAATTAGACATGATAGCTCCAAAGAGGTAAACTACGGCAAACATTTCCACATAAACCAGCCCAACTGCTGCTATACAAACATATCTAAACTTTTAACGAAAAACTTGCACAATAAACATAACATAATACATTTCTTGTATTAGAGCACCAAACAAAATATACAAAGCCAGTATGTGAAGGACCCTACCCACAGTAACTCACCTAAAAGACAGAGACAACAATCAGCCACACATTAAAATGATCCTTTCAGTTTCAAGGCAAAATGCTGACTGAAATCACAGTTCCCTCTCAATCCAAGACACACAAATAAGCAGTGGGTTCTGTTCTTGCGCATGTGAAACAGTAACCCAAATTCAGTTATAGAATAAAATGTGGGCCACGTTCAGACATGGCTTTAAATTACTGTGGGAGCGTTCAGACACTGCGTTACACACACACACACACACACACCCAAAGTCTGAGTAAATTGATTGTGTGTACCTGTTTTCCTGATTCCCAGTTTCTTCCCCGTCTGACCCGATCTCCACCTTTAATGACCTTGGCAAAGGCCGGCCCCTCCAGTGGTGTCCCTGTGACAGGAAAGCATTGCTTCAAGGTCAACATTGTTTTCAGCAGCCCCTTCCCCTAGGGGCCAACAGTAAAGTGAGACTGAACCTAACAGGTGGCTTTAGGATAAAACCTTTGGCAGTAAACCTCTGGAACCAAAAAACATACCGTAATTTACAGCCTATTACTTGTGTATTAGGCGCTATTTTTTTTTTTAACTGAACTTTGACCCCTGCCCTGCGCCCAATCCAGCGCATGTGCCCTTTCTATACTCTAAACAGAAAAACGTAAGGGGGTCGAGAGTTGAAATGAACAACTCACCATGTTCTGGTAGCTTCCACAACAAACCGACAACAGTTCACTCACATTGCACTTTCGTTTCACGATCATATCTCTTCCGTGATCACAATCGGACACAGCAATACTGATGTATTCTTGTTTGTTAGGCTTCCACTTCCGTTACTGGCCCTGCAATGATGTTACTTTCGCTGATCATTTCGTTCTTCCTTTTTTTTTTATTTCTTTGCGCCTTATCGGGTGTATGCGCCCTATCTTTGTTCAAATTACGATTTTAAAAAAAAGCAAGGCGTGCGCCTTATGCGCTGTGTCGCTTTATGGGCCGTAAATTACGGTATTATTCTTGATCATCATTTTCTTCTCTTCAGCTTTGTCTTTCTTACTTAACATAAACAACATGATCAATGCCAAGGATGCTTCTTTTTTATGAAAAATCATAGACTTTATGCATACGTCCGCCCTCGCCCTGGTTCCCAGCAGTCGCCCCCCAAGTCCTAGACGCCAAGCGTGTTAGGCGTAGGGCCGAGAGGCAGTGGATCAAGACTAATCTCGAGGTTCACAAACAGATTTTGCAAATTGCCAACAACGTTGTGAACAAAATTGTTCAGCAAGCTAAATCAGCCTTCTACAAGGCAAAAATAGTGGCATGCACCACTGTAGAAGCAAACAACTATTCAGACTCACAGACACACTCATGGGGAGAGTCAAATCTTCTCCTCTTCCTTCATCTGTCTGTCCCTCTGACCTGCCTCAGAAATTGTGTGACTTTTTCATTGGCAAAATCAGGACAAGGGCGTCGCCGGGCGGCAGACATGTCCGTCACCAGCAATGCCACACACTTGCGACACCCCGTAGAGTGTCACATCCTGACACAAAATTGGAAGGGATTCTGTCTTCTAGTTCACGAGATACAGCTTGAAGAAGAAACATATAGCGCAAAGAAGGAAATTTCGGTTTTCAAGGTCACACTTCAAGGTCAAGGTCAGCATGGTGATAATTTATGCTCGGATGTTTTCTTCTCTAGGGTATACAGTACCACACACAATCTGAAGCGCTTCTGTCAAGTACCAATGTGGAAAATATGGCTTAAAACCCAATGTGTAGACCCCTACCACTTTCAAGGCCTACGGATCGCCCGGACCGTGACCTTGACCTTGATCTGTATGCCACCATCAGAACGGGCATAAGCCAAAGTACCTTCATGCCAAATTTGAAGACTCTAACACTAACGGTGTGGGAGTTATGGCCCCTGAAAGATTTCAAGGTCGTACGCCAAGGTCAAGGTCACGACGGCAATATGGTTTGCGCGGATGCCTTCCTCTCATGGTGACACACCAGCACACACAATTTGACGTGATTCTGTCAACCCGTTCGAAAGATATCCTTGGGACAGACAGAAGGAGAAAAAAATGACCCTCCGATTTTCAGGCTCCAGCGATCTTTTTGACCTTGACCTTGATCGGTATGCCATCATCAGAACGGGCATAAGCCAAACCACCTTCATACCAAGTTTCAACATCCTATGTTGATCGGTGCCCGAGATATGGCTAAAAATAGATTTTCGGTTTTCAAGGTCGTACGTCAAGGTCAAGGTCACGACGGCAAAATGGTTTGCGCCGATCTCTTCCTATTAAGGAGGCACACCTTTACACAAAATTTGACGCGGTTCGGGAGATATCCTTGGGACAGACAGAAAAAAACCAACCAACAACAACAAACAAACAAACAAACAAACAAAAATACAAACCAGCCCATCGCAATAGTCCGTCTTGGTGACGGACTAAAAATCCGTGAGACCCTGGACTCTCAGACAGTAACGGTCCCTGATGTTTGCTATGGCGCTTTTTCTGGCATTCTGTTCTCTGGTTTTGAACCCGTGACTGAAACTGTTGTTAAGGATGTGATCAAGAAAATTACTATTAAGACATGTGTGCTTGACCCCCTCCCCTCCTCCCTGTTGTGTGTTGTTATTGATGATCTGCTACCATACATAACTACCATTGTGAATGAATCACTCAGCTCAGGATGTTTCCCCTCTGCATTTAGAACCGCTGTTGTCCGGCCTCTCTTGAAAAAACCCTCTCTAGACCCTGAAAACCTGAAAAACTATAGGCCTGTGTCCAACCTGACATTTCTGTCCAAAATAACTGAACAGATTGTACTTCTCCAGCTCCAGGCTCACCTGGAACATCACAATCTCCTCTATCCGTTGCAGTCTGCCTATCGTGCTGGTCATAGCACTGAAACTGCTCTTCTGAAGATAGCTAACGATCTTCTGTCTGCTCTTGATGATGGTAAGGTTTCTCTGCTGTCCCTGTTAGACCTATCCTCTGCCTTTGACACTATAGATCACTGTACCCTTCTATCTCGACTGCAACATACCTTTGGCATCTCCGATAAAGCTCTTTCATGGTTCCGTTCATACCTTTGTGGTCGTACTCAGGTTGTCTCTGTTAACGGCTTCTCTTCTCACTCAGCTGGTCTGAAGCATGGAGTTCCCCAGGGCTCTGTTCTGGGCCCCATTCTCTTCGTTCTTTACACACAACCTATTTCTAACATTGCTACTCACCATGGCATCTCCCACCACTGCTTTTCTGATGACAATCAGGTTTACAGGTCTGACGATATCTCTCAGCTTCCTTCTATCATTGAACGAACTCAGTCATGCATTTCTGACATCAAGGCTTGGATGACTGACAACAAACTCCAACTTAACAATGACAAGACTGAAATTATTTTCATTGTCCCCAAGAGACTTTTGTCTACAAACTCGCTCCCTACTTCTATCCAACTAGAGAACTCTCTCATTCAGACTCCTGCAAGCGTTCGCAATCTTGGCTTCACACTGGACCAAACACTTTCTTTTCAAACTCACATTTCCTCCGTCTGTCGTGCTTGCTATCTGGAACTCCGTCGCATTGCTTCTGTTCGTCATCTTCTCTCTGAAGACGCCACCAAAACTCTTATCTCTGCCTTTGTTCTCTCTCGCTTAGACTACTGCAATTCCCTTCTTGTTGGTTGCCCACAAAATCTTCTCGCTAAACTGCAGAAAATCCAGAACTATGCTGCTCGCCTTGTACTGAGGTATTCCAAATTCTCTCACTCTACTCCAATGCTTGAATCTCTTCACTGGCTTCCTGTCGGAAGGCGTATTGAATACAAGCTCTCTCTGCTCTGTTACAAATCCCTGAATGGTCTGGCTCCTTCTTATCTCGCTGATCTTCTGAACCTTTACACACCTCTTAGACAGTTACGCTCCTCTTCTGACACTTCTTTCCTCCAGATCCCTCGTTACCGCACCAAGACCCTTGGCGAACGCTCCTTCTCTTTCCAGGCCCCCTCCTCTTGGAATAGACTCCCTTTACCTCTCCGTTCTGCCAACTCCCTTTCTTTATTTAAGTCTTCTCTCAAAACTACTCTTTTCAAATCATAGCCCGTTATATTTCTTTCTTTGTGCCCCTTCCATCCGCGTGTGTTTGTGTGCATGCGTGTAGTATGTGCGTGTGTGTGCGTGCGCGTGTGGTGCGTTCGTGTGTCTGTTTGTGTGTGTGTGTGTCTGCTTAGTGCATGCATGTGTCTGTGTTTAGTGCGTGTGTGTGTGTGCGCGCGCGCGCGTGTGTATAATATATTTTGTGTAATTTATTTATATTGCTTGCTGGTTTATTCATTTATTATTGTAAGCGCTTAGGGCTTTTTTTAAGATTAGGTGCTATAAATGCTTATTATTATTATTATTATTATACGTGAGCACATCCACATGTACAGACAAGACACACACACACACACATGTGCACTCACACATGTATACGTACACAGATTGCAGAATTCTTTTGCAATTATTAGTCCTGATAATGAATACCCTATCTCCCAAAGCTGATTTATTTTGAAATCTTTGAACAATTATATTAAAAAACTAATCTGAACAATTTAATGGGAAGTACTTTGACTGAGTTTGAGCAATGTCCTTTGACACCACAACCTTAAAGGGCTCGGCACACGCTGCAACTTTTGCTAGTTGTACCTGCAACTTTGTGGTTGCAACAGTTTCATGCAACCTACAAGGTTGTAGGGTTGCAGCTGTGGGTTGTAGGGCGATAGAAAACGATCCTATCTCTGAGCCTCCACTTGCAACAAGTTGTAGGTTGCAGCCAATCAGAGCGCGCGCGTCATTTCGTATCACGTGATGTTTATGTCTCAATGTCGGAGTGAAACCGTCGGACTGAAACATGCAAGTTATCGATCGAGTTAATTCGTAATTTTCCCTGCATTTGGGAACCAAGTGTCCCGATTAAAAAAAGTCGGGGCATGTACAAGAGGCCAAAATACAAATAAGCCATGAAATGGGCGGCATCATGAATGATGAATACTTCCACGGCATGTTTTCTTTTTCAATCGATGTAGTCTAAATCAAAACAGTGTGTAAAAATAGAAATAGGCTAGTAGGCCCTATTTGTCAGTTCGAGTTTTTAGAAGTACACCTACTCGAAACAGGACTCTGGTACCGACCATCGTCATCGTGAATGACAAAATAACAACAGTAGCAGCAGCAGCAATGATAAGATTGTCGTGTTCATTTTCATCGCGCTCGGAGGAAGCCATTGTGTTAGAATGTAAACCAAAGGAAATTTCGGAAAATCTTGCGATAATTTTCCATATATGGCACGGGATTGCAAGGGTGTTGCATCAAAGTTGCAGCGTGTGCCCCAAGCTCTGCGATTTTAACTGCAACTTGTTGTATGCAACTAGTTGTATCAACTAAAAAGTTGCAGCGTGTGCCGAGCCCTTAACAAATGAGTAAAACCTGGATTTGTTACTTACTGTTTTGCTTCTACTTTTTAGTGTATGGAGTTATTTGGAAACATTAGAAAGCAGACAGGCAGATGGACAAACAGGAAGACAGACAGATGGACAAACAGGAAGACAGACAGACAGATGGACAAACAGGAAGACAGACAGACAGACAAACGGAATGTTGGGATTCAGGGATACTGAAATGCTTACCACACCAAAAGCTCTTGCCATCCGCTTCAGTCTTCTGCACACAATTTGAAACTGCATTAGAAACAAAGGAAACAAATTCTGCACCAACCATAAAAACAAGGGAAACAAATGCTGCACCAACCATAAAAAACAAGGGAAACAAATGCTGCACCAACCATAAAAACAAGGGAAACAAATGCTGCACCAACCATAAAAAACAAGGGAAACAAATGCTGCACTAACCATAAAAAACAAGGGAAACAAATGCTGCACCAACCATAAAAAACAAGGGAAACAAATGCTGCACTAACCATAAAAAACAAGGGAAACAAATGCTGCACCAACCATAAAAAACAAGGGAAACAAATGCTGCACCAACCATAAAAAAACAAGGGAAACAAATGCTGCACCAACCATAAAAACAAGGGAAACAATTGCTGCACCAACCATAAAAAAACAAGGGAAACAAATGCTGCACCAACCATAAAAAACAAGGGAAACAATTGCTGCAACAACCATAAAAAACAAGGGAAACAAATGCTGCACCAACCATAAAAAGCAAGGGAAACAATGGGGCTTTACACTAATTCTTGCCAACACAAAAGGGCAATAATTATAAGCCTGAACTGCTCATGCCACCTAGCGGCGAGTACGGGGCAGATAACCTTCTGTGGCTATATACTACTATGCTTCATGACAGGCAAGGGCGATAATCTTAAGTAGGTGGCGTTCGCATCTCAGGGCACGAGACAGGGGCAGACAATTTTCTATATAAAGCCTCATTGCTGCATCAGCCATAAAAAAAACAAAATCTTTAAAGATCCCGTGACCCGAAGGATTTTCTTTCTAAAAATGTCGGAGATCACTGAGATAAATCGTTCTGCATAAACCGTATTGGTTGTTTACCAACAAATCGAGTGTCAAACTCAAAGGTGGTCATTTTACCTGGATGTTTTTGGCCAGGCATGACTGGAATTGGTTGCGATTGGAAAATTATTGTCATGACAAAACAGCATTATGACTATTATGTGAGCCAATAGTTTAGATGTTTCCAAAGATCAATACCTTTTCATGGCAGCATGAATCCACTACATTGCCAACATCACTCAAAACTTGCTTTGCTTTTTCCACAGAATCCGACTTCATCATCAGACTCCCAGTCGTCGTTTGCGGGTCCCTCGGCAATGATTCTGACTCCAGATCAGCCAGGCGTGACTTCATCTTTCCCAGCATGCCCAGCAGAGAGCAGTCGGGGGCAGAGGTCACCAGGCAATCGGTGGTGGCGTTGTGAGCCGACAAAACCGCTTCGTAGTTTGCCAATTGCATTTTGCAGGATCTTCTCTCCGACATGAAGGCCTCTTCCCTTGAATCGATTGACTGGTTCAGTTTCTGCCGCTCGTTTTCAAGTAAGCGATGAAGATCATCAAAGGTGTCCTTGACCTTGTCTCTCATGGCCTTGAACTTGCCTTGGCCATCCGACACTTGGTTGTCCAGTTGATCTACCTGAAAAAAAGAGATGGGAGTAAAATTAACTCCAAAAGTATGACTGAAAATATATTGATCTTAAGTTTAACACACTTGCACAAACACTTTTTAACATATCCAAGCATGTCCATACACACACTTAGTGATTTATTGCACACATACATAGACACACAAATTCACACAAACAGACAATTGCAAGGGTTAAACCAGAATGAAATAGAAACATCCGAAGGTGCTGATGGGACGCAGAGAAATGGGGCAGGCCCCAGCGGGGCATAGGGGCAGAGCTCCTATTGGGGTGTCAGGGGGGCGCTTCACCTCTTGAAACTCTTGGTTAACAGTAAAACATGCTAGCTACAGGGCTTACACGTGGCAGGACATGGATCAGCAAGCACTTACGTTTCCGTTAAAGCAAAACCGAAACCCATTTATATGCGGCAATTGGGTGTTCGCTTACCACAAAGATGTTTTTTTCCTGTTTTTATTATATTTTTGTTGTTAAAATTTATTAAAAAAACGGATTTCAGTCTGTACCGATTGTTCAAAAAAAGGATTTCCTTCCTGAGAAGGAAGCAGTTTAAGCTATTTGCTATTTCCTATCTCTCTCTCTCTCTCTCTCACACACACACACACACACACACACACACACACACACACACACACACACACACACACACACACACACACACACACACACACAGCATTACTCTACAAAGCATTCCACGTTTCGCACTCTTACCTTCTTTGCAATCTTTGCTTTCTTTTTCTCTAGTTTCTTCTTCATCCCCTTCAGTTCCTTCCTCTTCTCTCCAGCCACATCCCCCACCCCCTTCACTGCAGTGCACGAACGATGCGTGGAAGAAACGCACAGCACGCACATCAGCTCATCATGACTCGTGCAGTAAAGCTCCGCCTTTTGCTCGCTGTGGTTGGGACAGTTGACTGGCTGGTGATTCACAAGCTGCTCGGCTGATAGGTTGATGAGCTCCTCCGTGATGTGATTCCTACTCACTGGAATCTTGGCATGGACTTTAGAACAAGCGCTGCAGAGGTTAATGGCACACTGAAGGCAATATACCTCGCCTTCTTCAGTATCGCAGCTGTTGCACACACTGCTGCCGCTTAGGGTTTTCTCGGTCTCCACCAGGGCTGCAGTGGCGAAGTCAGTTGGCAGTGCATCAATCAGGGAGGACAACTCATCTCCGATTTTCTTGCCAGAGTAAATCGGGGCTCTGCATAGCGGGCATCCAGCCTGGTTGCCTCCCTTTTGCAGCCATGACAGGATGCATTTGCGGCAGACCAGGTGGGCGCAGGGAAGCAGTTTGGGAACGGAGAACGCTTCGTGACACACGGGACATTCCAAAGGACTGGGGGATGCTGATGCCATGGCTGAAAAATACACATAAATATATAAAAGAAAAATTTTCTTCTTAAAATTATGTTTAATAAACATACTTAACGTGGCTCACAAGCTCAATAAGTATATACAGATTTAAATTTTTTTTTAATAAAACACAGATGCCTTAGTAGTCATCAGTGAATGAAGCCTAACCTAACAAAAATCAAAAACATATTTAGAGGGCAAAAGGCTAAGGCCTCCCCCACAAAAAGGTGTGGTTACGGTATCCTGACCTACCTTAATTTTTTGGGCCTACCCTATGATTTTTTTGTGGCCTCGTCCAAAAAAAAAGAAAGAGAGAGACGCAAGTTCAATTGGGGAATGCCCAGCATGGGACATAACTCTAACGTGTTGAACGTCCATGTGTCGTTGCAAAATGGCGTCATTTGCCATTTCAATGGAACAGAGCTGATTCTAGGGCGCGGGATTGGTGCAACCCCCCCCCCCCCCCACCCCCCCCAAATCTGTTCCTTCCCGCAAAAATCGGGTCTAAACGCGGGCCGACATCCGCATATTTGCAGAACTGCCCGCACTTTTTACCGATTGCTGCGGGAATTCCTTCGTCGTCTGCTAAATCCGTCGTCTACACAAACCGAAAGCATCGAGCAGGAATGTATGATTTCTCGAGATTTGATTGGTTCCTTTACAATGTTAGGCTAGTGTAAATCAACCAATCGCGTTCATCTCTTTTTACAGACAAGAAGTTGCGAGAGTCCTACCCGCCATGTTGAATTTTCTTCAAAAAGAAGCGGACGGCACTCTTTGATTTTTGTGGCGGCAAAGTAAAAAAAAAGAAATCCTCTGCCAAACGAGTGTGCAGAAGATGTTGCAGAACCAGCTACTGCATCAACAGTCTCGGAGAAGCAGTCCGAAGATAACGGCACTAGTGCGAGGGAACACCAAAATGGAGTTCCACCCAGGAAAGTGTCAGACCCTGCACACGACCAGAAAAAAGAATTCACAACCTGGCTCTTACCATCTTCACGGCCAGAAGTTGCAGGCAGTAAAAGAGGCAAAATACCTTGGTGTCACTATCCAACAAGACCTGTCGTGGGACACCCATATAAACAACACAGTAAACAAGGCCAACAAAACCCTTGGATTCCTACTGTGAAAGAGACAGCCTACAAGGCCTTAGTACGACCCACACTTGAGCATGCAGCACCTGTCTGGGACCCGTACACTGCCAAGAATATCGGCAAGTTGGAGAAGGTTCAACGCCGTGCAGCCCGATGGGTCGTCAACCGCCACCGTCAAACATCAAGTGTGGACAACATGTTGACGGATCTGCACTGACCTCTGCTAAAGGACAGACGAAGAACGGCAAGGCTGGCCACCTTCTTCAAGTACCACCATGGAGAGGTGCCAATCAATACTCAGCATAGGCCAGTCGCTCACCCACCACCCAGACAGATGAGACAGTCGCACTCGGCAGCGTACCTGCTTCCTGCTACTAAGACCAACTACAGGAAGTTCACTTTCTTCCCAAGAGCCGTGTGCGAATGGAAGTCTTCCACCTGAGGCAATTTCATCAGCCTTGTTGGAGGTCTTCAAAACCCAGATCTGACCCCCCCTCCCCCCTCCCCCTCATGCCCCTGTTCCCTGAGCTCCCCCCCCCCCCCCCCCCCCCCCCGCTGGCCCCCTGCCCCTCTCTCTACACCCTCTACCCTACCTACTCCCCCCCCCCCCCCCCCCGCCGGGTGTGTCTATTCAGCGGAAAATGCCGAAAGGTGAATGCTGGATGGTCATGACACCATATGGTGAAGCTGAATTATGAAACCACAGATAACCAAAATATAAATATTGTCATTTAACAAAGACTGATATTTAAAAATAACACATGGCCCAGGCCTTGGTCGCTACGTGCCCGGTGACAATCTCAGCCTGTGTGAATGGTGTGTGATGCCACAAATTTTTTTTCCGACATCTACTCATTGAGTTCTTTGATTTATGTTGAGCGCCGATGTGTTTGTAATTGTACGCGTGCGCGCGCTGTTTTGTTTGTAAACACGTCGATATGATGTGGAATGACGTGATTTCTATTCTAGTGTGCGGGATAGCCGAACTACGGAAATGTGTCATCGGTACCGTGTTAATCACTTTGCTAAATTAGGCAATGTTACTTTCCATTGTAATAAATTTTGGGGTTTTCTGTAGAATGTTTTCATAATTCAGCCCTACCATTCTGCATTTTGATCATCCCGCCTTCACCATTCGGCATGTTTTGACCATTCTGCATTCATTTTCCGACCATTTTGCATTCAGTTTCCGGTGTTTAGACATAGCGCCCCCCCCCCCCCCACTTGAGCTGATCATCTGGGCAGCTGTTCCTTTCCTACAGTGCTTGTGTTTTTAGATAATACCGGAAACCCCTGTTTGCATACATCATAGTCGTCAACAAGCTGACGGAGGATGCTAAAATTTAAGTGAAAGCGAAGAAGAAGAAGAAGAAGAAGCACATATCATCATGTATCCTCAGCCTGTGACTGTCAGTGTCACTTTCAGTTTCAGTTTGAGTTTCAGTGACTTTGTCACTTTGGGCGTGGGGCAGGATAAAAGAAGAAGAAAGTCAACAAGCTAACCCTTGGTCAGTTGGTGAGATTAACGTCCAATTAGCGTCAAGTTAAGTAGTAAACTGACCCTTCGATCTTGCTGGAGTTTAATTTCCCCACTACTTCATCAACACAAAACATGTACGTCAGGTGGACATAGGACAGGTGCGTGCTGTCCCCTGTCTCAGCTTGTGTTATTGGTGATCTCCCTTTTCTTGTTGGTTCAAGTTCAGTAATACAAAATACGCTCAAAACTGTTTGTCGTTTGTAAGTTTGTATTGTTACTTTGTTGTTCATGTTCTTTTTGTGTATGGATTTGTTTATACAAATCCCCGTTAAGACATAATTATATACAAATGTACAATAACATA
>CM065693.1:8367797-8390298 GCA_017654935.2 Phymorhynchus buccinoides
CACCGATGGATGGCCGGCTGTTCTTCTCAGTCAAAACTCAAAGCAGCCGGTGTCTATGATGGAAGTACTCAGGCGGCCATATTTGTTGTCAAAATGAAAGTACTCACAGTCCTCGTGTTGTTATGAGCAATGACAGTAAAGTGTGTGGATTAGTAATGTCAGTGTATGTGTTGTTATGAGCTATGACAGTAAAGTGTGTGGATTAGTAATGTCAGTGTATGTGTTGTTATGAGCAATGAAAGTAAAGTGTGTGGATTAGTAGTCAGTGTATGTGTTGTTATGAGCTATGAAAGTAAAGTGTGGGGATTAGTAATGTCAGTGTATGTGTTGTTATGAACAATGACAGTAAAGTATGTGGATTAGTAATGTCAGTGTATGTATTATGAGCAATGAAAGTAAAGTGTGTGGATTAGTAATGTCAGTGTATGTGTTGTTATGAGCAATGAAAGTAAAGTGTGTGGATTAGTAATGTCAGTGTATGTGTTGTTATGAGCAATGAAAGTAAAGTGTGTGGATTAGTAATGTCAGTGTATGTGTTGTTATGAGCAATGAAAGTAAAGTGTGTGGATTAGTAATGTCAGTGTCTGTGTTGTTATGAACAATGAAAGTAAAGTGTGTGGATTAGTAATGTCAGTGTCTGTGTTGTTATGAGCAATGAAAGTAAAGTGTGTGGATTAGTAATGTCAGTGTCTGTGTTGTTATGAGCAATGAAAGTAAAGTGTGTGGATTAGTAATGTCAGTGTCTGTGTTGTTATGAGCAATGACAGTAAAGTGTGTGGATTAGTAATGTCAGTGTCTGTGTTATGAGCAATGACAGTAAAGTGTGTGGATTAGTAATGTCAGTGTCTGTGTTGTTATGAGCAATGACAGTAAAGTGTATGGATTAGTAATGTCAGTGTTGTGTTAAGCAATGACAGTAAAGTGTGTGGATTAGTATTAAAGTGTTTAGCATGATTAATATTTCATGCCCTGCATCATTGCATTTTAAAATTCAAAGACTTACTGCCATACTCTGGTTGAATAAATAAAATGTACATAACCACAGTAAATGTAACATAACAATGATCTAAGACACACATTAAAGAAAACGCTCCTTTGTGGTAGCATAACCACAGGTATGAGCTGCAAACGCTGACTTAACAACACAATGCATAGTCCCCACCTGTGAAAGTCTCCTGTTTATCCTGTGTGGTGGAGCTTATAGTTTGCCACATCACCTGTTATTATAAAGAACAGAGATTTGTTAATTCCAAACATGTAAGTAAATTTTAGTAAGCCATAAGAAAACCAGTAAGTCATTTACGACAGGCACCTGCCTATTACAGGAACACAATATGTCAATGTAAAAGCCCTTCGCCTAAAACTGTACTAGTGCTACCAAGAACAAGTTGTTTTCTTGTTATCATCTGACGAAGTGTTAATGGGGCTTTATATTGCTTCTTCGTGACACGAAAGGGCGATCATTTTACGACTTAATCGACCACGCTACACAATGACAAGTCAGGGGCAGAGTGCATACTTTTACTTCGTGTCAGAAAAAAGCAATAATTTTATGTAGGTGGCGCACACACTACATTGCACAAGACAAGGGAAGACATTTTTCAGTATAAAGCCTTATTATAATACGTCTTCTATATACGTCTTCTATATATTCAGTCATATAACACACATCACAACAGTTTAATAATAAACAATGTCATATATTTTGGTGTAAAATTATTTTGATTTTTACACATATATATGATATATGATACATGCTAATCAAATGTCTAAACATCATTATTATGACAATGACAATGTCAATTCATTGACAATGCATAAGTGCATTGAAAAGACAGAATTTAGTAATATACTTATAACTAAAGAATACAATATATTAATACAATGAATCAATCCATATTACTTAACATGATTAATATAAATATTCTGCAAATTCCTAATACAGTGGAACCTCCCTCATAAGACCTTCAATAATAAACCAAAATGAGGTCTTATAAGGGAGGGGTCTTATAAGGGAGGGGTCTTATAAGGGAGGTAATTTTAATACTTACAAAGAAGGGCAATGTCTCAGAGAAGTAGGTCTTATATGGGAGGGAGTCTTATAATGAGAGGTCTTATAAGGGAGGCTGCACTGTAACCACTCACTCCAACAAAGCAATGGCTGATGTTTTCCATTGATCAAGTGATATGAAAGTCACTAAAATAGACCATTTAATATTGTACAAACAGTAGCAGCAGGTTGCATTTGTCAGGAGTTCACATGTATGTTATTGGGCATGGCTAATGTGACATAATTGACATGTACCTTGTTTTATTCATAATACTATAAAGAGGTTGGTGTGTGTGTGTGTGTGTGTGTGTGTGTGTGTGTGTGTGTGTGTGTGTGTGTGTGTGTGTGTGTGTGTGTGTGTGTGTGTGTGTGTGTGTGTGTGTGTGTGTGTGCGTGTGTGTGTGTCGGTGTGTGTGCGTGTGCGCGCGCACACGCATGTGCTTGTGCATGAGTATATGGCTTCATTTACTAGACTTATTTCCTTGGATTCATTGTGGAGCATGGGGCCTCAGCAACAGTTCTCCAGCAGATTCGGTTTGGGGCAGCTTTCTCTAGTTCCCCCAGGACAAACTGAACTTCATTTCTTCCTTACAGGACCACTTCCACGTTGTCTTTGGTCGCTTGCCCTGAGGGTTCCATTCCAGCGCCTTGTGTGTGATGATGCCGGGCAGCTTCCTGAAAGAGTGACTGATTCATCTTCATTTACATTATGTGTACATAATTATATGGGTGCTCATGTTTATCAATATACAGGGGAAGTAACACACTTTAGCATTCTCTATTTTATTTTGACGGTTAACTCCCATATATGAAACAAACAACTTATAGCTAGATTCAGTCTACCTAGATCCAGTCTACACACACACACACGCGTGTGTATTATTCAAACTAATATTATGTGTTAAAGTCCAAGACACGTTTCATGCTTCTAAGTAACTAATGATATTTCTGAAAGCTATTGTTAAGTGGCTCTGATGTCATCGATTCTATGAGCTAAATATTGAGTTATAAAACAATTCAAGTCTATCTTGTATTATTACGAGGATGCATACATTTTAAAATTAATAATTATAGCTTGAATTCTCTACACACTGTGACCCCCCCCCCCCCCCCCCCTTCAAAAATGGGTAAGGTAGGCCTGAACACGGTGCGTAGCGCTGTCACCACTACGACGCATAGAGAACAATTGATGATGACTGTGCCAATCTGTCAGTTTGAATTCCAACAGACCAACCCTAACCTTATTCCTAACCCTAACCCGAACCCTTTTCGTAACCTATTCCTATTCCTTACCTAAGTTTAACCCTAACCCTAACCCTTAGTTGCGGTAGTGAATTAGCCCAATAGAGTTATCGATACGCAGTGAAAGCCGGGCTGGTTTATCTTGGCAATGTTACCGATACGTAGCGATTGCGGGATGTCCCCCACGACATGTACAACAAAATAACAATTATTCATCTATCACTCAGTTTCTGAGCGCAGATGCCTCATGCTGCCATTCTGCGCATAACTACAAAATAGGCCCAGTCTGTCCCTCTTTGGCCTGAGGAAATCTTTATAAGAGTTTTTAGAACACTAAGGCAGAAATATCTAGATGACAGAAAGCCAAGGGAAAAGGTTATAAGCACAGAACTTTTACCAGAAGCTGGGGGAAGGGTGGTGGTGGAGGTAGCTATTTGTATGAAATACCTTACCGGTATCCGCACGTATGTCAAGCTACTATCTGATGAAAACCTTACTAATACTACTAACCCATGAAAAGACTACTATTATTTTCAGCAGTTAGTAGTATTACTACTAACTGATGAAAATAATTGTAGTCTTTTCATGGGTTAGGGTAATACTAAGGTTTTCATCATATAGTAGCTTGTTTACGACTATGAAGGACAATTCCTGTGGGAAATCATTCCTCTCTCTCTCTCTCTCTCTCTCTCTCTCTCTCTCTCTCTCTCTCTCTCTCTCTCTCTCTCTCCCTCAGAAGATTTTTCTCTCCCTCTCTCTCTGTTAATCTTCTCTCTCTCTTGCAAACTCTCTCTCTCTCTCTGTTAGTCTCTCTCTCTCATTCCTCTCTCTCTGTCTAACAGCTGACACTGGTACTTTGGCCTAATTTTTCTGTTCGAATTAATTTGACAATTAGGAGCTCATAAAGATTTTTGCCTTGGTTGACCAGTGGTCAGTGATGTTAAATTTGGCCTGGAACAGAAAAGAAAGTTTATTAAATTGATGTGTCATTGAATGGCTGACCATGGTCAGTGTCACTATGGTCAATTTTGCCTATTTTCACTGTTTGACTGCAACCTCCTACCCTTCAAATGAACAGATTTTAAGTTGGTTGGTCAGTGGTCAGTTCAATATATGGTCACATGGCCTTTTTACATTCTTTTACTGCAAATTTGTATGGAGTTCAAATGAACAAATTTTTTTATTTGATTAGACTGCCTTTTCAAAAACCAGTGGTCACTTTGGCCTATAGCATACTGTTTGAGATGTGGCCTTAGGAGTTCAAATTTACAATTTTTTTAGAACTGGTCAGTGACACTTTACTGGTCAAGATAAGTGAAACTTCTTTTTTGATACTTCCCACACTATTTGCAGTTTGCCTTAGGCCACCACTCTCTGGTCAACCATGAAAATGGTTCAAACTGAATAACTTTTTTATCAAAGGTAACACCCAAATCTTTCTCTTCAGTGACAGTATTTATCTGCTGAACCACATCATTGAGTTCTCATTTCCTAATCAACTATTTTGAGTCAAACAGTGAAAATAGGCCAAATACCAATGGTAAGTGACCACACCACTGGTCATTAAAATCAAAAATTGTTCATTTGAACTCGGACACTAATTTGCAAAAACAGTGAAAATAGTCATTGACCACTTGTAAAGTGGTACTGCCACTGATGAGCTTGATTATAGATTTTTGTGTCATCTACAAAAATTTTACAAGCACTAATAACATTAGGCCAAAGTAGATCAGTGTAATAGGTTAGACAGAGATAGAATAGGACCAAGTATACTTCCCTGGGGAAGAGAGAGAGGACACTACTCTCTACTGATTTATCCACTCCTACTCTAACATGTTGTGAGAGAGAGAGAGAGAGAAAGAGAGACTGATCCAGTTAGAGCAATTTAGGACAAATTCCATAAGGAATCATTTCACTAATAGTCGTAAAGCCAAGCTACTATATGATGAAAACCTTTCTAAAACTACTAAATGAAATTACATCTACACTCATGTTAGTAGTAATACACTAACTGCTGGTTAAATTGGTGGTTTCATGGGTTTGTATTAGTATACCTTACCAGTATCCGCACGTATGGTGGTGGTGGTGGGGTGGTGGTGGCGAGACTCAGTTCAGGAAAGCACAATTTTCGAAATTAGTAGTTACAAAAAATTAAAGGGAATTTTAAAACTAAATGAAATTGAAACTGAATTTAATTTATGTGAAAAAACACACACACATGCACACACACACACGCACGCACGCACGCACACGCACACACGCACACGCACACGCGCACACGCAGCGAGAGAGTCATGTTGACACACACACACACACACATTTCTTCAGAAGCCTAGATCCACAATTTATAGTCACACTAGTGATGGATACAGTAACACTACAAACACAGTGAGCAAGATCAAACTGCATACACACATACACACAATTTCCTTAGGCAGAAGCCTAGATCAGTAATGCACACACACACACTAGTGACACACACAGTAACACTACACACACTATCACAAGATCAAACTGCATACAGTGGATACTGCGGTTACTACTTGCTGTAGCATCAACTTGCTCAACTGTTGGTAACAAATGTTTCCTGTTTGGAGTCTGTGATGCAGCTCAGTTTATGCACATCTTGTCACTGGAACGGACCCTGCTAGTCAAATGACCCACACACACACCCGCGCGCGCACAAACATACGCGCTCATGGCAACACAACAAACTGAAGTGGCTGCTGTTACTGTTAGTGTTTAGTATTCCTTCCAGTCTTGCGCATGCATTAGATCTAGACTAGTCTATATAACTAAGGCACTGTTACAGTGTTAGAACGACACTTTTCTAGATATAATTGGGTTAAACCTTCCTATATAACAAGTCTAGACTGAAATGCTCTATATTATACTGCGTAGAACGTCTGTAGCAGCTCTAAATTGTTCACTGTCTTCACTGATCAGACACAAAGTTTAGCCATTGAAAAAACGCACTGATATTCGAACGGAATCTATCCATTTTTTCTTAACACATCAAGAGTGCTCACACTGCAGTGCCAAATGCGCTAAGCTGTTGTTACTCATTACATAACTATTTGTAGTCAATTCGATCTATTTCAATCAGACATACTACTGATACTAGACCAGAGAAGAAGATTGTTTCGACGTTTGCAAACACTACTTTGGTAGAATTATCATGACTAGATCTAAATTTCGCACATCGTCATCGAAACAGTTTACTTACTTGCAGATCTTATCCTCATGCTCTCATAGCCTGTGGCTGATTGCTTTGTCATTTTTTTAAATTTGTATTTTTTCCCCAATCAATTTCACACATACCAACACACACACAAACATGCGCACGTAAACACATTCATGCGTGTAGGCCTAATCATACAAGCACACACTCGGACAAGGGGCGTCCATGGACAAATTAACATATGACTCAATCAGGTTTTGTTTCCCGCACAGAAGAGGTCACATGCGATCTGACTTGATCAGTGAAATTTAGGACCCGCCCTATTTGCCCCTGTCACATGACTGAGTCAGGCCGATCGAGCAGGGCCGTATGCAAATGATGAAAATGTCACAACCTGACCGAGTCATATGATGCAGTCACATAATGTGTCAGCCCCTTTAAGAAGAGGTCATGTGCGATCTGACTTGATCGGTGACTTGACTTCAATTCAATTCAATACAACTTTATTCATCCTTGTGGAAATTAAATTGTGCAATCACAGGCTCGATAAACAATACTAAAAACATTCAGATTACATAAATTGAAATACACCACAGTTAAGACAATAAGATGCATACAACATCATCAAGGAATTAAAAGAGGGAGAGAATTTGATTAGAATTATGTGAAAAACTTGAAAAACGTACAATCATATAAAAACTATTAATATTTTCCTAAAATAGATGAACCAATCAAGATTAAGATTAGGAATGCCTCATCGGCGACCAAGGCCATGACAGGGCTGTCACCACGTTAAACTTCACCACAAATCAATAAACAAATAAATCAATTAATAATATATACATAAGTATCACAAATTAAAAACAACAGCAGCAACAAAACATAGCACCGACGTCGGTTTATACACACACAAAACAACAACAACAACCCAACAACACGAGCCTGTGAAAGCACTGTGTCGCCACATCGAGCATCGCCAATGAGTATGTCTTGATCGGTGTACCCTCAACCCACCCCCACCCCCATTCATTGACCCCCAGCACTATTAATTAACACCATAGTTCAGACCGTCTTCGTGTGACAATCTGACCACAGTAAAGTCTTTGTCCTAGTCAAGTCCAACGATGCTGTTTATTTTAACAACCCTGTTGACTACTGAGGTCATATCAGGGCTGTCATTACATGCTGTCATTACGTGCTGTCATTACATGTTGTCATAACGTGTTGTCATTACGTGACATTCAAGTCAAGTTGTGTCATGCAGTGTGTAGTCCTGCCTCTGCAAGGGTCGCACCAGGGCCGTCTCTGTGTAAACAAACACTCGACCATGTCAAGGTTTTTCTAGTCGTCCACAGCACGACTCAGCTCATACCTGTTCCCTGATCCCATATAGTAAGGGTGTTTCCCCCCACAGTCCCAGGAAACATTGACTATTCCATCTCTCCGTACTGCAGTGACAGTGCCTAAACCCGGGGGAGACCCATCCTGGAAACAAACAACAACCCCACATACAATTAGAAAAACTAAAGGAAAGCTTCAAAAATGGCAATGAGAAGTCATTCTATGGCGTAGTGCTGTAAAGGAATGCGTCTCTCAAACTGCAGTGATTCCACTGGCTCTCTGTGATGCAGCCTTGGGGTTAGTTTGGCCTATGAAGACCTTCCTCTGTGCTGAGCATCCTAAAGCCCTTATGGCCAAGAGAGTGGGGACACACCTTGGGTAAGGCGTTCTCCAATACTGCAACGCATTTCAGTTTAGTTTTTGGATATGTCACACACACCCCTGCATGCAATCATGCACATGCACACACATGCACACACGGACACACATACATGCCTGCATGCAATCATGGACACATGCACACACACATGCCTGCATGCAATCATGGACATATATGCACACACGGACACACACACACACAATCACACACATGCCTGCATGCAATCATGGACACATGCACACACACACACACACACACCCAAAGTCTGAGTAAATTGATTGCATGCAATGGACACATACCACCTGGACAATCAGGACACATGTGTTCCTGATTCCCAGTCTCTTCCCCGTCTGACCCGATCTCCATCATTAATGACCTTCGCAAAGGCCGGCCCCTCCAGTGGTGTCCCTGTGACAGGAAAGCATTGCTTCAAGGTCAACATTGTTTTGAGCAGCCCCTTCCCCTAGGGGCCAACAGTAAAGTGAGACTGAACCCAACAGGTGGCTTTAGGATAAAACCTTTGGCAGTAAACCTCTGGAACAAACAAACATATTATTCTTGATCATCATTTTCTTCTCTTCAGCTTTGTCTTTCTTACTTGACATAAAAAACATGATCAATGACAAGGATGCTTCTTTTGTTAAAGAAAAATCACAGACTTTATACATACGTGAGCACATCCACATGTACAGACAGACAGACAAACACAAACAGACACACACACACACACACATACGCACACAGATTGCAGAATTGTTTACAACTATTAGTCCTGATAATGAATACTCTCTCTCCCAAAGCTGATTTCTTTTGAAATCTTTGAAAAATTATATTAAAAAATTAATCTGAACAATTTAATGGGAAGTACTTTGAGCAATGTCCTTTGACACCACAACCTTAACAAATGACTAAAACCTGGATTTGTTACTTACTGTTTTGCTTCTACTTTTTAGTGTATGGAGTTATCTGGAAACATTAGAAAGCAGACAGGCAGATGGACAAACAGGAAGACAGACAGACAGACAAATGGAATGCTGGGATTCAGGGAGACCGAAATACTTACCACACCAAACGCACTTGCCATCCGCTTCAGTCTCCTGCACACAATTCAGAACTGCATTAGAAACAAGGGAAACAAATGCTGCACCAACCATAGACAACAAGGGAAACAAATGCTGCACCACTGGAAGTCTTGATAAAGATTAATAAATCGAAATGTTGACAAATATTGAGCCTTTTGTTTCGTTTCTTCCCACCTCATAGCAATCAAGAACATCGTCATCAGCCACGTAGGCCTATAATAGCCAATTATTATCATCATCATCATCATCATGAAATGGAGGAACAAATGATCGTATAAATATTAGCATTGAGTGACTTACAGGTCCTGAAAACCCCCATTTTGTGTATATCATATAATGAAGCCTTCTGTCAATGTTATGGAACACTACATCTTTTAAAGTTGTGATGCTTTCGTCGGTTGCAGACCAAGCTGTTGAGCACATTCGATTCCAATGACATAGACACACTACTGGATGCATGTCGTGTGTAGAGCTGAATGAGGCGTTGTACTGGGCCTACTCCTTGCCGACACGAAAGGGCGATAATTTTAGGCCCGAACTGCCGATGCCCTGCCCTTGGTGACGAGTCAGGAGCAGATAATTTTCTGTGGCGATATACAACTACTTCATGACAGGCGTAGGACGATAACCTTAAGTAGGTGGCGTTCGCATCTCAATGCACGAGACAGGGGCAGATGTTGTTTTGGTTATATAAAGCCTCGTTCATTGCTGCCTGTTAGTGTCAGGATACTGGATCTTCTTTTTCTTCTTCTCGGGGACAATTTCTGTATGTTTACACATTTACGCTCTTTTCTTTCAGCATGATTGTTATGTAAAAATTTCAATCATAGATAGATTTCTTTTTAATCTTTTGAGGGACTTAAGATGGCCTACATAATTATTATTTTTTACTTTGGATCTGATTTAATTAAAGATGGTTTGAATGTGTTTGTTTTGAAGACTTGGAATCTTCTGGAATTTATGCACATACAAACAAAAAGAAAGCCAGGCTGTTGTCGCACGCACACGCACGCACGCACACGCACACGCACACACACACACACACACACCACACACACGCGCGCCATACACACACACACACACTCTCTATCTCTCTCTCTCTCACTTTCTCGCTCTCCCCTCTCTCTCTCTCCCTCTCTCACACACACACACACACACCCACGCCACGCACGCACGCACACCACCTATGCACACACGCACGTACAGACTACTTTTTATCAAAATATTTTATTGTGACAATGTATGTACATTGAAAAAACCCATTGTGCACAGTTAGAGTCTCTACAAAGTTAATAAAGCTCACGAATAAGAAATAGATCGGACATTTAACAAACTTCTGACTAAATAAAATTATATAAATATCTTAGCAAACAGACAACTAAATTGACATCTTCAAACTTGCCGCTATGACAGCAGCATCGAGCAATGAAGCAGACATAGTGTTTTTTCTTTCTTTCTGCAGTTCTTTGTTGCACATTGTTTCTTCACATTAACATAACCACATTAATGTTTCTGTTTTATTATTCCTACACATGAAATGAATGTCTATCTATTCTTTGTTTTTATAGTAAGAAGACATTTTGAAATAACGTAATGTTATGTAACACACTGTTACAGAAAACACAGATGTCTAAAATGAATGTTTAGGTTTATTTTTGTAAAACATTACAAAGAGAAATAAGAGAAAAATCAAGTAAACGAAATCAAGGGGCAAATTTAGGCAAAAGTTTTAAAGTCACATTTTCTGTAAAAAATAATATAAAAAAGAAGAAAAAAGTGCCACACTTAAAAAAATCACCCTTTCTCAACCATTGACCACTTTAGGTTTCTACATTATTCATGTGTAGTTAATCTAAATTCACAAAGTTGATTGAGTCTTTTTTTTTACTCAAATAATAAGCGCACAAACAATCCTATTTTATTGCGAACACAAACTTTCTATGAAAAGAAATCAATAAAGGAGAACAAAAAGAAAACTAAAGAACAAAATCATCTACCATCATTACATATTTTTTCAAGCATTTCACATTAATAAAAATTTTCACACATGCTTCATTTGCATAGTAACTCTTTATCTCTGGTTAGCATCATATAGAGAAAAAATTATGATGAAGAACATTTTGAGACATGAAACTCAGCTAATCTAAGATTGGGGTTGGGGTTGGTAATGAATGAAATAACGTTTTTCTATTTTCCCAATGAAGAACAATCCAAATTATTTCAAAAGGATGTTAAAAGTACTTATGAATTAAAAAATAAGTTTCACAAGGTTTTATTTTATTAAAAAAGAAGTTTTTAGTCTTGATGCTGGAAGAAAAGTAAAGTGGTATTAAAAAGTCCAAGGAACTATTCGAAAGAATAGTTGAGAGGCCGCGAGGCCTAATGTCCTAACAACCTTACCTGACCTGACTCTACATTTCAACAGTACTCGTTTAGATTTAGACTGCACACAGCACAACGATTAAGCACTTTCAAGGTGAACTCTATGATACGATAAGTAGAATCGTATTATGAATTGTTATCCCACAAAAGGAAAAGCGGATATCACCGAGCAAAACATTACAAACAGTCGGCCTAATTGAACTACATTAAAAGAGGGTCAATAGATAAAAATAATAATATAGAAAAGAAACTTAGGACCAAAGCGTTATTTAAAAACACATGATTCAATAAAAGAAAATATACATATTTGAAAATTAAGATAGCGCTTCATTACTCTGCCTGAGCCGTCCGTCACTATTATTGTCTGTGCACTTTTTTCTTTAAAATAGGGCTTTATATAAGTTTTCCTTGTTGCCCTATCTAATGATCATTGCTGATTTTCATTTGTGACTTTGAGAAATAAAACGCTCTTTAAACCAATAAAAGAAAATGAAAGTAAACAGAGCTTTACAAAAGCACAGGTAAACAAACGTCAGCATTAAAAAAGAAAACAATAAAAAAGGATATGCATAATTGGCATGCAAAGCTTAACAACGTTTCAAATAACATGTGTGAATGAAATACACAAAAGTCACCGAATTCTTAGAAGAAAAATAAATCTCGTAATAGGCAGGAAACGGGCAAAATACTTATTGCACACGATTTCTGATCAAGGCAAAAATGACACAAGTCAGCACCGAAGTCGCAAAGATAATGTTATCTTACCCTCAGTAATGTTACCCATAAAGACATATAAGATTAAAACAAGATGACAGAGCCACATAAACTGTAAGTCCCAGTTACTGTGAAACCCCTACATTTCACCCCCCCCAATAACATTTTGCATTTCTCGGTTAATTGTAGTTTTTTTCCGTGTTTGCCTTTCTTACCATACATGAAGCTGTATGAACTGTTAAATAAAAAAAGCCTTTGGATGCAGGTATAACTAAGCACAACAGAAGCGCAATGGAATGTGGAATGCAATTGATTGGTGAAATCGAACACCTAAGTAGCTATGATGAAAACGGAAAAGACCCAAAAACTTTAAATCTCCAGGCAAATATACTGCCGTAATTACAAGGATACACACATTTTAAAATCCAAGAATGATACATCCAGACTGCCAGTATCTGTCAGCTATTACTCTAGTTGAGCACAACCTACTTGGACATTGAAAACATATTCAACTATCTACACACAGGGCACTGCAGTCAAGGATTTCTTTCGTGTTTTGTACTTGGATCAAACAACCGGGTTTTTGTACTCGCAGCTTCATTTTCTGATTAAAAATAACATTTGGCAACTAAAGGGAACCCAACAAACGAAGCAACAAGCAAAGGCAAGCAACAAATAAACAAATAAAAAAAGTCTTAAGAAATAAAATATTAAGCGTATGCAAACATATTTTGTTAATGTGAAAAATTTCTGACGTAAGCATAAACACAATTGAACAATCACCACCGGTTCCAATGAAAAAAATCTACATTAAAAAAAAAGATTCAATTTCAACCAAAGAGAGGAGTAACTTCTGCCAATAAATACGAACTTGAACAAAACGTTAATTGTTTTTAGCACAACCTGGATATTGTCATAATCAAAGGCACAAAAATACCGCTTATTCACGTTATTATAACACTCCTTCACCATTATAAAATCGAAAATCCACCACTATTCAAACAAATATCACACAAAGTATTATTCACTGCTTGTACGTCAAAGAAATTGCTCTTTTCTCTGATTGGTTGTGTTGTAATCATGTGACCTGGCTCTTTTCTCTGATTGGTTGTGTTGTAATCATGTGACCTTGCTCTTTTCTCTGATTGGTTGTGCTGTGTTGAGTACCGGGGATGGATTTTTTCTTCTCGCTTTGCACTAGGCCTTGCGGTCTGAACGTGGGAGTCTTTCGGATGAGACGATAAACCGAGGTCCCCGTGTGCCTATGCAATTAGCACATATTAAACCCAGAGGCAAAGAAAGAGTTGACATTTGGTCAACATTTACACACTCACACCCTTTCCTTCCATACAAATCGCCTGCAAAGAACGGGTGGCGCGCCATGTGGGCTGCGACGCACTCTCCAGGTGGAAACAACCCGAATTTCACAGAAACGCCTCTTTGACTATAAATTACCAAATAAATGGTCATGGCATATCAGTTTCAATATAATTTTGACGTTCTCATATCTGCATATAATTTTCATTAAGCAACAGCAACAACAACAACAAACAAATGAACAGAAGACTTTAAAAAACAACCCAGTTCAACAATAAAGAATACAAGCATTGTATGGAGCTCTGTCACAATATGTAAAAGAACCGAATCTTTGTTCAGGGCAATCAAAGCGAAAGAAAGACATCAGCAACAAGGAAACAAGACAGACTTAATTAATTCAAGTTATTATGACAGGACCCCAGCCAGCAAACAAGATTAAGGGTCCCTCAGATGGTTCAATTCAGTCGAGCAAAACAGGGTATGAATTTTGATTGGAGTGACTGAACAAAATGTACAGTAGCATGTTTAGTTGAGTGAAAACCACAGTCGCCCGTTTTACTCATCTTCATTGAGACAGTCCGAGAGGACCTTTTAAAAAGTAATATTTTGCAGCAACACATTAGCCACGACAAACTTCAGCTTGTGATTGCCAAAGAAGAAGAAGAAAGAAGGAAGAAAGAGGAAGAAGAGTAAGAGGAAGAAAGAAGAAGAAGAAGAAAAAGAAGGAAAAAAGGAAGAAGAAAGAAAGAAGAAATTACGTGGTTTGGGCTTTTATTAAGGTACTTGTTTCTTCGTCTTCTTCTTCTTCTACTTCTTCTTCTTCTTCTTCTTCTTCTCTTCTACTTCTTCTTCTACGTCCCCAGGCCATATGGCCATAACGTACAAGGTACGTATGGTGTCCGGTTTTCAGTTTTCACTGGTCACCCCTCCCCTGCTGCGTACCGCCGACAACATTCCGATCTATCGGAGGAACTCAAAGTAGTAACATTATTTCGAAGATTTTTTTTAACAGGCAGGAGAATGGGCCGGGTAAAGCATAAAGATGATAGTCGATGACAGTTAGCAAAGGGGGAAAGGCAGAGTCAAAAGAGAGTGACATATTAGAGGAAGTTGCGAGCACAGAACTTCCGGAGGGTGGGGGAAATATTTGTACCAAAAAACCCCGTTATCCCCCCGGGGTGGGGTGTCGCACTTGTTTGAAGGTAGATGTTTCACACAGGACACAAACCACTTATAACAGACAGAAGACATGCACCCACACTGTGACACACAGAAACCACACACACACCACACACAGACAATACACAGACACACACATAGGGGAAGACACACGAGATGGCGTACTATATATCTTTCCATATAATAAGCACCATGCCTATCCGTAAAAAGCCCATTTTTTAATAAAGCGGGTAAGAAACCCATGCCAATTATCTCATGAAATAAAGAAAAAATTCAGTTAAATTTGCCCATGAGACGAATGCTAAACATTAACACTCGTCTCATGGTCATGGGCAAATCCAATGTGGACTGAAAATTTGCTTCATTTCATGAGATAATTGGCATGGGCTTTCTACCAGCCCATGGGCTATTTTTACCCCGTCTTTCACCTTGTCATAAAAAGGACACATGGCAGCCTCCTCTCTTGGAACAATTTACAACCAGGCCTAGACTGCAGAAACGTGAAAGCAGCATTTAAAGGACACATGCCTCCTCTCTCCAAGCAATTCGCAATCATAGTCTGTAGGCCACACTATGCCCCTCCTGCACCCCCCTGGGGAATTTATGAGACATATTCCCTACGAAAGCCTAGTGGCTTCTGCAGTGTTTCTAGACTGCAGAAACACAAAAGTAATATTAATTATTATTTATATTTTACACTATTAGTCCTGACACACTTCAGCTTCACTGAGCGTATTTTAAAAAAAGTACATTTCCCCTGCCCTACACCAAAAAGCCTGAATATACTAAGAGTGATTTGTTCCTTGTCCCCCGCCTGACCTGTAAGCCAGATGTTTTTTAATCCACAGCACTTCTTTTCACCTACAATACAGGTTAAGTGAGGATCAGTTGTAGAAACTCACTCACGGCCTATGTAACACGTTAACACTTTCCACCACCCGGAAAGGTAGTGCCCGTGAAACTCCCCACCCCCCTCCCGTGCAGAAAGTTGTGCTGTGTTTCTGACTCATACACTAACCTATGGCACTTGTTCTCGTGTAATGGTGTAGAGTGGAAATATGCCCTTCTCCCCCCCCCCCCCACCTACACACCGTGAGAAAGTTGTGGCTGTTTGCCTACACTAAGGCACTTGTTGGAAGGTGGAAGTTTCGTACGCTAGGTTGTCGAACGCCGCGGAGCCGGGGGGAGGGGTCACGCCTTTCATGTTGTCTGGCCCCAGGGCCAAGAACTCGTTGTAGGTCATGGTGTCTTTGCGATTGCTCTCCCCTGAACCGCTCGACACGGAGTTACTGTTGCTCTCCCCGCGGCTAACCTTGTGCTTCTGCAACAGCCAGAATCCTCGATGGTCATGATGATGGTGATGATGGTGACGAGGCTGCTGATGAATAATTTTATAGACCGGTGATGATGACGGTGATAATGATTAGGATGATGATGTGTAGTGATGATGATGTTGATGATGATGATAAATGGGGTGATGACGTGATGATGATGATGTGGTGATGATGATTAGCTGAGTGATATTATGATGATGATGATGATGATGAGGGGGGAGGAGGAGGAGGAGGAGGAGGATAGGAGGAGGAGGTGGCGAAGGATAATGATGAATGATTGATGGTGATTGATGATGATGGTGGTCGTTCCCGTGATGATGCACGATCCGATGATGATTAATGATTACGATCGATCGGTGCTATGTAATTGATTGATGATGAGCACATGACCATGATGATGATTGCGTTGGTGACGTATGACTCTTGCAGCCCCTGTATACACTTGATTTATCATTGAGGGTTATGATGATTATGATGATAACTGACCTCATGATGATGAGCACGCTGTTGCTGCTGCTGCTGCTTGCTGGTGTGCTGCTGCTGTTGGAGTGACTGATGATGATGTACGACGACGACGACGACTGACGACAGGATGATGAATGCATTAACAACGACAACGATGATGGACGACGATGAAAAAGGAACTAATGATTGATGACTGATGATAAATGTCACTAAGGCGCACATTCATTAAAAAAGAAAAGAGCGTACATGGGCCTGCCTTCCTCTTTTTCCTTTAATTATTTTCCTTCCTTCCACCATTCCCCTCTATAAAATTTTTATCCTTGTCCCTATGACACTCTATATTCATACGTATTCCTAATAAACTTTCTACCTATCTTTCAACTGGACTGCGTCCTACTTAATCATATGCCTAGTAGCCTCCCTCCCAGTACGGTTGGTTATATTCCTCTATTCCTTCTGTATTTATATTACTCCTATAGATGTGGACTTTCCTCCTTTCTGGTATCTTTCTAACTATTCCCCTCTTTACTCCAATCAACCACATTCTTTTTTTTATAAAACTCCTTCTATCTTTCTTTCCTGATCTTCTTTCTTCCATCCCTCTCTTCTCTCTCTCCCTAAGACCCTCTCTTTTTACCCTCTCTCCCTTTGGTCCTTTTCTCTCTCTCTCTTCTTCTCAATTCTCTCCCTTCCTCTCTCCCCCAACACCCCGAGCAAGCAACCTGTCGACCAAGGACAACTATACATCCTCTAACCCCTTTTAAAATAGCTAACATTGCTTTGCACTACCTTGTTGAAATATGGTAGTTCTATTTTTTTTTTGTAATTTTTTGATGCACACACAACTTATAATCATTTTTTCAATCGTTTAGTTTTGTCTTGACTTCCTAATAACTAATATAGTAATATTTGTCAATGTGTTTGATTATGCGTTTTTTTTTGTTCATATTTTTTTTTCTTTGCAGATTAATCTTATGCGTTAGGACTTTTTTACTGATCACCAGTTACGGTCTTGTTCGGTTTTTTGTTAATTTTTTTAGTTTGTCTTTTTGTTTTTGACACTCAGCCGTTTTTTATCTATTACTTCATCGCCCTTAAATCTGGATCTTTTACTGCGCTTTTTTTGTTTGGGTTTGTTTATTGTGTTTTTAGAATACATAACTGTCTTTTTGTTTATTCCATACTTTCGTTATATTTATTATCGGATTTATTACCAGGTCACATGAAAACGCATTGTGTTAAGTACTTTGTATTGTATGTCTAAGTTTATCTGGGGATTAGTCCTTTTTGTATTTATGTCACGGATTTTGTACGATGGCTAGCTATTCACTTTGCTGTGCTATTGGTATATTCAAATATCCACTTAAAATTAAGGTATTATCTATTTGATACGTAATTTGTTTCTCTCCATAGCTTGTGATATTGTTCATAATATAGAATAGTTGTTTCAAGTTGCATTCGGCACTTGTAAAATTATGCCTACCTCTTTTATGTTTTTTGATGTGTCTTTTTAGCCAGTGTGTTTCCTTTTTACTGTTATTTGATAACGAGAACTTCTCCAACATGAGTTTTTATAATTCTAATTTTACTTTAGCTTACTAACTCCAAAGCTTCATAATTGGGCGCCGTCGTGTCCGTACTTGACGTTTCATCTACTGGTTTTCCCTGCTACATTTTAGTGTCGTTCAGTTTGTACCTGTTAGAGCTAACATTATTCATTATACATACAAAACTGCCGAAATACTTTGTACATTTTGAAATTTATTTCCATTTTTTTACTCCTAAGCAGAGTAGTAAATCGTTGACATTGTTGCGTTATAGACTGTTTTGTATTATTTTTTCACAAATTCTTATTTTTATGTTCGTGTTCGTCTTTTGTGGCCCCTTTTGTTAAGACGCCGTTGTCATTCGTCTACAATTATTCAGCCGCCTTGTTTTTTTTGTGGAGTCTATAACTGCCCACTGGTCATTATTCCCACATGTACCAACAATTCACAGACTGTATTGTCGCTTGCGAGTCAAACGGTAACACTATTTACTTGTTCTCTCCGTAGATAGTCCTTTATGTTGAGCGTATGTTGATTCATGACTGATGCTGTTAATGACGGGGGAACATGTGGGTTTTGAGGTTAGTATTTGAAAGCAGAGAGGGTCGGTCGCTGCATGGAGGGAGAGAGGAAGTTTGTTCCATGAGGTTTGTCCTGAAACAGCAAATATCTGCGAGCTATGTTTGAAAGCTAGACACAAGTTTCGTAACTGAACGTTTTGTGCAAGTTGGCGTATAGTTTCTAATAAATTATCGCAGTGGTTCAATTGAGCGGGTTCACATTATCTTTCCTCCCCCAATCTCTCTCTTTTTCTCTCCTTCTTTTCGTTGTCTTTCGACAGTTAGTCACTTTTTTGGTTGTTTTTTGATGATTTTTTTGATGTTTTTTTTTCTTCCCCCGATCCTTTTCCCGCAGAATTACCATCAAGTCCATTGTATCCAATATTTAGTTGATACCTTTTAGTTTCAATTTAGAACTTTGAAATACAGTATTTTGTTTACTTCCTAGGATGTATTCAAGTAAATTGACTATTTATGTCCCGAGATGCTTGAGTTGACAATAAATAACAGAGCCGATAACGAACCTCTTCCCCCTCTTTCCTTTCATACTTATATTATTACGTCGCCCAGCTCCCCATAGAAACCGTCAATTGTTTATGAATTACAATTCCTTATCTTATGACACGCTTGTCCACCCCACCCAATCACAGTCCAATTCAATAGTCAATGGACTCTATGGAGAGCAAATGCTCGTTTTTTTTTGACTCACTACCCACAAGCCATTGCTAGCTCAATTGGTTTTCGATGTCTGGTTTCTTGGGTATTACCAGCCCGGTCAAGTCTATAGACAAAGCACGGTCCTGTCCCCCGAACCCCCACACAGAGCCCCCCCCCCCTTTATATTTTGTGCATACAAAAACACAGTGCGTTGTTTTGTTGTAACCTTACCAGATCTGTTCCCTTTAAAATCTTTGTGTTTTCAGCACGCACACAGAAAACGATACACGATTACTCAACTTGGTATTAGTTAAGTAGATATCATTTTTCATCTATGACATTCTATATAGATACCCACTTAAAAGTCTCCACTCCCTTTTTTTTCTAAACGCAATGCGTTTTGATTCACTGATTGACTGTCGGCAATAATTGTTTGTCTATTGTATGAAGTATTCAGATATTGTGTCATTTGTATTTTTACAACTTAAAGACCGTGTTTAGCACACATTAAAGTTGAATAGCACCGGGAACGAAATGTAATGACGTCTTTGAGTTATAGACCTACTTACTTCCGCCAGCTTTCTAAATCAGCCCGCAAGAAATCCTATTCGCCTGGCTAAAAGACTCCAAGGGAGCATCCCAACAGCGAATCAGCACTTAACACTATTCTACAAATGACCAGCTAGGGATGACTGAAACATTTATACTCCTTGTAGAGTTTCCCCCGTGACCTTTTTTGATTTGTTTTATGCCACTCGTGCATTCCCCGGACAGCCGTTAAGGCCGACTTCCATGGAGACATTTAAGAATTGATCCTAAACCCAGTCTCGAACTCAGCGACTTTCCTGACTTTTGTGCTAAAATGTTTTATTTCTGATTCACGTATTCATTTGCACTTTTTGTTTTCTACACTTTACTTCAAGCGTGCTTTTTTTCAGTAAAAGTCCATGATTTTTATTTTTTCAGGCGTTCCCCCGCGATTGCAATCTTGAATGGTTTTCATAGCTTTTGTAACTCATTTTTACATCAGTACCTGGTGTGTATGTGTAGTCCTTTTATCACTAGTAAACCGAAGAAATATGAATTTTGCGACTGCATTTCCATGTTGTATTCAATTTTCATTTATTGATTGTTTGTTGACGTTTTATTATGGAATTTACGTTGTATTTTGATTTACCGGTGTGGTCTTGTGTACATTGTCTTGCCCATGCTTTTGGACGTAGAGCACTTGTTAGCCATCACGCTATCTAAAACTATAATTATATCTGCCAGTGCGAAATGCTTACTTTTGTCTCGCTATATTTCTATGTTACAGCTCAATTTGTCTGTTTGTTCTGTTTTTCCATATAATTGATTACAATTATTTTACATGTTTTTTCATTGTTTCAGCTTTTAATCATAGTGACATTTCCATCAACTCATATACATATGCAAGTCTACATGCCCATCTATTCCACTAGTTTTGTTTCTATGCGTCTTTGTGTCGCATAGTATCTTTCATGTGACAGGAAACTGTTTCACTTTGCGAAGAATAATGTGATACTCATCATCATCTTTTTTTTCACGCATGGATTAAACAAGGTTTTTGATTACATCGACCTACAGTTATGAATGCTTTTAAAGTGTTTCTTTTTCTTCACATTTTTTCTCATGGATGTCACGTTTTTTTAATGCTTCTTTTTGGACTTAGTTCATAGATTTTTGTCAATTACGAGAATATCAAGAGTCTTACAGCTTTCTTTCATTTTTTTTATTGCTATTTTAGCAGATTTGTTTTTTTTTTTTCAGCTAGCTTTAGATGTTTTGGTTTGTATGTTATTTTGGTTTATTTTTTTTTAAGCTTGCATGTATTTTGTTTTTAATTGGTTAAATTTTTCGTGTGAAAAGACATTAAATTAAGGATCCATTTGAATGTTCGTGCGTGTGCAACTAGCATTCCTGTTTAAACAGAAATATGCTCATGTTCCCATATCAAACGAATGAGGTTTTTTTCCTGCTCGACCCCTCCCTACTATTGGTACTTTGTCATTTTCATGTTTTCAGTGATGTACTTCTTTATTATTTCTGAGTATTTTTCATTTCTCTTTATACCATAAATATTGTTACTCCTGTCCTGTATGTTCAACAGCTAAATGTTACTTGTTGTCAGCTTCGGCACATGTGTCTTTGTACATGTCTTGATAGGAGCATTTCTTTATATAGGGGAGACGGGGTAAAAAGCGCATGGCGGGTAAGGAAGACCACCCCAATATCTCATGAAATAAAGAAAATTTCGTCAAATTTTGCCCATGAGACGAATTGCTAGACATTAACGTCGTCCATGGCAAAATCGAGACTGAAATGGCTGCATTTATTGAGATAATTGGGGTGGGCTTCTTACCCGCCCATGGCTTTTTAACCCCGTCTTCCCCTAAGTCTTCTTGTTGCCCTACCTCGTAGTGTATTAATTTGTGACACTCGACAATAATAAAAAAATGCCATCTTGAACCATATGAATGCACGCATGGAATAAACAAGGTGAATGATTACATGACTTACAGATATGAATGAACGGTATAATACATTCCCAGCTCATGATTGAATGTTTTGAATAGTTCAATATGGGACTTTGTTCATAAGTATGATAATTCAGCTCGATTAGTGTATTAATTTGATGCTGTTTATAATAAAAACCGTTCACTGCCACGTAGCATTTTGCACCACAACGATTTAACACCCAGGTCACTAAAAATGCATCAATCAGGACTATGTTCATCCAAAGACCATATTGTTTTAATTTGGGAGGTAAGGATAGGTCTTCCTTTAAATATGTCAAGAGGAATCGCCAATATTACAGACATTTGTCTTACCCAGGTAAGTTAATTTATTTTGGGGGCTGAAAAATGGGCTGGGCGGCGGAGGGGGCTCCTCTCCTCCTCGGGCGTTGTTTTTTTTTCTTAGGGGGGTGGGGGGTGGTGATGGCGAAAGGGAAAACTCCGCTAAACGAATAATCATCACTAAGCTGAATTGAAACATTAAGCTGAACCATTTCTTGTTGTGATTACTTCTTTTTTTTAAGAGAGAAAGGTGAA
>CM065693.1:8390798-8413298 GCA_017654935.2 Phymorhynchus buccinoides
CAATTCTTCTTTTTTTTTTTTTTCCCCCCCGTCTCCCTGTGAACAGCCTCCCCCCCCCACCCCACCCCCCCCCCCCCCCCTCAAAGTTCGCATTGAAAATGTTCACCTGGAAAACAAACAATCTGCCCTTCTCGGGAACGAAATAGGGTTAGGATCAGCCTAGGATCATGCTCATAGAAGTGAAAGAAGCTGATGTTGTGATTGAGGGTCGTCATAAAACATGAGGGAGGGAGAGTGTGGGTGGGTGGGGGGGGGGGGGTCATAAAGCTACAAGTTTACTTAAAACATTCCCTTGCCTTGTTTTCGCCATGAAGAGTCCAGTGTAGAAAAGAGAAAAACAGGACAGAACAAGACAGACTATGTAACACCTCATCTGAAAGATGAGAAAGAAAGAATAGAAAAGAAAGAAAGAATGAATAAATGAAAGAAAGAAAGAAGAGAAAAGAAGAAAGAAAGAAAGGACAGATCAAGATAAGAAAAAAAAAGAAAGATAAAGGAGAGAAAGAAAGGAAGAAAGGAAGGAAAGAAAGAAAGAAAAAAGAAGAAAAGAAAAGAAAGACAGACAGAAGGAAGGAAGAAAGGAAGAAAGGAAGAAAGAAAGGTAAGAAAGAAAGAAAGAAAGAAAGAAAGACAGGAAGAAAGAAAGGAATCTGTTAATGATAAGAAAGAAAGAAAGAAAGGAAGAAAGGAAGAAAGAAACTAAGAAAGGAAGAAGAAAGAAAGGAAAGGAAAGAAAGTGAAGAAAGAAAGGAAAGGAAGAAGAGAAAGGAAGAAAGGAAGAAAGAAAGAAAAGAAAAGAAAGAAAGAAGAAAGAAAGGAAGAAAGGAAGAAAGGAAAGAAAAGAAAAGAAAGACAGGAAAGAAGGAAAGAAAGAAAGGAAGAAAGGAAGAAAGAAAGGAAGAAAGGATAGAAAGAAAGGACAGAAAGGAAGAAAGAAAGAACGGAAGAAAGGAAGACACGAAAGAAAGAAAAGAAAGAAAGAAAGGAAAGAAAGGAAAATAAAAGAAAGAAAGAAAGAGAAGAAAAAGAAAAAGAAGAAAGAAAGAAAAATAAAAAGAAAAGAAAAGAAAGAGAAAGAAAGAAAGAAAGAAAAGGAAGACAAGAAAGAAAGAAAGGAGAGAAAGAAGAAAGAAAGAAAAAAAGAAAGGAAAGAAAGAAAGACGTAAAGAAAGAACAGAAAGAAAGAAACAGAAGAAAGACAGAGCCCTGACACAGAGCACATTTTTGACAGAGAGACTGTAATTTGATCCCTTAGAAAAACAGTTGAAAAATACATAAAATTATAATTTCGGCCTATGTATCCGACCTATGCGACACCTTATTAGTAAAACCCCTCATTTTAACTAACATTTTAAAACAAATTAAAATACTCCAACATTTCTATATTTTTTAAAAATCGACAAAAGCCGAAAACGTCGACTACAAAATGATACAAAAATACTTTTTTTTTAAATGTTCTCCGTGATTAACTCTGAAATTGTAATGGATGTTTTTTTAATTTCTTTAGTTTGTGAATCAAAATAATAATGAGGCATAGAGCCTACAATAACAGATTAAGTTCATAAATGAACGTACAGAAAAGTGTTCAATACCTATGCAAATGATTATGAGCAGTAGGTTTACATTAAGATACAGTCAAATAATACTTGGTATGAATTTTTGACGAAACTATGTCTCTAAGCAAAGACGAATCTTTCAGAAAAGTTAGGGAACTTAAAATAATAGCTCAGTGAGATTTACATATAATATTTTGAGAAGAGATAAATACACACACCACAACAACACACACACACACACACACACACACACACACACACACACACACACACACCCGCGCGCACGCGCGCAAACACAAACACAGAGAGAGAGAGAGAGAGAGAGGGAGAGAGAGGGAAACGAGAGGAGAGACGAGAGAGAGAGAGAGACGGAGGAGAGGCAAGAGAGAGAGAGAGAGATTGCGACGAGGAGAGAGAGATGTAGAGAGAACGATTGAGAGAGAGAGAGAGAGAGAGAGAGTGAGTGTGTTATTGATGAACTTTCTAAGACATTTATCACCCACGTTGGCTCTCAAGTGCTTTATCACCCCGGCTCATAAATTGCTCCCTCAGTCTTTATTGGAATTAAAGCGAGCCGCTCATCCCTCTTGCAAAGAGCTCAACAAGCCGACAAGCCCACAGTTCACACGACACTAACACGGGCACTAAGGCCGAAAATCGTGTTCGTCTCATCACTTGAATCTCTCAGCTCAACCTCGTAAACCACAAGCCAGAAAAACGATTAATCGAACGGCAGGAGATGGAAAGACTGGCGTAACGAAAACACGCCTGCACGCGCCGATTCCTGTAGGCGTGGCCTATTTTCATCAAGCCCCGCCT
Source organism: Phymorhynchus buccinoides (assembly GCA_017654935.2). Lineage (NCBI taxonomy): Eukaryota > Metazoa > Mollusca > Gastropoda > Neogastropoda > Raphitomidae > Phymorhynchus > Phymorhynchus buccinoides. The sequence goes on from CM065693.1 coordinate 8,393,174, forward strand.
TTCCTCTTTTCAACCAGCCAATCCCGTGTTGCCGGCGTGATGAGCGTGGAGCGTTTTCATCCTGCAAGGCAGGGCTGTGTCATTTGCATAGCTAATAAGCCAAACCAGCTTGAGAGGGTTGGGGGGTAATTGAAATAGATCAGCCAATCAACTACCAATAGAGCGCGTGCAGGCCTTGGAAAACGAAGATGACAAGCGTAAAAAAAAAGAAAATTACCCGCGCTTAATTGGCGAGTCACGACCACTGGCGGAGCCGGCTAAACGGGCTAGTGCTGTGTCTTCCATCAGCAAGTCTTTTACTTCTTTTTGTTCGTGCGTTTGTAGATTGGATTTTTTTCGCCCACTTTTTGGTTTTTTTACTCTTTGAGTTTCTCTATTCAGTGGAGGGTATAGAGAAGCGAAAGCAGCTTCCCTCTCCCTCCATAACGTCGTCAACGTTGGCTGTGGCAACATGCAAGATGACACTACAACCCTGGTCAACGCTGTTGCAGCAGCAGCCGCAGCCCAAGGTACAGTCGAAATTTCACCCCCTTTTTTTCGCCTAATCCCTCATTTTGCAATGCTATACAGTTTTACTCTTTTTTTTCTCCCCCCCCTAAGCTTCAACTCCGTCGCTGCCGGCGGGCAGTAGGGATAACCGAATTAGGGCCCAGCCATCCATTTTCATTTGAGGTCTCTTTCGGGCAACTTACCGCCAATTGTGCTCGTTTACAGCGAATTATCGCGCAGGGTGCTGATAGGCCCCGGGCCTGATTTAATTCATTTTCCGACCAAAATGGACGCCGCACGTTCTCCTGAGCGCGTGCACAACGACTGGCAAGGCCAAGGCAAGGCGTGTTTCTGTTGTCACCCCGTAGAGTAGCAGGGTGTAGTGTCTTCTTTTAAACAACTCAGTGGGGTCAGTGTGAACTTTAAAAAAAAAATCTTCAAGGTTTTCTTCAACTTGAATTTCCAATGTCAAGTTACACACTACAACATAGGGCCTAATACAATCGGAACAACAACAAGCGTAGAGGTTATAGTGTGTTAATAACGATTGCAATATTTTTTTTCGTTTTCACAACTGGTGAATTTTGGATGTTGTTAGGCTTTGCAGTGACCTTGCTTCTTTAAAACCCTTCCCGTACCCCGTGGGTGTGTTTGCACCCATACTTTTATGTTTTGCTTCATATTTTCAAAACCGTTCATTGAATCTTGCTGAAAGTTTATGACTTTGTCGATGAACGATGCGAGCATGTGCACCCCAAAACTCAAGCATTTGTGTGGGAAAAACAAGCGAGTAAATAAACAACAATGTCGTCGTGTAACTTCTTCTTAGTTTTTGTCTTAACTTTCTCAGGTTGTTTGAGCCTCTGTGACACACAGGTACAGGCGCGGCGTAATCCTGCGATGCTTAGTAGTACTCCGTCGAAAAGTTTCAGCAAAGAACAGTTTTAGTTGTTAGCATTTCCAATGCATCTTTGTTAACCTCGGTGAAAACTCTTGTCGTTTAGAAACCCCTCATCAATTTTTGGCATTGACATTTTCTTCAATGAGTAGCATCATTCTGCTGTTCTCGGAAAAGGGATAGGGTTAGGATCAGCCTAGGGTTATTGCAAAGACACTTAAGACACTTAAAATCGTATGGGGATGCGATGCGATTGTGTGACGTGAGTCATGATTCACGTTCCCCCCGTGGGACAGACGCGATTCGTATGTCGTGTGGCTGGCCCTTTAGAGCTTACCAGGCCCTACGTGTCTTTGATGGAACTGAAAGAACCAGACTTTGAGATTGAGAGTCGTGAACATAAGGAAAGTGTCTTACTTTGCGGCAGTTTGCAACACACACAACACACACACGCGCGCGAGCGCGCGCGCACACACGCACACGCGCACACACGCGCACACGCGCACACACACGCACACACACGCACACACACACACACACGCACACGCACACGCACGCACACGCACACACACACACACACACACACGGCCGCGCGCGCGGTCAAATTTTAAGTTGCAAACAAAATCATCTTAGGAGTCCTCGTTTAAAAAAGATGAAAGCCTTGTTTTGTTTTGATTCCTGTTCAGTTTTAAAACGCATCTTTTCTTATTTTATTCACAGTTAAGACTCTAAGATTAAACCTATGCTTAGGCCCTAAGTATTAACGAGAGGTCGACCTGCATTCATCTTGCCCTAACAGCTTATAATACAACCGCCAGTTAAAAACACCATAGGCTTTACTTCATTGTTTTGATCAACAAAGCAGTTTAGTTAGGCAATTAAATCATAACGCAGTGAAGATTATTAGAAATGGGCTTATTGGTTTCAGTACACTCCTTTTCATGCAGCAAAACTTTTGTGTGTGTATTCCATTCTGTCGTTTCAAACTACGGGTTTCAGACAGTAAAGGAAACAACTACTATTCAAGAGGACTGGGCAGAAACTTGTTTATTATCAGAAAGCCTTGCACAGAGGCAAGAAGAAGAAGAAGAAGAAAGCCTGTTTACAATAATAGTAAATAAAATTAATATTGCCAACAAGAAGCTTAAAGACCCACCACGTCACGTGTCAAAATCAAGGTTTTCTCGTGTTTTCCCTCTTATAGCTGGTAAGAAATCTTGTTTTGACCAAGTTTGACTCCCATGCAAATGTCCCCAAATTGAAAACGAAACATCGTTTTAAAGAGCAGCCTCAATTTGAAGTTGGGGACATTTGTATGTGGGTCACAGCTACCCCAAAAACCCACAAGGGACTAAATCGTGGCGCGTCAGTGTATCTTAAAGGGTTAAATCACACGACAGTATAGGAAACATTTTGTTATCCTTTTCCGCCCAACTTTTGTACTTCATCGGGTAAGGGATAGGGCTTGAATCAGTTTATGGTTATTTTCGTTAGAATCAAAGATTTATAATAGACAATTTTCGGAAGAAAAAGCACACGAGGGGAGAGCACTTCATGAAAATTAGAGTTGTTTACCTCAACCGAGTCGGGCAAACCATAGCAACCATGGCGTCGAAGAGTGAAACCAGGATGCGAGTGAGAAACTTGCTTTTTTTAAGAGAGAAATGAGAGGTGAAAAGTAGCCAATGATGCGCTGTATTCTTCGTCATGTGTGTCTACTCAAACACACCAGGCTAATAAAGCCAGTGAAGCTTCCTGTTTGTCCGACTATGTCAAGCAAGACCACTCCCACACACCATGAGATTACTCCCCTTAATTATTTCCGAACAATTCCTATTTAAGACAATAAACAACTGCTCAAAGCGTTAACTCTTACTCTAATACCTACTACTTGTGGCGGTGCCATAGCCGATGAGGTTTAACCGAGGCGTGGTCACCGCTACAGCTATCTGTATTAATAAAATAAAAACATCGGGACTTTACTGGTTTCGTACTGCCTCCGGGCATTGCCTCCAGTATTGTTCCAACCATATTTGTATTTACAAATGTCCCATATGTGTCTGATTCAGACCAAGAGGACGTAAAACTCCCTTTTCTCTCTCAAAGCGTTACGGTATAATGCGATCTTGTCATTTAACGGTCGCCATATTTACAGGAATTTCCCATGCTAACAATGGCGACGCTGAATTTATAAGGTTTACGTTCGTTTTTCCTTGCTGATTATTGTATTGTTTCAAACTTTCTGTAGTATGAAAATAGCCATAAACTGATTCTAACCCTATCTCTTACCCTATGAAGTACAAAAGTTGGGCGAAAAAGGTTTCAAGAAAACAATTTCCGATACTGTCGTGTGATTAAACCGCTTAGAGCTTATGGTTTGCTGGTGGGTTTTTTCATAACTGGTAAATGCAACATTAATATGGGGGGAAAACAAGAAAACAATGCAAGGGAATAGACTAAATTAAGCTGTTGTCTAAAATAAAAGTCCGAAAGACAAAGACGTCACACTATATGAACACTCACACACACACACAAAGACAATTATACATTTTTCAACCAAAAATAATTTTAATAATTTCTGTCATTACCGGGAGGGGGGGGGGGGGGGGAAGTAAAGAAGAAGGAGAAAATGGGGAGGGGGGGAGGGGTTACTTAATAATAAACACGTACTGTACAAGGCTGTGTGTGTGTTTTTTAAGCGTTTTGAAAATAAAAACCATAACTTTGGTTACAGTCGTACTTATTTTCTATTGTGATTTTTTGTGTTCTTGGTGTGTTTTTTGTTTGTAGCTCAAGCCACAAACCTATAACTCACTTTGTCGGTCGGTCGGTCTGTCGGTCGGTCGGTCTGTCGTTCCAAAATTGTCGCACATTTTGACAAAATTGTCGCACTTCAAATCGAGGCTACACTTCAAAATTAATTGAGGCCGCTCTTTAAAATGATGTATTTTAAAAGCGTACAAAATAATAAACATACGTAATACAGACACTACAACAGACACGACGAGTATGCGGTGCTTCTTTTGATGAGTATAAGTAGGATACATAGTTTTAAATGTTTTCCAAAAGATATAAAAAGTTACGAAATGGTGCAGAGATAACATTCTGGTTTACAGATTAAAATTATTGAAAATCCAGGGGAGGTAACTCATGATTGGAGTGGTAAAAATAGACCGCGTGCCACAAACTATTGCGATTTCGCGCTTGTTAATGTGTTCTTTTGTTTGCTGTGTATCTTTCTTTTCTTTTTTTTTAAGATTTAAACATGTGGCCTTATCACTTTTGAAGTTATGGTGTACGTGTATTACGGTATTGTTGAACGATTTCCTGATGAAAATCCGTTTAACGTCCTCCGGTCTGAAACAGACACATATGGGACATTAGTAGATATAAAGATGGTGGGAACGATCCTGGAGGCAATGCCTGGAGGCAGTGCAACTCCATGAAAGTCCCGAATTTTTAACGATACAGATAACTGTATACAGATAACTGTGTGAGAACGATTTCCTGAATGAAAATCCGTTTAACGTCCTCCGGTCTGAAACAGACACATATGGGACATTAGTAGATATAAAGATGGTGGGAACGATCCTGGAGGCAATGCCCGGAGGCAGTGCAACTCCAGGAAAGTCCCGAATTTTTAGCAATACAGATCATAAAGTGAAGAACGATTTCCTTTCATGTGTGAGTAAAAATCCGCTTAACGTCCTCCGGTCTGAAGCAGACACATATGGGACATTAGTAGATATAAAGATGGTGGGAACGATCCTGGAGGCAATGCCCGGAGGCAGTGCAACTCCAGTAAAGTCCCGAATTAGTAACAATACAGATGTGGATAAAGTAAATTTCCTTTCATAGATAGAAGAATAGAGGTTTAACGCCCTCTGGACCAAATGGCCATATGAGGCATTTCAAAACAAATGTGGGTTTTGTGTGTGTGTTTTGGGGTGTAAAGTTCCTTTCATAATTCTGTTCTCTTGTTTTATTTCAGCAAAGAAACAAACTCTTTTTTATTATTCTTATTCTTATTCTTATTCTTATTATTATTATTATTATCAATATTGAAGAAACGTTTGAACATCGATGAGCGCTTCTGGTCTCCCTACCTGGAAATCACTCTACCAGTCCACGTTACTTCCCTTTGTCATATGAATAATGCAAAATCTATTGAATTAACTAATATGTGTATCGTTAAAAATTCGGGACTTTACTGGTGTTGCACCTCCAGGATCGTCCCCACCATCTTTTTATCTACGAATGTCCCTTATGTGTCTGTTCCAGACCGGAGGACGTTAAACAGATTTTCATGCTAAATCTATTTGTTTTCTCCGCGCGCGAGTGTGAGAGAGTGAGGGAGTGAGAGAGAGAGTGAGAGAGGACGAGAAGAGAGAGAGAGAGAGAGAGAGAGAGAGAGAGAGAGAGAGAGAGAGAGAGAGAGAGAGAGAGACGAGACAAAGAGAAAGAGACTCAGAGAGTGAGCTTCGCTTTGCTAGGAAACTGCCTCAAAATGAGTGCTACCTGGTAGGGTATTCATGAGTACGCCTTAAACAGTTAACACAGGCAGTAGGCCTAACATGTAAATTAGCATAAACAGACAATCACCTTGGCAGTTTATTCTTCTTCTTCCTTTTCTTCTTCTTCTTCTTCTACTTGATAAATTTGTGATTGATTAATGTTTTTTAACAAAAGTATTTTTTTAACAACATCATTTTGATTTTGCTACCTTGTGTTTTTATCCCTTTTTAATACGTGGTAAGATTTAACGTGGTGACAGCCCTGACATGGCCTTTGTTGTCGACGGGGCTATAATTTTAATCTTAATCTTAATCTTCTTTCTTGTTCTTCTTCTTCTATAGAAGAGACTATCCTACTTCAACTTTGTGAAGATTCTGATACTGATTAATACTAATTGTACATGTTAATACCCGCTTTAGCTGTCCAAGACGCACTCGTGATAATCGTACCTGGTTACAAGAAATAAGGACGTTAACTCCACATAACTAACCCATTGTTTCATGTAGTAGTAGTAGCAGTAGCAGTAGTAGTAGTAGTAGTAGTAGTAGTAGTAGTAGTAGTAGTAGTAGATAGGGACAAAATAAGCTGTCAAGTTTTTTAGATAGTCCCATCTTTATAATCAGTGTTATACCAGTATAATGGTCCAGGTTTGGCGGTCCAATTTCCCTACGATTAAATAATTTGGAGATTTGTCGAGACGATTTTTCAATAAGTTAGTATTGGGTGCACATTTTAGTTCGTTTAGACGAATTTTGAATAAGTTAGTATTGACTGCACATTTTAGTTCGTTTAGACGAATTTTGAATAAGTTAGTATTGGGTGCACATCTTAGTTCGTTAGGTAAATCATTCCAGATGTTAGCAACTCTATTGCTGAAGCAATTTTTGTTCTGATGTTAGTGTTGAAACGTTTAATAAAGAATGAATGAAAAATGATGCTGTACGTCCTCTCGGTCTGAAACAGACACAAATGGGACATTTGTAAATACAAAGATGGTGGGAACGATACTGGAGGCAATGCCCGGAGGCAGTGCACTCCAGTAAAGTCCCGATTTTTTAACAATACAGATAGGTGTAGCGGTAACCACGCCTCGGTTAAACCTCATCGGCTAGGGCACGCCACAAGTGAGCAAAGTTTAATAAAGACCTTGCCATAAATATTGCCAAATAAGAAAGAAGGAAGCGGATTAGAGGCTATGTATTATTCATACATAATATCTTTATTGTTTTAGAAACTCGGGACTTTCCTGGTATTGCAGTACCTCCAGGATCGTCCCGCCATCTTTATATCTATTACTGTCCCACATGTGCCTGTTCCCGAGGCCGGAGGACGTTAATGGGATTTTCATTCGATTAGAGACTGTCCGATCCCTGGACCTAATTCAACATCACTCTTCTTCAATTCAATTCTTTCATTTTTCTCTCTGTCACCAGGTCCTCGGTAGTATAGTGGTCAGTATCCCCGCCTGTCACGCGGGAGACCGGGGTTCAATTCCCCGCCGGGGAGATTTTTTTTTTCTTTTCTTCTCAGGGGCCGAGGGGCCGTTATTTGTTTTTGAAAACGAATTCTACGATTTGTTAATATCCTGTAGCCTAAGTCATTTTTCTGTCAACAAAAAAAGCCCACAAAAAAACTGATAAACCAAACTTAATTTGTCCTTTTCGAGGATGGAAAGTGTTCTAAAACAAAAACTGGGCCTGTATTTACGTTTTTGTGGGAACCCCATGCGCAATCCGTAAATAAGTGAAAGAAAAAAAATAAAAAATAAGCGGACGTGTCCGTATTTCCCCTAATCCGTAGGCCTATAATATTTTGTCCCTTAGTTTCTTCTACTTATTGATTAGGTATTAGGTACTTTATAGCCACAGAGGTGTCTGTGAAATTCGAGTTGCTTCCACCTGGAGAGCGCGTCGCCGCCAGAGGTGCGCCACCCAATTTTTTTTATTATTTTTATTTTTGCTTGCGATTTTTGTGTGACTGATGAGGGGGGGGAGGGGGGGTAAATTTTGACCAAATGACAACTTTTTCGTTGCCATTGGGTTTAACGTATGCTAAGTGCATAGGCACACGGGACCTCGGTTTATCGTCTCATCCGAAAGACTCCACGTTCAGACCGTAAGGCCTAGAGCAAAGTGAGAGGAAAAATCCCCTGTACCCAGGTTCGAACTCGGGTTTACTTGACACGAGCCGAACGCGCTACCACTGTGCCACTCTACACTATTTCCGCCCAGAAAATCCGGATGTATTTGTGTAAGCTTACCGGGCCTCTTTCCTGGTATTGATAAAGTGGCTCTGACGTCACGCGCGCTGAATTGTGGGACCGTCCGCCATATTGGAAAGGATAGGACCTTGTAAACAACTCGCCGGCCTGCGTAGCTAGGGTCGTTGTACTTGTAGACTAGTCGTTGTAGCCACTCTAAAAGCAATGCCGAGTGGAGTTCGTTGTTGCATTATCAACTGTCACAATTCTTTTCATGATTATAAAGGCGTCAAGAATAACGATGGACTTTGTTTCCATCGAATTCACAGTGAAAAGCAACGAACAACCAGCTGTACAAGACGCCTTGAGAAGAAGAAGAATGGCCTGGATAGCCGCTATCAGACGAACCATTAAGTACCGTAAGAACCATTCGACAAGTTTTCACACAGAAAACCTTTCACTGAAGTAAATAAATGCACAAGTGTATGTGTGTGTCTGCGTGTCTCTCTGTGTGTGTGTGTGTGTGTGTGTGTCTTTGTGTGTGGGAAGGGAGGGCTAAACATAGAATCTAGAGCAGGTGTATGTAGCCTGTGTGTGTGAGAGGGAGAGAGAGTGTGTGAGAGGGAGAGACCATTTGTATGTGGGAGAGGGGAGTGGGTAGCATTTTACACCTAGTATGTCGATGGGTGGAGTGCGGACTAAAATGAGTAAAGTGCCTTTCCCAAGGACACACCACTGTGAACCGAGCTGGGTTTGAAAAAAGCAGCTGCTCTGGGTTTGAACCCGTGCACTTGCAAACCTTACGGATTACGAGCTAGCGACTCAGACTTACCAACTGAGCTACAGCGGCTCCTCTTTACTAAATTTACTGTCATAGTGTGTGTATGTGTGTGTGTGTCACTGTGTGTGTGTGTGTGTGTGTGTGTGACTGAGAAAGTATTGTGCTCTCAGATGTGGGTGATTGAGACATTCTATCTTGCACTCATATTAGATGTGGTGATATAGTGAAAGCTTGGCCAACCATTGATTCAGACCAACACTTGGGTTGCTTATTAAATTAACAAGTTCAGGTTGGTGAGCAAGAATTGACAAATGAACCATTAATGATTTGGTCTTGAATTTTAATGAAGTTATCTGATTCTGAATCAGCCAATTGAGGATTTGTAATGGACAGAGTCTGATGATCACACTGGTGGTTTTTGTTTGCAACCAAGTAAGCAAAATAGATTGTGAAACCCAATCAAACGCATATACATGTATATGACATTTGGCTTTATCATTCTTCATAGTGATCAAACTATCTAAATAAACTTGTGGCTTATTTACTGTATACTAAACAGTGTGCTTGTGCACAATGTGGACCCACTGTGGATGTATGAGTTGTTCACAGTCACACACACAGATATGTGACTGGATATAATGCTACAAATCATAAATACCCAGCAATCCAGTTTATTTGTTTCATGTTTAAACATTTACAAGAAACAGGAATTAATAAATTGTACCAGCATACAGGTTTACAACTCTCTCTCTCTCTCTCTCTCTCTCTCTCTCTCTCTCTCATTCTCTCTCTCTCTCTCTCTCTCTCTCTCTCTCTCTCTCTCTCACAATGTGTGTAGTCCCAGTCACACAATACTCATTGCATATTTATTTTATTTTACTTCATTCAATTCCATAAGTTCTCTTTTTTTGTCTTAAAGTTAAACTTTAGGAAACCAACTGGCCAGGAAGTAAAGAATGTTCAAATCCCAAACAGATAAACTTCACATAGTCAGAAAATATTTGTTTAAAATGTGTCTTGTTAAAATCTTGTCTTTTGCTGAAATTATAAGAATTGTAAGGCTGCATTTATGTTTTGTTTATTAATCAGTGAAAGTAGTACCACATGCAGTTTTGTAATCTGTACAAGTGTGTGTGTGTGTGTGTGTGTGTGTGTGTGTGTGTGTGTGTGTGTGTGTGTGTGTGTGTGAGAGTATGAGTGTGTGTGTGTGTCAGTACAACTTTAATAGTTAATCTGACAATAAATTGAGTCCAGTCCAGTGTGTGTTTGTATGTATATGTGTGCGTGCGTGCATGTGACTTGAGTAGTGAAACTGAAAGTAAGGTAGCAAAAGTGTGACCCACATGACATGTTTTGCTAAGTAGTACAAGCAATATATCTGGGGGGGATAGAAATAATATTCATCATTGTGTTATGTTAAACGGTGAAAGTAATAGCTATAATCAACATTATTATGTTTTGAGGAATAGTTAATGAATGATCTGTAGTGACCTACAAAACAAATGCATTTATTAATGCCTTGGCATGAGGCTGTGTCAGACCAGTTGACATAAGCTAGAACGCCAAGGCTACATCAAAATGTTGTTATGCTCTGAATGGTTGTGCGGGATGCCATGACAAGCTCCCAGCATAACATCATCAGTCTAAAATCCCCCGAAGACGGAGTGTGGCTGCGCACGTGGCGGGGTAATCAAAAACGGTCACACACGTAATGTTCTCATCCCTAGCTGGTGCATTTGTACCTTATTGTTCATGTGCTTCTCGCTGTTGGGATGATCCCTGGAGTCTTTTAGCCAGGGTAAGCCAACCAACCAACCAAAATGCATTTATTAATGATCATAATGGGTCTTTTTTATTTTAATAAATTATCAATAATTGCTTGATTCGGTAGGTTTTGAGTGATAAAAAATTTGACTCTAACATACATGTGCAAATAAGATCACAACAGAAATAATAACAATGAAGTTGCCAAGTATCACAACAAAAGCACACCACTGCATTTGGGCTTGGGTGATACCCTAACTTATAACAACATTCTACCATATTACTCAACAGGATATACCACCAGCTTGAAATAATAGACTAAAACACTCAAATTTGAAGTGATTCTGTACAATCATTGACACAATATTGCCCAAACAGACAAATGTTATTTGGGTAGTACCCTAATCCATCACACATTTTGCATTGTTAATCAGCAGGACACACCAACTTCTGTTTATTAAGCTATGGTCAAATTTTAAGCTGCTGAATCTGTTGACAGTACAACTTGATTTCACAATAGCCCAAGTCTGACACAAATAATCATTTTCTTCATCCTTCAGTTGCACAAGTGACTTTGGGAGCAGAAACGTTTTTTGCTGGATCCACAAAATCCATGCAAAGCTCAGGTGCAGAGCTTGGGGCTACAGCTAAATTACTGGTATTGTTTTTCATTCAGCCTCTGAATGCAACACACACAAACACACACACACACACACACACACACACACACACACTGGTAAATCATACAAATGAAATGAATGTTATGTTATATAATGGTTACTAACAAAATTGAAATTTCATCTATAAAGGCTTTACAATGATCTGAAAAATATATCAGAATACAGTGGATTCCTGATAAGACTGGATAACTCACAATAACTCTGTGGTCCCATTTTAATAATCATTATGTTAAAAAGTCCTTTTATCTAAAAGTACTGGCTATCTCAAAATAGAATTTCAGTCCCTTCAATTTTGACTTTGAGTTAAGTGATTTTCACTGTAAAAGATGTCTTGGCTATTATTAAGTATTGTGTTGGCTTGTAAGGCAACACTGTAGCTCTCTTCTATCTCCCCCCCCCCCCCCCTCCCAGCTCTTGATTGATCTTAAACGACTAAATGACTTGTCAAGTTGTGATAATTGTAAATATTGTGTGCATGTGCAGTGTCATACCCCACACACACACACACACCTCCCACACTCGCTGATAATCATTTTTGTTTTTCTAACTTAAGAATCTAAACGGCCTACCATAATTCTTGTATGGGTACTGAATTGACAGGAAGCACACACACACACACACACACTTGTCTTGTCTGAATCACTTTTATTTTTAGTGGTAGGATGTTAAACTGAAGAACAACAACACTGTCTCTCAAGAGAGAGAGAGAAAGAGTGTGTGTGTGTGTGCGTGTGCGGGGTGGGGTGGGGTGTGTGTGTGTGTAGCAAACATAACACAAGGAACATGGTTTGACATTTTATGATGGATTTTGTTGTTGTAATCTTAGCGATTGTGGGCTTGATTAGCACTACAACTGCTCCGAAATGTCTAACTCTAAGCGCTCACGCAGCAAACAAACTAAAACAAAAGTAGGCCTCACTGACGAGGCCAGAAAAATTGAGAGGTGGAATGATACTGACATCATAACCCCACTCATCTGTCGAATCGTATGGATCAAATCCATTCAAAAGCTTCAACTTATGTAGGTAACGATTTCTAGCATATCCTTCCAACTTTTCGACGTACTTGATCTTCTTTTTTGCCTTGGTTTCTCCATGATCGCAAGATAAACTCGGATTGACTGGCAAGTTACGACGCTCTTCGCTCTGCGCATGCGCAATATCATTGCCAGAATGGCGGACGCTTATCCGCGTCTGTAGAAACACGCGTCATCGCTCGTTATCAATTGCAGTATCTCCAGGATCGACCCACTATCTGTATACTTATAAATGTCCCACATGTACGGTACCTGTTTCGGGTCGGAGGACGTTAATGGGATTTTCATTCGATTAGAGACTGTCCAATCCAACTTAATTCAACATCACTCTTCTTCAATTCAATTCTTTAATTTTTCTTTCTGTCACCAGATCCTCGGTAGTATAGTGGTCAGTATCCCCGCCTGTCACGCGGGAGACCGGGGTTCAATTCCCCGCCGGGGAGATTTTTTTTTCTTCTTCAAAAACTTTCCATGCGGAAACCCGTGCGCAATCCATAAATAAGTGAAGCAAAGAAGGGAAAAGATTTGCGCACGTGTCCGATTTTTTCCTATATGCGTAAAGTGTTATCCTTCTTTCTTCTACTTATTTAGGGTTTTCCGTACGGAACTTACGCGTCTAATTTGAACCCAGCATTTTATGATGTCTCTGTTTCTTTGTTCTTTGTTATTGCTATTATAAATATTGATTGTTCATTTGAGTTTTCTTATGTGTATTATCCTATATTAGTTTTAAACAAATGATGGTTTAAGCTTTGTGTGCATGTGTGTGTGTGTGTGTGTGTGTGCGTGTGCGTGTGCGTGTGTGTGCGTGCGTGTGTGTCTTATATTGCATTGTAATTTAATTCTTATGATGTATTTACTGTATATTGTCTTATTGTCTCTATTTTTATGTGTTTTATGTGCACGCCAGACAAAGAATTTCTTTACGTTTTAAAGACAATACTTTTTTGGATTGATTGATTGGGGTCTCCTTTTTTTTCTTTTTTTAGAAAAACGACTTATAAGATTTGTTAATAGCCTGTAAGTTATTTTTCTGTCAACAAAAAACAACAACTGATAAACCAAACTTAATTTGTTGTTTTCGAGGATGAATATAGTGTTCTAAAACGAAACCTGGGCCTGTATTCACTTGTTTGTACCCCCCCTGTTGTCTTATAGAAACAAGACTGCTAGACCTAAATTACAGTTTTTCAGCAGACCATCTATCTGAACTTGGTATCACTAAAACAAAATGATGATTAGACTTAAATATCAAATTTGACGGAGGATGGATATATTATAGTGTTCTAAAACAAAAACTGGGCCTGTTTTCACATTGGGATGGTACGAAACTTATCATCAAGATATCTTAGAAGTCCCTTTTATGTAGTAGGATTTAACCCTTTCACCGCCAGCCATATTTCAGGCAAGAATTCCAAATTTACCTGGGTAGAGAACAAAATCCATCTGCAGTATTGAGGATTCTTCTGTGGCATATAATATAAAATAAGGTCTATCCTTACTTCCCAAAACTAAGACAATAGGGTCTATTGGATAATAGACCCCAATTTTGATGCCTTTTAGTGACATAGGTGTTAAATCACTGTGGTGCTAAAATGCGACTTTAGCGGTGAAAGCGCTAATATGACTTTAGAAGGACTTCTAAGATATGATGATAAGTCTCATACTATCTCAATGTGAACAGAGGCCCTGGAGAACTTTCATACCAATTCATACTTTGTATGTGTGTGGTCGGACTGGCAAACTAAGCTAAACGTGCGACGGTTTGCGCAGTGTTAGTAAACTTACGTTCTGTTTAAATAATAATAATAATAATAATAATAATAATATAATAATAATAATTTTCGCATTAACATTTTTCACTGAGAAGCAACACTCTGCCATTCCCGGGAAAGGGTTAGGGTTAGGACCAACCTATGATTATTTTCGTACCGAACTGAAAGAAGCAGACTTTCAAATTGATTGAGGGCTGTTAAGCATGAGGGGGTGTCTAGAGTACACGACTGCCGATCTTTTTACTTGTCCTTATTGCTCAGATATGATGTGTGCGTTATATTATTTAAAATAAAATAAAATGTGTCCGTTATATTGTTTTGTGAATGATGAGATTCTCCGTGTAAGATCAAGAAAGTTATGACAGGCGTTTTAAGCTGCTCATTATCATTACTATAATCTACATTGACCCCTCTCCTTTAATAAGAGTTTTATTGATATCGTAATTTTCCGTTATTTTTGATTGCTTAATTGTGTAGAGATTCGTTTGATTGTTTGTGTATTTTCTTTTGTTTGTTTCTTGGGGTTTTGTTGTCAGTTGTTGTTTTTAAGATTAGTGATTTTTGAAGAAATATAATCTCATAATGTGTCTAAGCAGCAACAACAATATAATAATAAAGAAATAAAGAAATAAATCTTCTATAGCGTTATTCTCCTGACACAGCAGAACTCACCACGCTTTGCATGAAAAAAGGAAAAAGAAGTAAGTTTACCTCGCGCACACAAAAAGATATTAAAAATACATGTGCTTAAAATTATTTAGAAAAAAATCACTCTACATGAAAAAAGCAACATTATCGCACTCTCAGAAATCATATTTAAAATACGGACATAAAACACGAATTATTAAAATAATATATTTGCAGGGTGGACTGACGGTGGATGGACAGACAGAAATTAACAGAGATATTTTCTGAAAAGATGCGTCTTCAGGCCAGTTTTGAAAGAAGACAGAGATGGAGAGCTGCGGAGAGAGAAAGGGAGATTGTTCCAGATGTGTGGTGCTTGGAAACGAAAAGATCTGTTTCCAACTGTTTTGTACTTGGTGACAGGTTTGCAGAGAAGTTTTAGGTTGCTTCATCTGAGGTTGTGTTCTGGTATGTAGGCAGAGAGGAGAGAAGAGAGGCAGTCAGGAAGAGTGTCTTCGGAATAAAAGACACTCAAATGACCTTTCATCACCAAAAGTATATAATATAAACTCATTTTAGTTCATTTATGATCAATTGAGCTTATAGACTGTCTTATTTTAAAAGAACTAAACGGAAATTCCAATATCGATTTCAATAAAACTGAAATGATTGCCAGAAATAGTAGTATTCATAGGAGCATGTTAGGTCCATTTCAGGCGCAGATTACTTTGTGTTTAAACATTGATAAGCCATTCACTTCAACATTGCTCTCGTTGATTTGTCTGTGTTTGCTTTCATTATGAAAGGGTATAGAATATGTCCATTTGCTTTACATCTGATAGAAATAATCATTTAGCTGTCTGGTTGAAGCAAACCCAAACATTGTTGTCATTCCACCTCACAAGGAGAAGTGCTTTCTTTGTGGTACTTTTCCACCTCCTTTACTGGTTTGAGACAACAGTCCCCCATGTCCCATATGTGCCTTCCCAGGTCGAGAGGACGTAAAACACTAGGTATCATCAGTCCCCCATGTATAGTTTTATATTTCTTAATCTATCTGTCTCCCCCTTCATATTGTCCCTCTTCACCTTGCTGTCCCTCTGTCTCGTCCTATCTGTGCCTCCTTCTCCACCTCCCCCTCTTTTATATACTATTTGTTTATTTATTGATTTATTTACTTAATTAATTATTTATTTTGCTTCGTAATATTGATAAATAACATATCTTTATCTACTTAAATTTTAAACTGAATGCGAGTGTGTTTCTGGTTGTCTTGATAAAGAGTATTAACCCTTTCACTGCCAAAGTCGCATTTTAGCACCACAGTGATTTAACACCTATGTCACTAAAAGGCATCAAATTAGGGTCTATTATCCAAAGACCCTATTGTCTTAGTTTAGGGAAGTAAGGATAGACCTTATTTTATAAATGTCACAGAAGAATCCCCAATACCGCAGATGGATTTTGTTCTCTACCCAGGTAAATTTAATGGAACATTTTTGGCTGAAATATGGCTGGCAGTGAAAGGGTTAAATCGAAATGTCGACACTGTTACCGAGCTTTTTGTTTTGATTTTTCTCCCTCCTCAGACCTGTATAGTTTTAGTGAATTAACCCTGTCAAAAAGTGTTATTTTCAACCAAGTGATCCACAATGTTCTCCGTGTGAAGCACTTTGTCAATAGAAGTGGAACAAAAATCGGTTGCTTCTCTTCATAATTCTAACATACCATCACTGAACCACTGATGCCCAACCCTGTGTACCCAACGTCCATTCCCTGAGTTCATTGATACAGTTCAAAAACTGCGGAAAGTATCCAAGCATGGTCAGCAAGCACCACTTTCTGTAGCCAAAGAGCAAGAGTGTACATCAAACGAAGTACTGTATCTGCATCATGATTACAAAACAATATGACACCATTGACTCGTCCATGCAGAGTTTCTGGGTTCTGACAAACATGAACTAAACCAGAAAGCTTCCATTCTGCATACTTAGAAATGAGTGTACTTTACTCAACGTTTTATGGTGTTTTTCTCTCCAGGAAATATAGGCGAAGGATTGGATATTTCTGTAATTTGCGGTAAACAGACATTATAAACAAACAATGATGAATAGGCGTCTCTTATTTTATGGATGCCAAATCCCTGAGGCAGCTTCATGTTGCTTAGACACATTATGAGATATATTTGGCAATTTCTTCACAAATCACTATTTCTAGAATAGAGAAATGATGTATTTCATGTGTTGTTTGTCTTTGTTCTTCTAGTTGATTCATACCGGTATGTGAAATGGATATTTGAATTTCCATCGGTGAATGTAATGCAATACATACTTTTTTAGTTATTTTTAAATTAGACACTCTATAAGCTCAATTGATCATCAATGAACCCCGAGGAGTTTATAATATATACTTTTGGTGATGAAAAGGTCATTTGAGTTTTGCATTTGAGTTTTGGGCAGACTTTCCGGTATATTTCAGCAAAAAGACACTTTGGAACTCCTACACTACATGTAATATAATAATGTCTGTTGATTTTCAAACGTTTTTGGTACAGAAAATGTTTGTTGCTGTTGTTGTCTTACCCTGGCTTAAAGACTCCAGGGATCATCCCAACAGCTGAAGCACTTGAACACTATGGCACAAATGCACCAGTCAGGGATGAGAACATTACGTGTGTGACCGTTTTTGATTACCATACCACGTGGGCAGCCACACTCCGACTTCAGAGGATTTTAAACTGATGAGCTTGTCATGGCTTAAGACAATCCCTGCACAACCATGCAGAACATAACATTTTGATGTAGCCTTGGTGTTCTAGCTTATGCCAACTGGTCTGACACAGCCGCATGCCAAGGCGAAGAGAAAAATTATGTTTGAATAAAACGGAATTGACACAAGCAAATTTGATTTATTCTCACTAAACATGATAGTATTCTGAGTTTTTAAAAACACACCTACCCTCTCACTACCACGATCTATGGGATCGACATATTTACCTCTCAAAATCAACATTGTCGATGAAATAAAATCAAAATCACTGTCAGATATGATGAATGTGGTATAAATCCCAAAATATTTGAATAGTTTAATCAAGAAAAAAAATTCGTAACCTATATATGGGTTAAGGCTGTGTCAGACCAATTGTCATAGGCTAGAACACCAAGACTACATCAAAATGTTGTTATGTTCTGCATAGTTATGCGGCGATTGTCTTTAGCCATGACAAGCTCCTAGCATAACATCGTCAGTTTCCAAAATCCTCCGAAGTCGGAGTGTGGCTGCTCACGTGGCGGGGTAATCAAAAACGGTCACACAGAAACGTTCTGATCCCTAGCTGGTGCATTTGTACCATAGTGTTCAAGTGCTTCGGCTGTTGGGATGATCCCTGGAGTCTTTAAGCCAGGGTACGACAACAACAACAACAACAACAACAATTCTCCTTTGAGCGCCTCAGAAATCGGAATATGTCGGCTGCATGCAGCGGGGAGACCAGTAAAAACCGGACACATATGCACCTTACCCAGCCCATCGTTTTGGGAGTTTAGTCTCATTTACATTAGGTATCAGGTACTTTATAGTCACAGAGGCATCTCTGTGAAATCCGGGTTGCTCCCACCTGGGAGAGCGCGTCGCAGCCAGAGGCGCGCCACCCATTTTTATAATTTTTGCATGCAATGTTTTGTGTGACTGATGAGGAAGAAAAGGGGTGGGTGGGTAAATGTTTGACCAAATGACAACTTTTTCGTTGGCACTGGGTTTAACGTGTGCTAAGTGCATGGGCACACAGGACCTCGGTTTATCGTCCTCATCCGAAAGACTCCACATTCAGACCATAAGGCCTAGTGCAAAGTGAGAGGAAAAAAAATCCCCTGTACCCAGGTTCGAACTCGGGTTTACTTGACACGAAGCGAACGCGTTACCACTGTGCCACTCTACACCGGTACTACCGGTATTCCCCCGTGTTGACTAAGTCGCACTCATGACTACAGAGCCTGTTACCTGCATAATAATATAAATAATAATAATAATATAATAATCATAATAATAATCATAATAATAATCATAATAATAATAATATTAATAGAATGAATGAAAATTCATTGAACGTCCTCCGGCCTGGAACAGACACACATATGGGACATTAATAGATATAAAGATGGTGGGGAACGATCCTGGAGGTAATGCCCGAAGGCAGTGCAACACCAGGAAAGTCCCGATTTTTATAACAATAATAATAATAATAATAATAATAATAATAATAATAATAATAGTGAATCATTTATATAGCGCACTCCTCCACCAAATGTGGAGCTCTATGCGCTTAACAACAACAAAAATTAAAAGCAAGAAATTCAACAACAACAAAGTAACAAACATAATCGCTCACACTCATGCAAATAGGCATACACATACACACACACACATACACTCGCACGTCTTCTTCACATCTGTATCTCTGTGTGCAGGCTACAAACCACTACCCCCCACCACCACCACCACACCCGACCACCCCCACCCCCCTCCAACCCGCCCCCCCGCCCCCGGGGGGGACTCCGACCCCCTGGGGGGCCTCTCGAACCCCAACCCCAACCCACCTCCACCACCCCACCGCCAACACCACCACCCCTACCGACAACAACAACGAGGTCAAGGACATGACCCTGACTCAAGGTCACGGGGGAGGTCAAGGTCAAGACGTTTCCAACGAGAAGGCACACTCGGGCGGTAGCGGGAACGGGAACGGGAACGGTACGGCAGCGAAACCGAAACGGCACCGGACCCGATTTACGCCGGCTCAGCTGAACGAGTTGGAGAGGAGCTTCTCCAAGACTCACTACCCTGACATCTTCATGAGAGAGGAACTGGCGCTGAGGATCGGGCTCACGGAGTCCAGGGTGCAGGTGAGTTATCCAAATCCAAATCCAAATCATCTTTATTATCTCATAACAGAGAAATGTTATCTATTTGAAGAAGAGAAGGGTTTGTTTTTTGGTAAAGCGCTTAGAGTTTGGGGGGTAAAAATGGTATCCATGGTTCAGATGTGCCTGTGCCTGTGTCAGGCCGGAGGACGTTTTAAAGACCCACCAGGTCACGTGTCAAAATCACGGGTTTCACGTGCTTTCCCTCTTATAGCTGGTAAGAAATCTTGTTTTGACCAGGTTTGACTCCCATACAAATGTCCCCAAATTGAAAACGAAACATCATTTTAAAGAAGCTCAATTTGAGGTGGGACATTTGTATGTGGGTCACAGCTACCTAGTAAAAACAACAACAAGAGACTTAATCGTGGTGGATCAGTGTGTCTTTAAACAAAATCTTCGTTCGTAGACAGATGAACTCTCCTTGAGCGCATTGTATAA
>CM065693.1:8415798-8425798 GCA_017654935.2 Phymorhynchus buccinoides
AAACTAAGTAACGCATGCACAAAAAAAAAATCGGTAGGGGGGGGGGGGGGGGTGGGGGGGGGTGGGGGGGGGGGGAGGGAGGGGGGGGGGGGGATGGGATGCGGGGTAATGGGAGAGGGGACGGGGGGGTGGGGGATGGGTAGTGGGGGTTTATTTTAATAGGGACCCGAGAAACGAAAACGAAAACGAAAACGATAATTTTATTTAACCACCGGAACATGAGATAAGCAAGGGACAGCTTTTTTCCAACCCCAGCCCTGAGGGGGATGGGGAGGGGGGACGAGGGGGAAGAGGGGAGATGGAGAGGATGGAGGGAGGAGGAGGATGAGGAGAGGGGGGGGATCGGGGGGGGGGGAAGAGAGTAATGGAGCGGGAGGTTTGAGATGGGAGCATACTAGGAGAGACAAGTCTGATGACGAGAGAGAAATTTGATTTAGACCACGAGAAGATGAGATATGCAAGTCTAGATGCCTTTTTTTCACCACCCAGCCCTGATAGAGAGAGGGAGAGAGAGAGAGTGAGAGAGAGAGAGAGGAGGAGAATGAGAGAGAGAAGAGAGAGAGAGAGAGAGAGCACCGAGAGGACAGACAGACAGACAGACAGAGAAGCTTAAAGACGATCGTTACAATTGCAAAGAACAACCTGTTTCCAAGAGTTTGCAAAAGATTAAGATGCGAGAAAGAGGACGTGCATACAGAGATGGGATCAAGTGGATAGCGGGGGGGGGGGGGGGGGGGAGGGGGGAGGGGGGGGGGGGAGGAGGGAGAAGAGAAGAAGTGGACCTGTGTGTATTGAGGGCAGGGGTGGGAGACGGGGGATAATTTGTAGTGTAGCCCATTAGGCAAACACGGAGCGGCAGCATGACGCATCTGCGCTCATATGAAAGGGAAAATAATTGATCGACGAAGAAGTTTTAGCCCGTCAAATTTTCACATTCAAAATATTTGACTGAGAAGCAAAATTCTACCACACTCAGGAAAGGGATAGGTTTAGAATCAGCCTAGGGCTATTGACAGAACCAGACTTTGAGATCGAGAGTCGTAAACCATGTTGGGGGGGGGGGGGGGTTGTCCTGAAATAATCCGCTTCACGCTTTTCTGGGGAGGGGTCGAGGGGGTGATGGAAGAGGGATGAACACTGTGATTGATCACAAGTTGACGGGGGGGGGGGGGGTGTAATGACTCCATTATCCCAATTATCCATGGAAGCAGAGTCTGGTATTTCATTGGTATTGTCTGGTGACGATGGGTGTTTGGACAACAATTAAAAGGCAGCGGTTTATCCTGTGATTTCACCAGCCCCACATGGCCGAAAGGCCGAAGAGAGCGTAAAGCCTTAATAATAAATAAAAACGTGATTTCACCAGTCGATTAGGTGTTGGGAGTAGTTGTGTTCATCCTCATTTCACACACAAATGTCTTTTTAGTCGAGTTGCCTTCTATATAGATCTATCGGTATCGTCTTACACCGATTAAACAGACATATCCAGTCATTAAGACAGAAACTATGAGTTTGAAATTTATTAAAGTAAAGAAGTAAAGGTCTGTGTGCATGTTAAAATTATTCACAAAATATCACTATTTCCCCATGGAAACACAATGAGTAAAAAAATGTTTAATGTCTGCAAATAATATAAAATGTGGATTATGCTTTTTATATTTCTGCAGTCTTTTTTTTATGCAAGTTATTACTTTTCGCAACATGTTCAATAATACGTCAATGGACTATCTAAAGATAGTCCGTTTTGACTCCAAGCCATCGAATTGTAAGTCATGTGATGAGTGGCCTAACATTGTGTTGTCATGGGGAATTAGATATATTTTGTGAATAACACAGACCTTTGCTTGCTATAATATCGTCCATATGTATTCCAATAAGAGATGATTTATTCATAAATAGAAACAAAAAGTTTCCATGATAATTATAGTACTTTCTTTCTGTCAACCATCTTCATCTTCTTCCCTGCTTTTCCCCTCCCTCCTCTCTCATCCCCACCCCCACCTTTCTGTTCACCACCTTCCCTCCTTTCTTTCCCCTTTTCCCTACTACGCTACCCCCATTCTCTCACTTCCACTGTCATCGCGTGATGCTGTTTCAAGATGGCGGCAAGTCTCGTGATGAACGAAATCTCGGGAGAGGAAAGGGAAACGACCCTGAAGGAAAAACGAGTTGTGAAAGTTGAAAATGTGATCTGCCCTTGTCACGCCTTTGGGTGGGAGTGAGAGTTAGTTAAAGGAAGGAGTATGAGGTTTTCAAGACCCTAGACCCTGATTTTGGTCTTTCTCATTTTGTCTCTGTCTGTCATCTGTCTGTCTGTCTGTCTGTCTGTCTGTCTGTCTGTCTATCTGTCTGTCTGTCTCTCTGTCTGTCCGTCTCTCTCTCTCTCTATCTCTCTCTCTCTCTCTTCTATCTCTCTCTCTCTCTTCTCTCTCTCTCTTCTCTCTCTCTCACTCTCTCTCTCTCTCTTGGAACAGGTTGTTTTTTAGTTTTGCACAATTGTAACGCGAGCGTCTTTTAAGCTTCTGTCTGTCTGTCTACCTGTCTGGTCTGTCTGTCTGTCTCTCTCTCTCTCTCTCTTCTCTCTCTCTCTCTCTCTCTCTTATCTCGCTAACTCTCTCTCTCTTCTCTCTCTCTCTCTCTCTCTCCTCTCTCTCTCCCTCTCTCTCTCCCTCTCTCTCTACTCTCTCTCTCTCTCTTTATCTCTAACTCTCTCTCTCTCTATCCACCCCCCCCCTCTTTCTGGCCTCCCCCCCCGATCTCTCTCTCTGTTTGCCTCTTCCGGCCTCCACCCCCTCACCCCCTTCCCCCCATCTCTCTGTCTCAGAAGTTCTCTCCCCTACCGACACAATGTGTCTTGCTGCCAACATGGCGGCCCGCGCACCTCGAGCTGTCTTCCGGCGTCATGATGCGCGCGCAGCACGATTTGGCGCGTGATCGTCATTTCGTCTTCCGGTGATACGTCACAGCAAGCGACAAAGTTTTCTTCGCACGATGGAGCGAAATGAAAAGTTTCTGGATGTGGAGGTAGGGCGGGGGGTGGGGCGGGGGGGGGGGGGGGGTGTTGAAAGATTGGAGAGAAAACGTTGTTTTAAAAAAAAAATAAGAGGAGGCGGGGGTATTGGGAGGAAATTAGTGTTTGTGAGAAAAGTGATGAGCTTGCGTCGTGGATGCTTCAATTATTCAATAACTTGCTCGGAAGATGAATTAAACTAAATCAGCAAGAGTCCCATCGTGGGGATACCGGGGGGGGGGGGGGGGGGGGGGGGTTCCCTCCACCGGGGGGGGGGGGGGGGGTCTTGTGCTGTCGGGCGCGGGTTTTGAGGCGTTAACCGGGGTGCGTTACCGATACTACACATATCTTATTGTTAATAAAATAGTTCCCCCACCGTCTGGAAGTTATGTGAAATACTCTGTCAATGTGGCGGTGAGGTTTAACCGAGGCGTGGTTACCGCTACACCTATCTATATTGTTAAGAACTCGGGACTTTACTGGTGTTGCACTGCCTCCGGGTATTGCAGCCAGTATTGTTCCCACCATCTTTGTATTTACAAATGTCCCATATGTGGCTATGACCGAGAGGACGTAAAACATCATTTTCATCCTGGAACGTTATGTGCTTGTAACTTCCTCTAATCTGCCACTCTCTTTGACTCTTCCTTTTCCCTTTGCTTTCTGTCATCTACTATCTTTTCTGACTTATTGGCCCCATTCTCCTGCCTTTAAAAAAAAAAAAAAAGAAAAAAAAAAAAAAAAAAAAAAACAAATCTTCCAAATAATCTTTCTCCTTTGAGCTCCTCCGAAATCAGAATGTGTTGGCTGTCCGCAGCAGGGAGACCAGTGAAAACTGAAAACCGAACACATACGTACCTTGCCCATTATGACCATATCGCCTTGAAACGCAGAAGAAGAAGAAGTGAAGCAAGCAAATTTTGAAAATATTAGGGTTGTCATGTAATTAATAAGCTAAGCTATAAAATCATTGTGAATTTATTTATATGGGATTCATTAACGTAATTTTGTTCTATCACATACACAATGTCTTGCCTTTTTTCTTTGCTTTTTTTAAAGACTACCTAGCTTTTTGGAGTGCTAGTTTTAAAGTTTCAGTTCGGAGTGTTATATTTTTTAAGTTTTAATTTGTTGCGTGCTTCATTTTCACTATTTTCATTCATTTTCAGGGGTTAGCTTGCCCTCTGTTTCTGTCTCTCTCTCTCTCTCTCTCTCTCTCTCTCTCTCTCTCTCTCTCTCTCTCTCTCTCTCTCTCTCTCTCTCTCTCTCTCTCTCTCTCTCTCTCTCTCTCTCTCTCTCTCTCTCTCATAGGCCTAGCCTAAATTCTTATCCTTGTAAAATACAGTATCTGAAGTCCGAAGTCTCTCTCTCTCTCTCTCTCTCTCTCTCTCTCTCTCTCTCTCTCTCTCTCTCTCTCTCTCTCTCTCTCTCTCTCTCTCTCTCTCAAAAAGTATTATAACAATCCTTCTATGTTTAAATGTGTGTTATTACTTTCTTGTACAAACAAAAGTACTGTAAGAAAAGTGGCTGTTTTTATTTTAAAGCTTTGAAAGTTAGTCCAGATTTACGTAGTGTTTTGTAATGTTAAGTTAATAATGTAATGTCGATTTGTTGTTGTTGTCACATTCACTCCATTATATGAGCATGGCCTAACAATTAAAAAAAACATTCCGGACTCCTGACTCTCTCTCTCTCTCTCTCTCCTCTCTCTCTCTCTCTCTCTCTCTCTCTCTCTCTCTCTCTCTCTCTCTCTCTACTCTCTCTCTCCCCCTCTCTCTCTCTCTCTCTCTCTCTCTCTTCCCCTCTCCCCCTCTCCCCCCCCCTCTCTCTCTCTCTCTCTCTCTCTCTCTCTCTAATTGTAACAACCTTTGCATGTTAAGATTTGATGTCCTCATGAGTTCAAACAAAATATGTTCACATTAAAAAAACTTGTCTGTGTTTTTACGTAAAGCATTTAGGTTAAGAGAAGTGCTGACTTCGTAAATGCAAAGTTTGTGCATATATTTGGGCATAGTAGCTGTTTAGTTTGATGTTTCATGTAAATTCCCATTCAAATGAGTCATTTGCCTCTCTGAATAAACCATCTTGCGTCTTGCTTCTTGCATCTCTCCTCCCCCCCCCCCTCTCTCTCTCTTTCTCTTTCCGCCCCCTTCCCCAATCTCTCTCTGCTGAGGAACAGGCTTAATCACTC
This sequence comes from Phymorhynchus buccinoides, assembly GCA_017654935.2. Classification (NCBI taxonomy): domain Eukaryota; kingdom Metazoa; phylum Mollusca; class Gastropoda; order Neogastropoda; family Raphitomidae; genus Phymorhynchus; species Phymorhynchus buccinoides. The sequence continues at coordinate 8,421,000 of CM065693.1, forward strand.
CTCAGAGACAAATGAGCCGGCAACCCTACACAACTCATCACACCACTCTGCAGGAGGTCTGTGTTCGCATCCAGCCCCTCCCTCTACCCCCCACCCCCACCCCCATCACATTACGATTCCTTTCACAACCTTCATACTTCTCCCCCACCCACTACACACGCGCGCGCGCGCACGCACACACACACGCGCGCGCGCGCGCGCGCGCGCACGCGCACGCACGCACACACACACACACACACACACACACACACACACACACACACACACACACACACACACACAGACACACCCACGCACACGCACACGCACACACACACACACACACACAAGCACACGCGTGCGCGCAAGCTTACACCACGCACGCACCTGCGCGCGCGCACACACACGCACACGCGCACGCACGCACGCACGCGCACGCACACGCACGCACACGCACGCACACGCACGCACACGCACACGCACACACACACACACACACACACACACACACACACACACACACACACACACACGCTTACCCGCACAAAAAGTGATAACCATTTGTATTGCTTATTCAATGTACCACCTGAAAAAAATGGACTTCACATACACACACACACGCACGCACGCACGCACGCACGCACGCACGCACGCACGCACGCACGCACGCACGCACGCACGCACGCACGCACGCACGCACGCACGCGCACGCACGCACGCACACGCACACGCACGCACACACACACACACACACACACACACACACACACACTACGCACGCACATCCCCCCCCCCCCCCCCCCACACACACACAACACACGCACGAATATACCCACCCACCCCCAACACACACACGCACAGAGACGTAACGCACGAACACAGACACACATACACACACGCACGCGCGCATATACTTCTGTTTTTCCCCCCTTTATTCTTTGGACTGTCCATTACACGCTATTTCCTTGCAGTCATCCTCTGACCATCACGATCAGAAAACATCGCGGGCCATTAGGCCTACATTGATATCCATTGTCCAACTACATACTAAGCTTCATTAACAGAGGTAGTTAGCTGAACTTCTAGAACTTCTGTGATTGTTAGCTAAAGAGTTATAATGGCAATGCCGTCTGCTTATTTAAACAGCTAATTATGAGAGAGAACGAACGAACGAACGAACGAACAAATGTTTTTTTTAATGAGGGAAAAAAACGGAATAAGCACAACCGGCTTTTTTTCCCATCCGGCCCTCGAAAATACAATGCAAAAGGCAAAATCAATAAGGAAACAAAATCTACCAAATGCAAAAACAAAAAAGAACAACAACAACAACAAAAACCATGAACATTATTTTTAAGATATAAGATAAAAAATATTTCGTAATCGATTCATCACTAGGTAAAGAGAGAGAGAGAGAGAGAGAGAGAGAGAGAGAGAGAGAGAGAGAGAGAGAGAGAGAGAGAGAGGTGCTCTCCTCTAATAAGGCCGTGTACACATACACGCGGATGTCCCGTGCGCAATCCGTAAATAAGTAAACGAAAGAAGGAGGAAAATAATATACGCACGTGTCCGAATTTCTATTCCACCAATCCGTATAATTATGTGTTTCCTTCTTTCTTTTACTTATTGATTATTTCCGCGCGGAAAATCCGGATGCACTGTGTACCAGGCCTTAGTCTTTGTTTCTGAAACGATCTCTGTCTTTCTGTCTTTGTCTCTGTATTTCTGTGTCTGTCTCTGTATTTCTGTGTCTGTCTCCGTCTTTCTGTGTCTGTCTCTGTATTTCTGTGTCTGTCTCTGTCTTTCTGTGTCTGTCTCTGTCTTTCTGTGTCTGTCTCTGTCTTTCTGTGTCTGTCTCTGTCTTTCTGTGTCTGTCTCTGTCTTTCTGTGTCTGTCTCTGTATTTCTGTGTCTGTCTCTGTCTTTCTGTGTCTGTCTCTGTCTTTCTGTGTCTGTCTCTGTATTTCTGTGTCTGTCTCTGTCTTTCTGTGTCTGTCTCTGTCTTTCTGTGTCTGTCTCTGTCTTTCTGTGTCTGTCTCTGTATTTCTGTGTCTGTCTCTGTCTTTCTGTGTCTGTCTCTGTCTTTCTGTCTCTGTCTCTGTCTTTCTGTGTCTGTCTCTGTCTTTCTGTGTCTGTCTCTGTCTTTCTGTGTCTGTCTCTGTATTTCTGTGTCTGTCTCTGTCTTTCTGTCTCTGTCTTTCTGTCTCTGTCTCTGTCTCTGTCTGTCTGTCTTTGTCTCTGTATCTCTGTCTCTGTCTTTCTGTGTCTGTCTCTGTATTTCTGTCTCTGTCTCTGTATCTCTGTCTCTGTCTTTCTGTGTCTGTCTCTGTCTTTCTGTCTTTGTCTCTGTCTTTCTGTGTCTGTCTCTGTCTTTCTGTGTCTGTCTCTGTCTTTCTGTGTCTGTCTCTGTCTTTCTGTGTCTGTCTCTGTATTTCTGTGTCTGTCTCTGTATTTCTGTGTCTGTCTCTGTCTTTCTGTGTCTGTCTCTGTATTTCTGTGTCTGTCTCTGTATTTCTGTCTTTGTCTCTGTCTTTCTGTGTCTGTCTCTGTATTTCTGTGTCTGTCTCTGTATTTCTGTGTCTGTCTCTGTCTTTCTGTCTTTGTCTCTGTCTTTCTGTGTCTGTCTCTGTCTTTCTGTGTCTGTCTCTGTGTCTTTCTGTCTTTGTCTCTGTCTTTCTGTGTCTGTCTCTGTCTTTCTGTGTCTGTCTCTGTATTTCTGTCTCTGTCTCTGTATTTCTGTCTTTGTCTCTGTCTTTCTGTGTCTGTCTCTGTCTTTCTGTCTCTGTCTCTGTCTTTCTGTCTTTGTCTCTGTCTTTCTGTGTCTGTCTCTGTCTTTCTGTGTCTGTCTCTGTCTTTCTGTGTCTGTCTCTGTCTTTCTGTGTCTGTCTCTGTCTTTCTGTCTCTGTCTCTGTCTTTCTGTGTTTGTCTCTGTCTTTCTGTGTCTGTCTTTGTCTCTGTCTTTCTGTCTTTGTCTCTGTCTTTTCTGTGTCTGTCTCTGTCTTTCTGTGTCTGTCTCTGTCTTTCTGTGTCTGTCTCTGTCTTTCTGTGTCTGTCTCTGTCTCTCTTTCTGTGTCTGTCTCTGTCTTTCTGTGTCTGTCTCTGTCTTTCTGTGTCTGTCTCTGTCTTTCTGTGTCTGTCTCTGTATTTCTGTGTCTGTCTCTGTCTTTCTGTGTCTGTCTCTGTCTTTCTGTGTCTGTCTCTGTCTTTCTGTGTCTGTCTCTGTCTGTCTCTGTGTCTGTCTCTGTCTTTCTGTCTCTGTCTCTGTCTTTCTGTCTCTGTCTCTGTCTTTCTGTGTCTGTCTCTGTCTTTCTGTGTCTGTCTCTGTCTTTCTGTGTCTGTCTCTGTCTTTCTGTGTCTGTCTCTGTCTTTCTGTGTCTGTCTCTGTATTTCTGTGTCTGTCTCTGTCTTTCTGTGTCTGTCTCTGTATTTCTGTGTCTGTCTCTGTCTTTCTGTGTCTGTCTCTGTATTTCTGTGTCTGTCTCTGTCTTTCTGTGTCTGTCTCTGTCTTTCTGTCTTTGTCTCTGTCTTTCTGTGTCTGTCTCTGTATTTCTGTGTCTGTCTCTGTCTTTCTGTCTTTGTCTCTGTCTTTCTGTGTCTGTCTCTGTCTTTCTGTGTCTGTCTCTGTATTTCTGTCTCTGTCTCTGTCTTTCTGTCTTTGTCTCTGTCTTTCTGTGTCTGTCTCTGTCTTTCTGTCTCTGTCTCTGTCTTTCTGTGTCTGTCTCTGTCTTTCTGTGTCTGTCTCTGTCTTTCTGTGTCTGTCTCTGTCTTTGTCTTTCTGTGTCTGTCTCTGTATTTCTGTGTCTGTCTCTGTATTTCTGTGTCTGTCTTTGTCTTTCTGTGTCTGTCTCTGTCTTTCTGTGTCTGTCTCTGTCTTTCTGTGTCTGTCTCTGTATTTCTGTGTCTGTCTCTGTCTTTCTGTGTCTGTCTCTGTATTTCTGTGTGTCTGTCTCTCTGTCTTTCTGTCTCTGTCTCTGTCTTTCTGTGTCTGTCTCTGTCTTTCTGTGTCTGTCTCTGTCTTTCTGTGTCTGTCTCTGTCTTTCTGTGTCTGTCTCTGTCTTTCTGTGTCTGTCTCTGTCTTTCTGTGTCTGTCTCTGTCTTTCTGTCTTTGTCTCTGTCTTTCTGTGTCTGTCTCTGTCTTTCTGTGTCTGTCTCTGTCTTTCTGTCTTTGTCTCTGTCTTTCTGTGTCTGTCTCTGTCTTTCTGTGTCTGTCTCTGTCTTTCTGTGTCTGTCTCTGTCTTTCTGTCTTTGTCTCTGTCTTTCTGTGTCTGTCTCTGTCTTTCTGTGTCTGTCTCTGTCTTTCTGTGTCTGTCTCTGTCTTTCTGTGTCTGTCTCTGTCTTTCTGTGTCTGTCTCTGTATTTCTGTCTCTGTCTCTGTCTTTCTGTGTCTGTCTCTGTCTTTCTGTCTTTGTCTCTGTCTTTCTGTGTCTGTCTCTGTATTTCTGTCTTTGTCTCTGTCTTTCTGTGTCTGTCTCTGTCTTTCTGTGTCTGTCTCTGTCTTTCTGTGTCTGTCTCTGTCTTTCTGTCTTTGTCTCTGTCTTTCTGTGTCTGTCTCTGTCTTTCTGTGTCTGTCTCTGTCTTTCTGTGTCTGTCTCTGTATTTCTGTGTCTGTCTCTGTATTTCTGTGTCTGTCTCTGTATTTCTGTGTCTGTCTCTGTCTTTCTGTGTCTGTCTCTGTCTTTCTGTCTTTGTCTCTGTCTTTCTGTGTCTGTCTCTGTCTTTCTGTGTCTGTCTCTGTCTTTCTGTCTTTGTCTCTGTCTTTCTGTGTCTGTCTCTGTCTTTCTGTGTCTGTCTCTGTATTTCTGTGTCTGTCTCTGTCTTTCT
>CM065693.1:8438298-8447800 GCA_017654935.2 Phymorhynchus buccinoides
AGAGTAATATCTTCTACTAGTAGATGCGAGAGAGAAAATTGAGTTTTACGTCCTCTTGGTCTGAATCAGACACATATGGGACATTTGTAAATACAAATATGGTGGGAACAATACTGGAGGCAATGCCCGGAGGCAGTACGAAATCAGTAAAGTCCCGATTTTTTTACAATAATACAGATAGCTGTAGCGGTGACCACGCCTCGGTTAAACTTCATCGGCTATGGTACCGCCACAAGTATCATTTTGTTAGTATATAAAAAAAATTCTTCACTAGTAGATGCGTTTAACCCTGTGACTCTTAATCTAAACTCTTGCAAGACTGAATCTGTAGCCTACTATTAGTTATTAATAATTTTTTATATATTTTTCTGTTTCAAAAATGTTCTTAAAACCCTTTCATCGCCACTGTCGCCTCTTGGCACCACAATGATTGAACACCCATGTCACTGAAAGGCATCAAATGGGGGTCTGGTATTCAGTGACATTATGTTCTTAATTTTGGGAGGTAGGGAAAGGCTCTATTTTAATCATGTCACAGAGGAATCCCCAGTATTCCAGACGAAAAATGTTCTCTACCCAGGTAAGTTTAATGGTAAATTTTGGCTGAGGAATGGCTAGCGTTGAAAGGGTTAACATTGAAAGAAACCAACGATATTTATCAGACTCTTCCAATGATGTATGGCAATCTTGTTTGTACGATGCAATGATGCTATCTTTGAATTAATTTAGGACATTTTGTTCATCAGTAACCACATCCAAACTGCTCCGAAGCCGTGAGAAATCGGGAGGTGCCCGTTAAAAGTTAAAGTGACCACTGGTCATTGTCACTGACCACTGGTCATTGTCACTGACCACTGGTCATCTACACTGTACTTATTTCCTGTCACCAGATGATTTTTTATGCACTTCAGTTGTATAATGCAGATGACCAGTGGTCAGGCACTGCTATTGACCAGTGGTCACTTTGACATAAATACCTTGCGCAATGTGGATGACCAGTGGTCAGTGACAGTGAAATCAATAATGTTTTCACCGAATATGCCCAATTTTGTTTACCAGTCAAGTTGATTTAATATCATATCATAAGCTTGCCTGCACAGTTTTTGAGGCGGGAGCTGAAGCAATCTCAACCAGTATTTAATGCATTCTATCCATGTTCTAATGTATAAATGGTAACGACCAGACTCACCATAAAGCATTTTATTTGAGGAGTGTAGAGGTACTGAGATAAATCGTTTGATTGCGTATGCATGACCTTTTCCCATTTCAATAGTGCTATTTAATTCCCAAACCTCTGCACTGTAAGTACAAATTAATTCAGTGGTTCAATTTGAGGTTTGATTTGAAAGCAGAGAGGGTCGGTCGATGATGGAGGGGGAGAGGAAGTTTGTTCCAGGAGGTTCGGTCCTGAAACAGCAAAAGAACGCTGACCAACAGTTGAAAGCTTATGCCTAGGGATCTGGAGAGATAGAGGGTCGGAAACTGAACGTAATGTGCGAGCCGGCGAATAAATGGAAATGTTGTGGCAGAGGTCAAATGGAGCAGCTTGATGGGTAGATTCAGTTATAGCAAAGTGTGTTTAGTTTATACTCAATTCTGTCTGCGACAGCCTGAGCTAGATAGCTAGTGCACATCCAACGGAGAAGATGGCTAACATGATCAATCTTTTTCTTCCTAAGGACAAGACGAGCAGCAGTGTTTTGAATACGCTGGAGACAAGATAGAGAAGAGACTGATAGGCCAGAAAGAAGAGCATTACAGTAGTCAAGATGAGATACTGAGGATGAGGGAAGTAACATTAAGCTTTGCTGGGCTTCATCTGAGAGATATTTACGAATAGAGCCAATACGACGGACATACACAGACACAGACACATACACACACAGACAGACAGACAGACAGACAGACAGACTCACACACACACACACACACACACACACACACACACACACACACACACACACACACACACACACACACACACACACACTCACACACACACACACACACACACACACACACACACACACACACACACACCGGCGCACGCACGCACGCACGCACGCACGCACGCACGCACGCACGCACGCACGCACGCACGCACGCACGCACGCACGCACGCACGCACGCACGCACGCACGCACGCACGCACGCACGCGCACGCACGACGCACACGCACACGCACACACACACACACACACACACACACACACACACACACACACACACACACACACACACACACACACACACACACACACACACACACACACACACGCGCGCGCGTATATTATTGTACATTTGTATATGTCTTAACGGGGATTTGTATAAACAAATCTATAAACAAAAAGAACGAACGACAAACTAATAAACTACAAACAATTTTGAGCGTATTTTGCATTACTGAACTAGAACCAACAAGGAAAGGGAGATCACCAAATAGGCCTACAAGCTGAGACAGGGAACAGCACGCACCTGTCCTTCTCCTTCCGCCTGCTGTTCATGTTTTGTCTTGATGTGGGAAAATTAAACTCCAGCAAGATCGAAGGGTTAGTTTACTCCTTAACCTTACGCTAATTGGACGTTAATCTCACCAAGGGTTAGTTTGTTGACGTTCTTCTTCTTTTATCCTGCCCCACGCCCAAAGTCACTGAAAGTGAAAGTGACAGTCACACTCAATACTCAGATGATCTTCGACAATGGGGACTTCCGCCTTACCGATTTCTTCCGCTCAAAATTCCAGATCGACTACGCAAGGTGGAGCAGCCTTGACGGGCAGAAACGTCGAAACCATATGCTGCGGTTTTTGAAAAAGCCAAAGGCCATCGAATCTAGAACAGTCCTTGCCAGTGATGGCACCCGGTTTGACATTCATATCATATATCATATCAGTTTAGGTTCTCTGTAGGCCTTTGAAGCCTTTTGCCCTCTAGATATTTTTCTCAAATATAAATAAATTTATATTTTCTTTTTTCTTTTTCTTTTTTTGCCCGTGAATTACTACGGCTATTGACTATTGTGTATTTGTTTTTTGTTTTTTTGTTTGTTTTTATTTGTCCAAATTTGTGAAGTACATAATACTAATAGTATTAAATTTTTTGTCAATAAGATTTTTGAACATATTTAGTGATGATGCATTTACAGTTTCATTAGAAAGATTGTTCCATGCAGTTATTACTCTGTTAGTAAAAGAGTTTTGAGCTGAACGACTTATTTAGTTTTTTTGTTAGTTTGAAATCATGCCCTCGTGTTCTCTCCTCGTCAGTTAAAGTTAGTAAAGTTTTAGTTGTGTTAGGATCATAAAACTTATTAAGAATTTTATACACCTCAATCAAATCACCTCTTAGATGTCTGTATTCCAAACTAGGTATTCCCAAATACTTTAGTCTGTCCTCATAGTCCATATCTCTGGTTCCAATAATTGTTTTCGTAAATCTCCTTTGGACACCTTCTAAATGATCAATATGTTTTCTCAAAAAGGGACACCAGACAGGATTTCCATACTCTAATAAGGGGCGCACTAATGTTTTATAAAGAGGTAGCATAATTGGTCCAGGTACCAATGGCGGGAAGAAGCCTGGGCAGGTCAAGCGAAAGAGGGCAGCCAAGACCTCTACATCAAAGAAGGATAAGGCCATACTGACAGGACTGACAGGACACACACATTCACACACACACACACACACACACACTGCGTGCGTGATTTGTTTGTGTGTGTGTGTCTGTGTGTGTATGCAAGCGAGTGTGAAGCTGAAGCATTATTGTAGAAATGACACAGCTCACCACGTGGGCAGTCAATTTTTGACTTCGTAGGAGAGGGGAGTTTAGGAGACATGTTCTCTCATTTCCTATTTTTCTGTATTATGCATAGATAATCATAATTCCAAATCATACATGCTTACGTTATTCGTTTTTACACACACACACACACACACACACACACACACACACACACACACACACACACACACACACACACACACACACACACACACACACACTTGTACATATATGCAAATGACTATTGTACAAATGCCCCAACAAGGGGTGAAATAATTACGCATGTGACCGTTTTTGTACTACCTTGCCACATGGGCAGTCACACTCTGCGAGAGAGAGAGAGAGAGAGAGAGAGAGAGAGAGAGAGAGAGACTATTGTACAAATATCCCAACAATGGAATTGAATATACAATCATAAGTCTCAAATTTGTACTTGTTTTCTCTTATTTTACAATTTTTGGTCATGGATTATCATCATGAGAGAGATAGAGAGAGAGAGAGTCTGTGGCCTATGCTGAGTATTGATGGCCACCTCTCCATGGTGGTACTTGAAGAAGGTGGCTAGCCTTGCCGTTCTTCGTCTGTCCTTTAGCAGAGGCCTGTGTAGATCCGTCAACATGTTGTCCACACTTGATGTTTGACGGTGGCGGTTGACGGCCCATCGGGCTGGACAGCGTTGGACCTTCTTCTTCTTTGCCTTAGGCAGCCAACTTCATCACGCTGAAGATTCTGCTGCACTTTATTACGAAAAGGAAAGAAAATATAGCAAAGATAGGGTAGAAAGGGAAATGATGAGATATTAAGATCAAGATTAAAATTTTAGCCCTGTCGACAACAGAGGCCATGTCAGGGCTGTCACCATGAGGAAAATATATTATGTAGAAGGAAAATGATTTTATAAAATAAATTGAAAAAGTCAGTTTATTGAAGAATTGATTGATTTTGGGGGGAAACGTGTGAGAGGGAAAGACGAGTTAAAAGTCTTACACGACCGTTTAATGCCCTGGTCTAACCAGAGACACCCGGGCCCCGCATGATGGATGCAGAGTGTCATGCACAACCGTTACTTGGGCCCCACATGATGCATGCAAAGGAGTAGGGGACATGTGTGCCAGTACAGTAGGTCACACAAGTTGCGTGCAGAGGACCACAGACCTTTCACAGTATCTAGGCAAGACCAATCCGGCTACCGTAGCGGCCCCCGGGGTCAAACCCCGACCGGCACAGCTCCTGCCTTTCATTTACCACTACTTTGATCTATGGCCCCATATACCCTAGTTTAATGTGTGGTTGGGACATGGGGGGGGGGGGAGGGGGAGGTGACTGAGGCAGGGTGGTTTGGTGGAGGTGTTTATGGAGGGCTGTTTTGAATGCCTCCAATGTCGGGGTGGTGGCAACTTGCTGAGGGAGGCTGTTCCATTGCGGGATAGTGTGAGGGAAAAATGTGGTTTTACGGTACTGGGTTCTATGGCTGGGAATGTCATAGCCGGCAGAGTGTGACTGGCAGAGACTTTTCTTTTGTACAGTGTTTGTTGGGAGATGTTTGGAGTTGATTGTGAGAAGGCCTGTGTGGAACTTGTAGAAGGTGGTCAGTCGGATTTCAGTTCGGCGGGTCTGGAGAAGGCCATTTCAGTTTTTTCAGGAGATCTGTGGTTCTGGTTGTATGCCGGTAATCGCAGGCCACCCATCTTGCAGCACGGTTCTGGACTTTCTCAATTGTGTCAATGCTGCCTTTGTTGTGGGGGTCCCAGACGGGGCTTGCATACTCCAAGATGGGGCGGACCATTGTTTTGTATGTCTGTGCTTTCTCCAACTTGCCGATATTCTTTGCCAGTGTACGGGTCCCAGACAGGCGCTGCATACTCAAGTGTGGGTCATACTAAGGCCTTGTAGGCTGTCTCTTTCATAGTAGGAATCCAAGGGTTTTGTTGGCCTTGTTTACTGTGTTGTTTATATGGGTGTCCCACGGCAGATCTTGTTGGATAGTGACACCAAGGTATTTTGCCTCTTACTGCCTGCAACTTCTGGCCATGAAGATGGTAGGAGCCAGGTGGTTGTGAGTTCTTTTTTCTGGTCATGTGCAGGGTCTGACACTTTCCTGGGTGGAACTCTATTTTCCATTTATTTTCCCACTCTGCCATGTTGTGAAGATCTTGCTGGAGCGCCTCTTGGTCTTTCTGAGATGAGATACTTCTGTGGCAGAGGGTATCATCAGCGAAGAGCCGAGATGTGGAGGACAGTTTATCAGGCATGTCATTGATGTAGAAAAGAAACAAGGCTTTAGCATAGCATTTTTTTGGCACTATAGGCTATTTTGTTTTAGCCTTTTGCCCTCTAAATATGTTCTTGATTTTTGTTAGGTTAGGCTTCATTCACTGATGACTACTAAGGCATCTGTGTTTTATTAATACAAAATTTTTAATCTGTATATACTTATTCAAGTTATTGCGCTTATGAGCCACGTTAAGTATGTTTATTAAACATAATTTTAAGAAGAAAAATGTTCTTTGATATATTTATGTGTATTTTTCAGCCATGGCATCAGCATCCCCCAGTCCTTTGGAATGTCCCGTGTGTCACGAAGCATTCTCTGTTCCCAAACTGCTTCCCTGCGCCCTAAGTATGTATTAAGTGTTAGGCCCACATCTTACATGAGAGAGAGATATGTGTGTGTGTGCGTCCACGCATTGTCTGCACTGCAGTGTGTGATGTGCTGGAGAGAGAGAGAGAGAGAGAAGAGAGAGAGCAAAGAGAGAGAGAGAAAGAGAGAGGGACTGAGAGAAAATAGCTTAAACTGCTTCCTTCTCAGGAAGGAAATCCTTTTTTTGAAAAATCGGTACAGACTGAAATCCGTTTTTTTTTATATAATTTTAACAACAAAAATATAAAAACAGGAACAAACGGCTTTGTCAGTTTGTGGTAAGCGAAAACCTGATTGTCGCATAGAAACAGGTCTCGGTTTTGCTTTAACGGAAACATAAGTGCTTGCTGGTCCATGTCCTGCGAAGTGTAAACCCTGTAGCTAGCATGTTTTCCTGTTGACCAAGAGTTTCAAGAGGTGAAACGCCCCCCTGACACCCCAATAGGAGCTCTGCCTCTATACCCCGCTGGGGCCTAGGCAGCCCCTGGACCCCTACCCCATTTCTTTTTTTTTGCTGCTTGGCTACTTAATGATGTCATTGATGATGTCATAACTTATGATGTCATAAGCCTGGGATGATGGTTTTTGGCTTAGATAAGCCAGAAAGGATATATCTCTAGACCATTTTCTCAGATTGAGTAACAGATTTGTTTTAAACTTTATAATTTTTAAAAAATCAATAATTTCTCTGTATTCTTCTGGCAGTGAAGGGGTTAACCCTTGCAAATGTATGTTTGTGTGAATTTGTATGTCTATGTATGTGTGCAGTAAATCACTAAATGTGTGTATGGACATGTTTGGATATGTTAAAAAGTGTTTGTGCAAGTGTGTTAAGCTTAAGATAAATATATTTTCAGTCATACTTTTGGAGTTAATTTTACTCAAATCTCTTTTTTCAGATAGAACAGCTGGACAACCAAGTGTCGGATGGCCAAGACAAGTTCAAGGCCATGAGAGACAAAGTCAAGGACACCTTTGATGATCTTCATCGCTCACTTGAAAACGAGCGGCAGAAACTGAACCAGTCAATTGATTCAAAGGAAGAGGCCTTCATGTCGGAGAGAAGATCCTACAAAATGCAACTGGCAAACTACGAAGCGGTTTTGTCAGCTCACAACGCCACCACCGATCGCCTGGTGACCTCTGCCCCCGACTGTTCTCTGCTGGGCATGCTGGGAAAGATGAAGTCACGCCTGGCTGATCTGGAGTCGCAGTTATTCCCAAATCCATGGACAACAACTGGAATTCTGTTGGTGAAGTCGGATTCTGTGGAAAAGATAAAACAAGTTTTGAGTGTTGTTGGCAAGGTGTTTATGTGCTGCCGTGAAAAGGTATTGATCTTTGGAAACATCCAAACTATTGGCTCACATAATGGTCATAATGCTGTTTTGTCATGACGATAATATTCCAATCTAATTGCAACCAATTCCAAGATGTATCACAAGTTACTACGTTTCAATTGCATGGGTGCTACTCTTTTGCTTTTACACTGATTTCAGTATTTTTAATTTTACCAGAAACTGAACTTAATTTTTTTGTAATTCATCCAACAACAACAAAATTGACCACAAGCGATTTGGGGCGTTTTGAACTTAGGTTGTTCTATCTTGGAAGTTTACAAAGGCAATGTAATAATTTTACAAGGCTTATCAGACTCAAACTGTCTCTGTCTCTCATTTTAACTGTCTGTCTGTCTCGTTATATTGCCCCCCTGAATCGCCCGACGGGGCTCTGCCCCTGTACCCTGCCGGGGCCATGGGTCCCTGGACCCTAATTTTTTTTTATTTTGGGGAGTTGCACCCATGCAATTGTCTCTACCTCTCTTTCTGAATTCTCTCTCTTTTATATATGTTTTTATAAATTAACTAACAGTTACAAATGGCATGTAACTCCTGCTTGCTTTGCTTCTCAGGAGTTTTTTTCAGGCAGAAGTTTGCTCTATGTCCCCCTGTGCCTTCCTTGGGTCATGGAGATGAAGAAATAGAGGTTTCAAACTATGACCACTGATTTCAGAGAGCTACTTAGCTCTCACTCTCTTTGTACTATCAGCTTCTTCAAAATGTCTGCCCTAATGATGATGATCACGAATATATAGGGTAATGGTGGGTAACGGCTTTCAAAGTCCACTGGAACCTCCGTTATAAGACCTCCCATTATAAGACTCCCTCCCACATAAGACCTACTTCTCTGAGACATTACTCTTCTTTGTAAGTATTAAAATTACCTCCCATATAAGACCACTCCTTTATAAGACCTCATTTTGGATGATTTGTGAAGGCCTTATAAGGGAGGTTCCACTGTACTGCCACCGACTCTTATTCTCACTTTACTATTGGGCCTTTCCAGATATCTACCACTGTAGTCGCCTGATGATGCACAGCATGAATATATAGGGATTGCAGCCAATGGTTTTCAAAGCACAGCTGCAGGGTTGTCTTAGACTACAGCATCAGATCATGAATATATAGGGTTATAGGGATTGCAGCCGATGGCTTTCAAAACACAGCTGCAGGGTTGTCTTAGACTACAGCATTGCTCGGCTCTCGCTCTCACTTTGTTTCTGGCTCCTTCAGAATGTCTCTGCGTGGTTCCAGTAATGTTGATCACGAATCGGGTTTTTTAGGCCTATAATCAACAGTCTTCAAAATTTGGACATTTTATCTAAGCCCTCGTCTTCTTTGGGTCCTTGTAAGTTCAGCGATGTGAAAGATAAGGCTTCAAGAAGAAGTTTTGGTTTTCATGGTCAAACGTCAAGGTCAGCATGGTCACAATTTTCTATGGGACCATCTCTGTACCATGATACACCACCACACAACATTTGAAGCGATTCTGTCCACAGGTTGATAAGTTACAGGGTGAACACTCCCCCCTTCCATCCACACACACACACACACACACACACACAGATGACAGACACCAAATGACCCACATACAAATTCCCTCAAATTCAAATTGAGGCTGCTCTTCAAAGTGCTGTTTCGTTTTGAATTTTGGGGGCAATGTTTTGGTTTATGCAGAACGATTTATCTCGGTGATCTCTGTATATTTTGTAGAAAGAAAATCCTAGAAAGAAAATCTCTT
>CM065693.1:8448300-8458300 GCA_017654935.2 Phymorhynchus buccinoides
TGGAATTGGTTGCAATTAGATTGGAATATTATCGTCATGATAAAACAGCATTATGACCATTATGTGAGCCAATAGTTTGGATGTTTCCAAAGATCAATACCTTTTCAAGGCAGCATGAATCCACTACCTTGCCAACAGCACTCAAAACTTGTTTTGCCTTTTCCACAGAATCTGACTTCATCAACAGAATTCCAGTTGTTGTCCGTGGATTTGGGAATAACTGCGACTCCAGATCAGCCAGGCGTGACTTCATCTTTCCCAGCATTCCCAGCAGAGAGCAGTCGGGGGCAGAGGTCACCAGGCGATCAGTGGTGGCGTTGTGAGCCGACAAAACCACTTCGTAGTTTGCCAGTTGCATTTTGTAGGATCTTTTCTCTGACATGAAGGCCTCTTCCCTTGAATCGATTGACTGGTTCAGTTTGTGCCGCTCGTTTTCAAGTGAGCGATGAAGATCATCAAAGGTGTCCTTGACTTTGTCTCTCATGGCCTTGAACTTGTCTTGGCCATCCGACACTTGGTTGTCCAGTTGTTCTATCTGAAAAAGAGATGGGAGTAAAATTAACTCCAAAATTATGACTGAAAAAATATTTTGTTATCTTTAGTTTTGGCCATCCGACATTTGGTTGTCCAGTTGATCTATCTGAAAAATGAGATTTGAGTCAAATTAACTCCAAACGTATGACTGAAAATATATTTATCTTTAGCTTAACACACTTGCACAAACACTTTTTAGCATATCCAAACATGTCCATACACACATTTAGTGATTTACTGCACACATACATAGACATACAAATTCACAAACATACATTTGCAAGGGTTAACCCCTTCACTGCCAGAAAACCCCACAGAAATTATTGATTTTTTTTATTATAAAGTTTAAAACAAATCTGTTAGACTCAATCTGAGAAAATGGTCTAGAGATATATCCTTTCTGGCTTATCTAAGCCAAAAACCATCATCCCAGGCTTATGACATCATAAGTTATGACATCATCAATGACATCATTAAGTAGACCCTCTCTAGCCAGGCAGCAAAAAAAAAGAAATGTGGTAGGGGTCCAGGGGCTGCCTAGGCCCCGGTGGGGTCTAGGGGCAGATCCCCTATTGGGGTGTCAGGGGGGCGCTTCACCTCTTGAAACTCTTGGTCAACAGGAAAACATGCTAGCAACGGGGTTTACACTTGGCAGGACATGGACCAGCAAGCACTTCCGTTTTTATTAAAGCAAAACCGAAACCTGCTTCTACGCGGCAATCAGGTTTTCGCCTACCGCAAAGCCGTTTTTTCCTGTTTTTATTGTTAAAATTGTTCAAAATATTGATTTCATCAGTCTGTACCGATTTTTCAAAAAAAGGATTTCCTTCATGTGAAGGAAGCAGTTTAAGCTGTTTGCTATTTCTTATCTGATCTCTCTCTCTCTCTCTCTCTCTCTCTCTCTCTCTCTCTCTCTCTCTCTCTCTCACACACACACACACAGACAAACACATATATCTCTCTCTCATCTAAGATGCCTAACACTTAATAC
This sequence comes from Phymorhynchus buccinoides, assembly GCA_017654935.2. Taxonomy (NCBI): domain Eukaryota; kingdom Metazoa; phylum Mollusca; class Gastropoda; order Neogastropoda; family Raphitomidae; genus Phymorhynchus; species Phymorhynchus buccinoides. The sequence goes on from CM065693.1 coordinate 8,449,826, forward strand.
ATACTTATTCTCAGCCATCAGTTACCCTACAAAGCATTCCAAGTTTCGCACTCTTACCTTCTTTGCAATCTTTGCTTTCTTTTCCTCTAGTTTCTTCTTCATCCCCTTCAGTTCCTTCCTCTTCTCTCCAGCCACATCCCCCACCCCCTTCACTGCAGTGCACGAACAATGCGTGGAAGAAACGCACAGCACGCACATCAGCTCATCATGACTCGTGCAGTAAAGTTCCGCCTTTTCCTCGCTGTGGTTGGGACAGTTGACTGGCTGGTGATTCACAAGCTGCTCGGCTGATAGGTTGGTGAGCTCCTCCGTGATGTGATTCTTAGTCGCTGGAATCTTGGCATGGACTTTAGAACAAGCGCCGCAGAGTTTAAGAGCACACTGAAGGCAATATACCTCGCCTTCTTCAGTATCGCAGCTGTTGCACACACTGCTGCCGCTTAGGGTTTTCTCGGTCTCCACCAGGGCTGCAGTGGCGAAGTCAGTCGGCAAAGTGTCAATCAGGGAGGATAACTCATCTCCGGTTTTCTTGCCAGAGTAAATGGGAGCTCTGCATAGCGGGCATCCAGCCTGGTTGCCTCCCTTTTGCAGCCATGACAGGATGCATTTGTGGCAGACCAGGTGGGCGCAGGGAAGCAGTTTGGGAACGGAGAATGCTTCGTGACACACGGGACATTCCAAAGGACTGGGGGATGCTGATGCCATGGCTGAAAAATACACATAAATATATAAAAGAAAAATTTTCTTCTTAAAATTATGTTTAATAAACATAATTACTGTGGCTCACAAGCTCAATAACTTGAATAAGTATATACAGATTAAAAATTTTGTATTAATAAAACACAGATGCCTTAGTAGTCATCAGTGAATGAAGCCTAACCTAACAAAAATCAAGAACATATTTAGAGGGCAAAAGGCTAAAACAAAATAGCCTATAGTGCCAAAAAAATGCTATGCTAAAGCCTTGTTTCTTTTCTACATCAATGACATGCCTGATAAACTGTCCTCCACATCTCGGCTCTTCGCTGATGATACCCTCTGCCACAGAAGTATCTCATCTCAGAAAGACCAAGAGGCGCTCCAGCAAGATCTTCACAACATGGCAGAGTGGGAAAATAAATGGAAAATAGAGTTCCACCCAGGAAAGTGTCAGACCCTGCACATGACCAGAAAAAAGAACTCACAACCTGGCTCCTACCATCTTCACGGCCAGAAGTTGCAGGCAGTAAAAGAGGCAAAATACCTTGGTGTCACTATCCAACAAGATCTGCCGTGGGACACCCATATAAACAACACAGTAAACAAGGCCAACAAAACCCTTGGATTCCTACTGTGAAAGAGACAGCCTACAAGGCCTTAGTATGACCCACACTTGAGTATGCAGCGCCTGTCTGGGACCCGTACACTGCCAAGAATATCGGCAAGTTGGAGAAAGCACAGACATACAAAACAATGGTCCGCCCCATCTTGGAGTATGCAAGCCCTGTCTAGGACCCCCACAACAAAGGCAGCATTGACGCAATTGAGAAAGTCCAGAACCGTGCTGCAAGATGGGTGGCCTGCGATTACCGGCATACAACCAGAACCACAGATCTGAAAAAAATGAAATGGCCCTTTCTCCAGACCCGCCGAACTGAAATCCGACTGACCACCTTCTATAAGTTCCACACAGGCCTTCTCACAATCAACTCCAAACATCTCCCAACAAACACTCTACAAAAGAAAAGTCTCCGCCAGTCACACTCTGCCGCCTATGACATTCCCAGTCATAGAATCCAGTACCGTAAAACTGCATTTTTTCCTCACACTATCCCGCAATGGAACAGCCTCCCTCAGCAAGTTGCCACCACCCTGACACTGTAGGCATTCAAAACAGCCCTCCATAAACACCTTCACCAAACAACCCCTCCTCAATCACCTCCCCCTCCCCCCCATGTTCCAACCACACATTATTAAACTAGGGAATTAGGGCCATAGATCAAAGTAGTGGTAAATGAAAGGCAGGAGCTGTGCCGGTCGGGGTTTGAACACGGGGGCCGCTACGGTAGCCGGATTGGTCTTGCCTAGATACTGTGAAAGGTCTGTGGTCCTCTGCATGCAACATGTGTGACCTACTGTACTGGCACACATGTCCCCTACTCCTTTGCATGCATCATGTGGGGCCCAAGTAACGGTCGTGCATGACACTCTGCATCCATCATGCTAGACCAGGGCATTAAACGGTCGTGTAAGACTTTTAACTCGTCTTCCCCTCTCACACGTTTCCCCCCAAAATCAATCAATTCTTCAATAAACTGACTTTTTCAATTTATTTTATAAAATCATTTTCCTTCTACATAATATCTTTTCTTCATGGTGACAGCCCTGACATGGCCTCTGTTGTCGACAGGGCTGAAATGTTAATCTTGATCTTACTATCTCATCATTTCACTTTCTACCCTATCTTTGCTGAACCTATTTTCTTTCCTTTTCATACTACCCCCTAAAGTGCAGCAGAATCTTCAGCGTGATGAAGTTGGCTGCCTAAGGCGAAGAAGAAGAAGGTCCAATGCTGTCCAGCCCGATGGGCCATCAACTGCCACCGTCAAACATCAAGTGTGGACAACATGTTGACGGATCTGCACTGGCCTCTGCTAAAGGACAGACGAAGAACGGCAAGGCTGGCCACCTTCTTCAAGTACCACCATGGAGAGGTGGCCATCAATACTCAGCATAGGCCAGTCCCTCACCCACCACCCAGACAGATGACAGTCGCACACAGCAGCGTACCTGCTTCCTGCTACTAATACAATCTACAGGAAGTTCTCTTTCTTCCCAAGAGCCGTGTGCCAATGGAACAGTCTTCCACCTGAGGCAATTTCATCAGCCTTGGTGGAGGTCTTCAAAACACAGATCTGACCCCCCCTCCACCCCTTCCCCTGAGCTCCAGCCTCCCCCTCCCCCCCCACCGCTGGCCCCCTGCCCTTCTCTCTACCCTACCTACTACCCCCCCCCGGGTGTGTCTATTCACCGGAAAATGCCGAAAGTTGAATGCTGGATGGTCATGACACCATAATCGTGAAGCTGAATTATGAAACCACAGATAAACAAAATATAAATATTGTCATTTAACAAAGACTGATACAGTATTTAAAAATAACACACTGCCCAGGCCTAGGTCGCTACGTGCCCGGTGACGATCTCAGCCTGTGTGAATGGTGTGTGATGCGACAACAATTTTTTTTGACATCTACTCATTGAGTTCTTTGATTTATGTTGAGCGCCGATGTGTTTGTAATTGTACGCGTGCGCGCTGTTTTGTTTGTAAACACGTCGATATGATGCGGTATGACTATTCTAGTGTGCGGGATAGCCGAACTACGGAAATGTGTCATAGGTACCGTGTTAATCACTTTGCTAATTGGCAATTTCACTTTCCATTATGATTGTAATACATTTTGGGGTTTTCTGTAGAATGTTTTCATAATTCAGCCCTACTATTCGGCATTTTGATCATTCCGCCTTCACCATTCAGCATTTTTCGGTATGTGTTGACCATTCTGCATTAATTTTCTGACCATTCTGCATTAATTTTCCGGTATTTTCCGATGAATAGACATAACACCCCCCCACCCCCTGAGCTGATCATCTGGGCAGCTGTTCCTTTCCTACAGTACTTGTGTTTTTAGATAATACAGGAAATCCCTGTTTGTATACATCATAGTCGTCAACAAGCTGACGGAGGATGTTAACATTTAAGTTAAAGCGAAGAAGAAGAAGAAGAACGCCTGGCTACTCGCAGACTGTCAACATGAACGCAATCTGCTCATTCTGAAGCCACATTCTGCCTTGCTCAGGATAGGGATAGGGTTAGGATTGGGTTACGGTTATTTTCATGAAACAGAAAGAACATTGGAAGACGAGAACATGAGATGGATAGCTAAAAATTGTCTAAAACAGCCGATAGTCACAGTCAATTCAAGGGAAGCAAATCAATTAATGTTGTAAACCAGAATCCAGAAATTGATGCCCAGATATCAGTTTGACAGAATAAAACAGTCACATTGCCAAAACGTATGTAAAAACAAAAAGAGGATTAATCCTTAGTTTAAACCCCACTGGTGTAGACCTATTTAGCCTACACACAGCGAATCATGTTCATGTTAAAAAAAAACAATTAAAAAAAAATGTGTCATCACATTGTGGCGGTACCATAGCCGATGAGGTTTAACCAAGGCGTGGTTACCGCTACACCTATCTATGGGTTAGGATTAGGATTTTGGGACTCAAAACATAGCCGTAAGGCTTTCCTGTCCCATCTTTCATTTTGTTTAGTTATTTGTCTCGGTCTGTCGCACACTCAGTTTTTGTTAATATTATTCATCGTAATCATACATAACTGCCTTATAGTCATTCCATTCGTCGAGGTTTTTTAAAATGTTAGTATTTTGTGCTCTTTTCATGTTAGGTGGTAATTTATTCCACACAGGTGCAACTCTGTTAGTAAAATAAAATGTCCTATTATTAGTCCTGCAATAATTAATAAATATTTTGTCGGTACTGTTCCTTGTTTTGTCATAATCTGATATTGTGAATAAGTCATGTACATTTAGGTCATCTACACTATCAAACATTTTATAAGTGTGAATTAGGTCGCCCCTAATTCTCCTTGCCTTTAATGTAGGTAAATTAAGTTCTTTCAACCTGTCTGAATAAGAAACATTTTGAAGACCTTGTACTAACTTAGTTGCTCGTCTCTGTACTTTAAAAAAAAAATCAAAGCTGACTGTCTCTTTAAACCTGGATACCAAATGCAATTTCCATATTCTAAATCTAGTAAATGAGGTCTTACTAAACCTTTGTACAAGTTAAAAACTCGGGAGTTTACTGGTGTTGCACTGCCTCCGGGCAATGCAGCCAGTATTGTTCCCACCATCTTTGTATTTACAAATGTCCCATGTGTGTCTATGACTGAGAGGACGTAAAACATCATGTTTCATTCATTCATGTTGAACCTTTGTGGAACAAGTTACCAACTAATATTAAGCAAGCACCTAATATAAACACTTTCAAAAATCTATTAGATAACTGGGAATATTATAAAAATTTGACATATGAATATGATGAATGATTATCTAAAACCTGAGTGCACGATAAAACCTTGTACGTTAAAAATCTCTATTAAGGATGGGACGCTTGAAAGCCTAACGGCTATGTTTTTAGTCCCTAGTAACCTAACCTAACCTATGTTGACGGTCTGCGAGTAGCCATGCGACGCATCGACGCATGATGCGTAGAAGACCTGAGTGTGACTGTCACTTTCACTTTCAGTGACTTTGGGCGTGGGGCAGGATAAAAGAAGAAGAACGTCAACAAACTAACCCTTGGTGAGATTAACGTCCAATTAGCGTATGGTTAAGGAGTAAACTAACCCTTCGATCGTTCTGGAGTTTAATTTCCCCACCTTCAACCAGACAAAACATGTACGGCAGGCGGAAGGAGAAGGACAGGTGCGTGCTGTCCCCTGTCTCAGCTTGTAGGCCTATTTGGTGATCTCCCTTTTCTTGTTGGTTCTAGTTTAGTAATGCAAAATACGCTCACAATTGTTTGTAGTTTGTTAGTTTGTCGTTCGTTCTTTTTGTTTATGGATTTGTTTATACAAATCCCCGTTAAGACATATACAAATGTACAATAATATACGCGTGCGCGCGCGTGTGTGTGTGTGTGTGTGTGTGTGTGTGTGTGTGTGTGTGTGTGTGTGTGTGTGTGTGTGTGTGTGTGTGTGTGTGTGTGTGTGTGTGTGTGTGTGTGTGTGTGTGTGTGTGTGTGTGTGTGTGTGTCACCAGTGTGTGTGTCACCAGTGTGTGTGTCACCAGTGTGTGTGTCACCAGTGTGTGTGTGTGTGTGTGTGTGTGTGTGTGTGTGTGTGTGTGTGTGTGTGTGTGTGTGTGTGTGTGTGTGTGTGTGTGTGTGTGTGTGTGTGTGTGTGTGTGTGTGTGAACATTTGAACATTTGAACATTGGTTTATTGCCATGAAACCTAAACAAAGGCTTATAAGGCACAGGTTAAGACTACAAACAACGCAAAATACTATTCATGCTTTTTGTTAAAACAAATACTAACATATTTTGCCACAAATGGCTGTAGTTCATCTAACATCTTCATATCTGATGGAGACTGAACATTTGATTCTAAACTTTGTTTGTCTACATTTTCCATCAATTTGTAACGATCTTCTTTATACATAACGCAGGTATTCAAAAGGTGTAACTCATCTTCTATTTCATGACATTTTTGGCAAAGTCTGTTTTCTCTTACAATATTCTCGTGTCTACCAATTTCGATTTTTAAATTATGAGCACTAATTCTCAATTTACATAGAGCCTGTTTTTGTTGTCTGTCCAAAATAGTACTAAAAAGGTACGGTTCTATTCGATATTCTTTAGTAACATCATTATAAAACCTGAGCCGTGATACTTCTCCCTTTTTTAGTTTCCAAAATGATATGTAACAGTTTTGCATTCTTCGTAATATCGCATGTTGTATTTTTTTAGCATTGAATGTGAATTGATTATTCCAAACATGCCCAAAGCCAAGTTCAAACATAATTGTTTTGATGAACTTAATCCATGATGTTTGCGAGCGATCTTGTTGCAACATGTTATCATATGCCTGTCTCAAATATGAATTTTCCTTAGATTCAAGTATATGTATCCAAAAGCCTACAACATTAACAAATGCCTTTAAATTAAGGGGAAATCTACCTAATTCTGCTAAAATTGGAAGGCGCATAGCTTTCTTATGTACACCTAATATATATCTACAAAATTTAGCATGTACATTTTCATGTGGAAATGTGTTCCCCAAGCATTTTCCAAAGTATTCAAATAAATCAAAACTGTTTTTTGTACTATATGGTAGCCAAATTTCTGAACCATAGAGTAATATTGGTGAAACCAAGGAATCAAATAGTTGATTGATAATCCTAATATCAATATTTTCTTTTATAAGATATCTTCGTAGATTATGTGCAGCTTTATTTCCTTGTTTGCTCAGATGTTCTTGAGCTTTATTGAAATTACCATCTTTTTGAAAGATTATACCTAGATATTTATAACTGTCTGTGTTTTCAATAATATTGTCTCCACACTTAAATGCCATTGGTATAATCGGTTCTGATCGAGAAAATACGACAACCTTTGTTTTTTCTATATTAATATGTAGCCCCCAATTACAACTATACTCATATAGATTATGTAATTGTCTTTGAAGTCCACTCCTTGTTTTTGATAACAATATAACATCGTCTGCATACATCAAGCAGGATACTTTTTCATTTGATGTACTGTTTATTGTAGGGGAATCGTTATCATTTATTTTCTCAGGAATGTCATTTACAAATATATTAAAGAGTGTAGGGCTAAGCGTATTACCTTGATGTACCCCCTTTTTTAATTAGAATGTCCTCAGAAAACCCGTTCTGAGTATTGACTGATATTGAAGCATTAGTATACATGTCTTTAATTATATCAAAGCATTTTCCCCTGATTCCAAGTTTATGCATCTTTAATAAAAGAGCGTCATGCCACACATTATCAAATGCTTTTTTAAAATCTACGAAGCAACAATATAGTCTACCATTTCTTTCTCTGATGGCATCATCCACAATTTTTTAAAGAATAAAAATGTGATCTGTTGTTCTTGAATTTTGCCTAAAACCACCTTGTTCCTTTCATAGCAGATTGTTTGATTCCAAATATGTATTTATTCTGTTGTTTAACACTTGGCAAAATACCTTTCCTAGACAGTTATTAAGAGTTATACCTCTATAATTGTTAGCATTCATTGGGTCTCCTTGTTTGTAAATTGGAACATTTATACTATTTTTCCACATTGCAGGATACTTTCCTGATGACAAAATGATATTGAATAATTTGACAAGAATATCTAATGTAAATGGAAGACTTGTTTTAATCATTTCGTTAATTATACCATCTGTCCCTGGTGATTTGTTTGTTTTTAATTTTTTACAAGCTGCCCATTTCACCAACTGTTACTGAATCATTAAAGCAACTGGGTACATTATCTATGTTTTCAACTGACAATCTGTTTTAATTCTTGGTTTACTGATTTTTTTCTTTCTTCTGAAACATCAGCTTCTTTCCCAATCAGTTGTTCTAAATGATGTATCCATTTTGCAGAACCAATGTTTTTATTATTATCATGACAGGCTTCTTCAGATGATTTTAATTCTTTTAATATGCTCCATACCGTATTTGGGTCCTTCTCAAATGCCTCATTAAGGGTATTTACTAAAGAGCTTTTATAGGCTTTCTTTTTCTTTTTAAGAATCTTTTTATACTTCTTTCGAGATGCATAATATTTTTGACAAAGGTGTCGATTGCTTGGACACCTGTTCAAGGCATTTAATAAAGATTTCATTTCTTTCTTTAAAGTGTAGCAATCAGTATCAAACCACTTTTTGCCTTTCCTTTT
>CM065693.1:8468300-8470800 GCA_017654935.2 Phymorhynchus buccinoides
CCTCCTTGGCAGAGTTGCCGGAGAGAGATCCGCAACTCGACGTGTTTCTTGCAAAAAACGTATCCGTCAGGGTGCCCCTTTAAGGACCGCAGCTTTCATGGTTCTTGATGTAACAGAAACGTAAGTTTTGACCACGGACGACACAGTTTGCTGCTGCTGGATTCATTTACACGCCTTCAAACTTCAGCGAAAGCAGATGTCAGTATGTATAATTGAACAAGAACAGCAGCAGCTGAACAAAAAGCAACAACAACAACAACAACAACAACAAAAACGTTTTGAAAGTTGACGATCCGTTTTACTGCTGACCAGGGCCTGTATTCACGTTGAGATAACATGAGACTTAGCATGATGCTAACTTAGAAGCTCTTCCAATGTCCTATGGCTCCCCCCCCCACCTGCGTGCGCATCTCGACCCTTCCAACGGAAGTGTCGCCATCTTAGTCCTTATTTGTGTGTAAGCAAAGTGAAAATGTTATCTAAATGTGTACAGAAAACATCCAGATGTTATAAATACAGTTTAGATAAGTTTCGAATTAGAACAGCCAAAAACGCAGCATCGACCCGGCATTTTTCAAACAAAGTTACTGACTAAGATGGCGGTCTCCCATAGCATGGCGCTCCTTGTGGCCGGATATGACGACACGTGGGTACAAGCCATAGGATTTAATAGGACTTTTGGAAGAGCTTCTAAGTTAGCATGATGCTAAGTCTCATGCTATCTCAATGTGAATACAGGCCCAGTTCCTTAACGTGTCGCAGACTTTAGTAAAAGCAGATTTATTTCGTGGTGACTGATTATAGAAAAACTGAAGCAAATGTGTTAGCGACCATTCCTAACCCCAGTTTGTTGCTGCAGGGTTCTACACGTGTACCTCAGCTAGGTCACCCTCGGCTAGGCTTTTACGTTCAGCCGTAGGATGCTCCAGGCATGGTGTCACCTCCTGGAACAAACTTCCTCTCTCCCTCCGTCAGCGACCGACCCTCTCTGCTTTCAAAGCTAACCTCAAAACCCACCTGTTCCCCCGTCATTAAAGATCCGCTCTCTTTCTCTAATTGTCAATTGTGAAGAGTTGCAGAGGTCTGATTTGTCAATGTTGAAGAGTTGCAGACGTCCGAATTGTCAATTTTGAAGAGATGCAAAGGTCTGATTTGTCCAATTTGAAGAGTTGCAGAGGTCCGAATTGTCAAATTTGATGCGTTGCAGAGGTCTGATTTGTCCATTTTGAAGAGTTGCAGTCCAAATGCAACTCACAATGCGCAGAGAGGACACAACTGGAGCGGCATTGAGATAGCGGAACGTTGTCGATGTAATGACCCATGCATCACTGGGGGCAGTGGGCCAAAGTAAGTAACCAGGGCCCAGTTGCACAGAACATCCAAAAGCCTTATCATAAATAGGTTCGCTTGTTGGTCTGTTTTAGCTTCAGCGGTAGGTTGCCCCTGTCAGTCCAACGGAGTGCTCCATGGCCTTACGCCTGAGCACAGCCAGGCTGGTGCCCCTCCACGAATCGTCCAGCTCCGGAGGAGTGATCATCCCTCCTCCTACAACCCCTACACCACCACTGCCTAGACCGCACTGCAAACCTGAGGCAGACACCGAGACCCCTCCCAACCCCCCTCCTCCTCCTTCTCCTCCGGTTACGGAGACGGCTGAAGATAGGGTAGGCGAGGGAGAATTCTCTCCTCCCCCGCTTCCTAGAGGAGAGCTGCACGACGCGTTCATGGCCGTGGAGGTGGTGGGGCCGAGGTGATGCTGGTACCCTGATGCTCCTCCTCCACCGTAAGGTCCTGGAGGACTGTGTCCGTGCCCGAGACCTTGCCCTGCCCCTCCTCCATTCATGTTCATGCCTAGCGTGCCCGCTCCGACCATGCCCAACGCCGCCCCCACCCCCACCCCCATCCCCGCCCCAGCGAACATGCCTGACCCGTTTCCGCCGCCGCCACCGCCACCGGAAGTCAACGACGTCATCATGCTTCCGGAGTGAACCGGAAGCGATTGAGCCAGGGTCTGCCTACTGCTTCCGGGAAGGGAGCCCGGGAGGGTAAGGGAATGATGATGAGGATGATGGTGATGGGAATAGGAGTGAGCCATGTTATGGGGGTGGTGAGGATGGTGGTGGTGGTGGTGCGGGGAGGTGGCTGCCGTCATCTGCTGAGCGATCTGGGACATGGACATGGTCATGGGGGGCCAGCAGCGGGCCGTGGCCGAGGTGGGGTCCATGGCGGACGGAGACGGTGCCGGGGGGAAGGCGCAGAAGGCGTCGCCCATGGAGAAGGGGCCCAACCCCGTGGAGGGCAGCAGGGCTCCAGGGGTGCGGAACACGTTGGTGCACTTCTTGCGCTTCTTCCACTTGGCCCTCCGGTTCTGGAACCACACCTGAAAGACAGACAGACAGACAGAGTCAGGCAGACTGATAGTTGTGCACAGTGAATGGAACACGCTTTAGTTTATAGACAACCCAGACTGAATGATGGTCAGCAAGACATTCGGAAGCAA
>CM065693.1:8475800-8478300 GCA_017654935.2 Phymorhynchus buccinoides
ACTGGTCTCCCTGCTGCGGACAGCCAACACATTCTGATTTCGGAGGAGCTCAAAGGAGAGATTATTTGGAAGATTTGTTTTTTTTAAAGGCAGGAGAATGGGCCAATAAGTCAGAAAGATAGTAGATGACAGAAAGCAAAGGGAAAAGGCAGAGTTAAAAGAGAGTGGCAGATTAGAGGAAGTTACAAATCACATAACGTCCAGGATGAAAAATGATGTTTTACGTCCTCTCGGTCATAGACACATATGGGACATTTGTAAATACAAAGATGGTGGGAACAATACTGGCTGCAATACCCGGAGGCAGTGCAACACCAGTAAAGTCCCGAGTTTTTAACAATATAGATAGGTGTAGCGGTAACCACGCCTCGGTTAAACCTCACCGCCACATTGACAGAGTATTTCACATAACTTCCAGAAGGTGGAGGAACTATTTATACAAAAGACCCCCCCCCCCCCCCCGGTATCCCCCGGTATCCCCACAGGGACTCTTGCTGATTTAGTTTAATTCATCTTCCGAGCAAGTTATTGAATAATTGAAGCATCCACGACGCAAGCTCATCACTTTTCTCACAAACACTAATTTCCTCCCAATACCCCTCCTCCTCTTATTTTTTTTTTTAAACAACGTTTCTCTCCAATCTTTCACACACACCCCCCCCCCCCCCCCTCACCATACCACCTCCAGAAACTTTTCATTCGCTCCATCGTGCGAAGAAAACTTTGTCGCTTGCTGTGACGTATCACCGGAAGACGAATGACGATCACGCGCCAAATCGTGCTGCGCGCGCATCATGACGCCGGAAGACAGCTCGAGGTGCGCGGGCCGCCATGTTGGCAGCAAGACACATTGTGTCGGTAGGGGAGAGAACTTCTGAGACAGAGAGATGGGGGAAGGGGGTGAGGGGGTGGAGGCCGGAAGAGGCAAACAGAGAGAGAGAGAGGGGGGGGGGGGAGGCCAGAAGAGAATGGGGGGGGGGGTGGATATGAGAAAGAGTTAGAGATAAAGAGAGAGAGAGAGAGAGAGAGAGAGAGAGAGAGAGAGGGAGAGAGGGAGAGAGAGAGAGAGAGAGAGAGAGAGAGGAGAGAGAGAGAGAGAGAGAGAGAGAGAGAGAGAGAGAGAGAGATGAGAGAGAGAGAAGAGAGAGAGAGAGAGAGAGAGAGAGAGAGAGAGAGAGAGAGAGAGAGAGAGAGAGAGAGAGACAGACAGACAGACAGACAGACAGAAGCTTAAAGACGCTCGTTACAATTGCAAAAAACTAAAAAACAACCTGTTCCAAGAGAGAGAGAGAGAGAGAGTGAGAGAGAGAGAGAGAGAGAGAGAGAGAGAGAGAGAGAGAGAGAGAGAGAGAGAGACGGACAGACAGAGAGAGAGACAGACAGACAGACAGACAGACAGACAGACAGACAGAGAAACAGAGACAAAATGAGAAAGACCAATCAGGGTCTAGGGTCTTGAACCTCATACTCCTTACTCCCACCCAAAGGCGTGACAAGGGCAGATCACATTTTCAACTTTCACAACTCGTTTTTCCTTCAGGGTCGTTTCCCTTTCCTCTCCCGAGATTTCGTTCATCACGAGACTTGCCGCCATCTTGAAACAGCATCACGCGATGACAGTGGAAGTGAGAGAATGGGGGTAGCGTAGTAGGGAAAAGGGGAAAGAAAGGAGGGAAGGTGGTGAACAGAAAGGTGGGGGTGGGGATGAGAGAGGAGGGAGGGGAAAAGCAGGGAAGAAGATGAAGATGGTTGACAGAAAGAAAGTACAATAATTATCATGGAAGCTTTTTGTTTCTATTTATGAATAAATCATCTCTTATTGGAATAAATATGGATATTATAGCAAGCAAAGGTCTGTATTATTCACAAAATATCTCTAATTCCCCATGACAACACAGTGTTAGGCCACTCATAACATGACTTACAATTCGATGGCTTGGAGTCAAAACGGACTATCTTTAGATAGTCCATTGACGTATTATTGAACTTATTGCGAAAACTAATAACTTGCATAAAAAAAGACTGCAGAAATATAAAAAGCATAATCCACATTTTATATTATTTGCAGACATTAAACATTTTTTTACTCATTGTGTTTCCATGGGGAAATAGTGATATTTTGTGAATAATTTTAACGTGCACACAGACCTTTACTTCTTTACTTAAATAAATTTCAAACTCATAGTTTCTGTCTTAATGACTGGATATGTCTGTTTAATCGGTGTAAGACGATACCGATAGACCTAGATGGATTGAAACTCGACTAAAAAGACATTTGTGTGTGAAATGAGGATGAACACAACTACTCCCAACACCTAATCGACTGGTGAAATCACATTTTTTAAAATTATTATTAAGGCTTTACGCTCTCTTCGGCCTTTCGGCCATGTGGGGCTGGTGAAATCACAGGATAAACCGCTGCCTTTTAATTGTTGTCCAAACACCCATCGTCACCAGACAATACCAATGAAATACCAGACTCTGCTTCCATGGATAATTG
>CM065693.1:8483300-8485800 GCA_017654935.2 Phymorhynchus buccinoides
GCCTTAACCCATATAATATAATAGGTTACCAATTTTTTTTCTTGATTAAACTATTCAAATATTTTGGGATTTATACCACATTCATCATATCTGACAGTGATTTTGATTTTATTTCATCGACAATGTTGATTTTGAGAGGTAACTAGGGGAAGACGGGGTAAAAAGCGCATGGGCGGGTAAGAAGCCCACCCCAATTATCTCATGAAATGAAGCACATTTCAGTCTCATTTTGCCCATGAGACGAGCGTTAATGTCTAGCATTCGTCTCATGGGCAAATTTGACTGAAATTTTCTTTATTTCATGAGATAATTGGGGTGGGCTTCTTACCCGCCCATGCGCTTTTTACCCCGTCTTCCCCGATGTCGATCCCATAGATCGTGGTAGTGAGAGGGTAGGTGTGTTTTAAAAAACTCAGAATACTATCATGTTTAGTGAGAATAAATCAAATTTGCTTGTGTCAATTCCGTTTTATTCAAACATAATTTTTCTCTTCGCCTTGGCATGCGGCTGTGTCAGACCAGTTGGCATAAGCTAGAACACCAAGGCTACATCAAAATATTATGCTCTGCATGGTTGTGCAGGGATTGTCCTAAGCCATGACAAACTCTTAGCATAACATCGCCAGTTTAAAATCCTCTGAAGTCGGAATGTGGCTGCCCACGTGGTATGCTAATCAAAAACGGTCACACACGTAATGTTCTCATCCCTGACTGGTGCATTTGTGCCATAGTGTTCAAGTGCTTCAGCTGTTGGGATGATCCCTGTAGTCTTTAAGCCAGGGTAAGACAACAACAGCAACAAACATTTTCTGTACCAAAAACGTTTGAAAATCACCAGACATTATTATATTACATGTAGTGTATGAGTTCCAAAGTGTCTTTTTGCTGAAATATACCGGAAAGTCTGCCCAAAACTCAAATGCAAAACTCAAATGACCTTTTCATCACCAAAAGTATATATTATAAACTCCTCGGGGTTCATTGATGATCAATTGAGCTTATAGAGTGTCTAATTTAAAAATAACTAAAAAAGTATGTATTGCATTACATTCACCAATGGAAATTCAAATATCCATTTCACATACCGGTATGAATCAACTAGAAGAACAAAGACAAACAACTCATGAAATACATCATTTCTCTATTCTAGAAATAGTGATTTGTGAAGAAATTGCCAAATATATCTCATAATGTGTCTAAGCAACATGAAGCTGCCTCAGGGATTTGGCATCCATAAAATAAGAGACGCCTATTCATCATTGTTTGTTTATAATGTCTGTTTACCGCAAATTACAGAAATATCCAATCCTTCGCCTATATTTCCTGGAGAGAAAAACACCATAAAACGTTGAGTAAAGTACACTCATTTCTAAGTATGCAGAATGGAAGCTTTCTGGTTTAGTTCATGTGTTTGTCAGAACCCAGAAACTCTGCATGGACGAGTCAATGGTGTCATATTGTTTTGTAATCATGATGCAGATACAGTACTTCGTTTGATGTACACTCTTGCTCTTTGGCTACAGAAAGTGGTGCTTGCTGACCATGCTTGGATACTTTCCGCAGTTTTTGAACTGTATCAATGAACTCAGGGAATGGACGTTGGGTACACAGGGTTGGGCATCAGTGGTTCAGTGATGGTATGTTAGAATTATGAAGAGAAGGAACCGATTTTTGTTCCACTTCTATTGACAAAGTGCTTCACACGGAGAACATTGTGGATCACTTGGTTGAACATAACACTTTTTGACAGGGTTAATTCACTAAAACTATACAGGTCTGAGGAGGGAGAAAAATCAAAACCAAAAGCTCGGTAACAGTGTCGACATTTCGATTTAACCCCTTCACTGCCAGCCATATTTCAGCCATAAATATCCATTACATTTACCTGGGTAGAGAACAAAATCCATCTGCGGTATTGGGGATTCTTCTGTGACATTTATGAAATAAGGTCTATCCTTACTTCCCTAAACTAAGACAATAGGGTCTTTGGATAATAGACCCCAGTTTGATGCCTTTTAGTGACATAGGTGTTAAATCACTGTGGTGCTAAAATGCGACTTTGGCAGTGAAAGGGTTAATACTCTTTATCCAGACAACCAGAAACACACTCGCATTCAGTTTAAAATTTAAGTAGATAAAGATATGTTATTCATCAATATTACGAAGCAAAATAAATAATTAATTAAGTAAATCAATCAATAAATAAACAAATAGTATATAAAAGAGGGGGGAGGTGGAGAAGGAGGCACAGATAGGACGAGACAGAGGGACAGCAAGGTGAAGAGGGACAATATGAAGGGGGAGACAGATAGATTAAGAAATATAAAACTATGCATGGGGGACTGTTGTCTCAAACCAGTAAAGGAGGTGGAAAAGTATCACAAAGAAAGAACTTCTCCTTGTGAGGTGGAATGACAACAATGTTTGGGTTTGCTTCAACCAGACAGCTAAATGATTATTTCTATCAGACGTAAAGCAAATGGACATATTCTATACCCTT
>CM065693.1:8493300-8500800 GCA_017654935.2 Phymorhynchus buccinoides
CTTTACACCCCAAAACACACACAAAAACCCACATTTGTTTTTAAATGCCTCATATGGCCATTTGGTCCAGAGGGCGTTAAACCTCTATTCTTCTATCTATGAAAGGAAATTTACTTTATCCACATCTGTAATGTTACTAATTCAGGACTTTACTGGAGTTGCACTGCCTCCGGGCATTGCCTCCAGGATCGTTCCCACCATCTTTATATCTACTAATGTCCCATATGTGTCTGCATCAGACCAGAGGACGTTAAGCGGATTTTCACTCACACATGAAAGGAAATCGTTCTTCACTTTATGATCTGTATTGCTAAAAATTCGGGACTTTCCTGGAGTTGCACTGCCTCCGGGTATTGCCTCCAGGATCGTTCCCACCATCTTTATATCTACTAATGTCCCAATGTGTCTGTTTCAGACCGGAGGACGTTAAACGGATTTTCATTCAGGAAATCGTTCTCACACAGTCATCTGTATACAGTTATCTGTATCGTTAAAAATTCGGGACTTTCCTGGAGTTGCACTGCCTCCGGGCATTGCCTCCAGGATCGTTCCCACCATCTTCATACCTATTGATGTCCCATATGTGTCTGTTTCAGACCGGAGGACGTTAAACGGATTTTCATCAGGAAATCGTTCAACAATACCGTAATACACGTACACCATAACTTCAAAAGTGATAAGGCCACATGTTTAAATCTTTATATAAAAAAAGAAGAAAGATACACAGCAAACAAAAGAACACATTAACAAACACCCCAAGAACACAAAAAATCCCAATAGAAAATAAGTACGACTGTAACCAAAGTTATGGTTTTTATTTTCAAAACGCTTAAAAAACACACACACAGCCTTGTACAGTACGTGTTTATTATTAAGTAACCCCCCCCCCTCCCCATTTTCTCCTTCTTTACTTCCCCCCCCCCCCCCCCCCCCCGGCAATGACAGAAATTATTAAAATTATTTTTGGTTGACAAATTTATAATTGTCTTTGTGTGTGTGTGTGAGTGTTCATATAGTGTGACGTCTTTGTCTTTCGGACTTTTATTTTAGACAACAGCTTAATTTAGTCTATTCCCTTGCATTGTTTTCTTGTTTTCCCCCCATATTAATGTTGCATTTACCAGTTATGAAAAAACACACCAGCAAACCATAAGCTCTAAGCGGTTTAATCACACGACAGTATCGGAAATTGTTTTCTTGAAACCTTTTTCGCCCAACTTTTGTACTTCATAGGGTAAGAGATAGGGTTATAATCAGTTTATGGCTATTTTTATGCTACAGAAAGTTTGAAACAATACAATAATCAGCAAGGAACAACGAACGCAAACCCTATAAGTTCAGCGTCGCCATTGTTAGTATGGGAAATTCCTGTAAAAATGGCGACCGTTAAATGCCAAGATCGCATTATACCGTAACGCTTTGAGCAGTTGTTTATTGTCTTAAATAGGAATTGTTCGGAAATAATTAAGGGGAGTAATCTCATGGTGTGTGGGAGTGGTCTTGCTTGACATAGTCGGACAAACAGGAAGTTTCACTGGCTTACTTAGCCCTCGCCTCGTGTGTTTGCATAGACACACATGACGAAGAATACAGCGCGTCATTCTAAAGGTGACGTCATTTATATTTTTACATCACATTTTGGCTACTTTTCGCCTCTCATTTTTGTTTTTTGGAAAAGAAGCAAGTTTCTCACTCGCATCCTGGTTTCACTCTTCGACGCCATGGTTGCTATGGTTGCCCGACTCGGTCGAGGTAAACAACTCTAATTTTCATGAAGTGCTCTCCCGTCGAGTGTTCATGGTTGCCCGACTCGGTCGAGGTAAACAACTCTAATTTTCATGAAGTGCTCTCCCGTCGTGTTTTTTCTTCCGAAAATTGTCTATTATGATCATAAATCTTTGATTCTGACGAAAATAACCCTAAACTGATTCTAACCCTATCCCTTACCCGATGAAGTACAAAAGTTGGGCGGAAAAGGATAACAAAATGTGTTCCTGTACTGTCGTGTGATTTAACCCTTTGAAGACCCCACACGTCACGTGTCACATTCCCTCTTATGCTAGCAGACATGAGGTTTTCAGACAACCAAAAAGGAGGGAAAAAAGAGGCGGGAGTCTGAGGGCCGGCACAGGCCCTTCGTGGGGTTAAGGGGCAAAGCCCTTGATGGGAGTCAGGGGGCAAGAATTTTTGCATTTGAACGTGTAAAAATCAACCTCCGAGACAGCAAAATTATTAAAAATTTAATCTCCTTGATCCTACAAAAAATGTTGAAATAGTTATTGACTCAGGGCTAGCGATTTTCTGAGACAGAGACACAGAGAGAAACAGACAGACAGAATGAACCGATTGAACACAAAATTGAAAAAATATCTATTGAACTTTTCACCGCATTTTCGCTTCAACACAAAATTTAACCCTACCACACCCCCACCCCAAATGTTCTCAACAGATTTACACTGATCTCAAAAATGACCCCTGGGGCCATCAAGAAGGAGGAAATCCTCCAATTGGAGGAAAAATCTCATCTCTGGCTAGGAAGATTTATTAAGTTTCCTTACTAGCTATAAGAGGGAAAACACATGGAAACCGTGATTTTGACACGTGACGTACGGAGTCTTTGAAGACACACTGACGCGCCACGATTTAATCCCTTGGGTTTTTTCTGGGTAGCTGTGACCCACATACAAATGTCCCCAACTTAAATTGAGGCTGCTCTTTAAAACGATGTTTCGTTTTCAATTTGGGGACATTTGCATGGGAGTCAAACTTGGTCAAAACAAGATTTCTTACCAGCTATAAGAGGGAAAACACGAGAAAACCTGACACGTGACGTGGTGGGTCTTTAAGCTTCTTGTTGTTGGCAATATTAATTTTATTTACTATTATTGTAAACAGGCTTTCTTCTTCTTCTTCTTGCCTCTATGCAAGGCTTTCTGATAATAAACAAGTTTCTGCCCAGTCCTCTTGAATAGTAGTTGTTTCCTTTACTGTCTGAAAACCGTAGTTTGAAACGACAGAATGGAATACACACACAAAAGTTTTGCTGCACGAAAAGGAGTATACTGAAACCAATAAGCCCATTTCTACTAATCTTCACTGCGTTATGATTTAATTGCTAACTAAACTGCTTTGTTGATCAAAACAATGAAGTAAAGCCTATGGTGTTTTTAACTGGCGGTTGTATTATAAGCTGTTAGGGCAAGATGAATGCAGGTCGACCTCTCGTTAATACTTAGGGCCTAAGCATAGGTTTAATCTTAGAGTCTTAACTGTGAATAAAATAAGAAAAGATGCGTTTTAAAACTGAACAGGAATCAAAACAAAACAAGGCTTTCATCTTTTTTAAACGAGGACTCCTAAGATGATTTTGTTTGCAACTTAAAATTTGACCGCGCGCGCGGCCGTGTGTGTGTGTGTGTGTGTGTGCGTGCGTGTGCGTGTGCGTGCGTGTGCGTGCGTGTGCGCGTGCGTGTGTGTGTGCGTGTGTGTGTGCGCGTGTGTGTGCGCGTGTGCGCGTGTGTGCGTGTGTGTGTGCGTGTGTGCGTGTGCGCGCGCGCTCGCGTGTGTGTGTGTGTGTGTGTTGCAAACTGCCGCAAAGTAAGACACTTTCCTTATGTTCACGACTCTCAATCTCAAAGTCTGGTTCTTTCAGTTCCATCAAGGACACGTAGGGCCTGGTAAGCTCTAAAGGGCCAGCCACACGACATACGAATCGCGTCTGTCCCACGGGGGGAACGTGAATCATGACTCACGTCACACAATCGCATCGCATCCCCATACGATTTTAAGTGTCTTAAGTGTCTTTGCAATAACCCTAGGCTGATCCTAACCCTATCCCTTTTCCGAGAACAGCAGAATGATGCTACTCATTGAAGAAAATGTCAATGCCAAAAATTGATGAGGGGTTTCTAAACGACAAGAGTTTTCACCGAGGTTAACAAAGATGCATTGGAAATGTTAACAACTAAAACTGTTCTTTGCTGAAACTTTTCGACGGAGTACTACTAAGCATCGCAGGATTACGCCGCGCCTGTACCTGTGTGTCACAGAGGCTCAAACAACCTGAGAAAGTTAAGACAAAAACTAAGAAGTTACACGACGACTTTGTTGTTTATTTACTCGCTTGTTTTCTCCACACAAATGCTTGAGTTTTGGAGTGCACATGCTCGAATCGGTCATCGACAAAGTCATAAACTTTCAGCAAGATTCAATGAACGGTTTTGAAAATATGAAGCAAAAAGTAAAAGTATGGGTGCAAACACACCCACGGGGTACGGGAAGGGTTTTAAAGAAGCAAGGTCACTGCAAAGCCTAACAACATCCAAAATTCACCAGTTGTGAAAACGAAAAAAAATATTGCAATCGTTATTAACACACTATAACCTCTACGCTTGTTGTTGTTCCGATTGTATTAGGCCCTATGTTGTAGTGTGTAACTTGACATTGGAAATACAAGTTGAAGAAAACCGTGAAGATTTTTTTTTTAAAGTTCACACTGACCCCACTGAGTTGTTTAAAAGAAGACACTACACCCTGCTACTCTACGGGGTGACAACAGAAACACGCCTTGCCTTGGCCTTGCCAGTCGTTGTGCACGCGCTCAGGAGAACGTGCGGCGTCCATTTTGGTCGGAAAATGAATTAAATCAGGCCCGGGGCCTATCAGCACCCTGCGCGATAATTCGCTGTAAACGAGCACAATTGGCGGTAAGTTGCCCGAAAGAGACCTCAAATGAAAATGGATGGCTGGGCCCTAATTCGGTTATCCCTACTGCCCGCCGGCAGCGACGGAGTTGAAGCTTAGGGGGGGAAGAAAAAAAAGAGTAAAACTGTATAGCATTGCAAAATGAGGGATTAGGCGAAAAAAAAGGGGTGAAATTTCGACTGTACCTTGGGCTGCGGCTGCTGCTGCAACAGCGTTGACCAGGGTTGTAGTGTCATCTTGCATGTTGCCACAGCCAACGTTGACGACGTTATGGAGGGAGAGGGAAGCTGCTTTCGCTTCTCTATACCCTCCACTGAATAGAGAAACTCAAAGAGTAAAAAAACCAAAAAGTGGGCGAAAAAAATCCAATCTACAAACGCACGAACAAAAAGAAGTAAAAGACTTGCTGATGGAAGACACAGCACTAGCCCGTTTAGCCGGCTCCGCCAGTGGTCGTGACTCGCCAATTAAGCGCGGGTAATTTTCTTTTTTTTTACGCTTGTCATCTTCGTTTTCCAAGGCCTGCACGCGCTCTATTGGTAGTTGATTGGCTGATCTATTTCAATTACCCCCCAACCCTCTCAAGCTGGTTTGGCTTATTAGCTATGCAAATGACACAGCCCTGCCTTGCAGGATGAAAACGCTCCACGCTCATCACGCCGGCAACACGGGATTGGCTGGTTGAAAAGAGGAAAGGCGGGGCTTGATGAAAATAGGCCACGCCTACAGGAATCGGCGCGTGCAGGCGTGTTTTCGTTACGCCAGTCTTTCCATCTCCTGCCGTTCGATTAATCGTTTTTCTGGCTTGTGGTTTACGAGGTTGAGCTGAGAGATTCAAGTGATGAGACGAACACGATTTTCGGCCTTAGTGCCCGTGTTAGTGTCGTGTGAACTGTGGGCTTGTCGGCTTGTTGAGCTCTTTGCAAGAGGGATGAGCGGCTCGCTTTAATTCCAATAAAGACTGAGGGAGCAATTTATGAGCCGGGGTGATAAAGCACTTGAGAGCCAACGTGGGTGATAAATGTCTTAGAAAGTTCATCAATAACACACTCACTCTCTCTCTCTCTCTCTCTCTCTCTCTCTCTCTCTCTCTCTCTCTCTCTCTCTCTCTCTCTCTCTCTCTCTCTCTCTCTCTCTCTCTCTCTCTCTGTGTGTGTTTTGCGCGCGCGCGCGGGTGTGTGTGTGTGTGTGTGTGTGTGTGTGTGTGTGTGTGTGTGTGTGTGTGTGTGTATTTAACAAAATATTATATGTAAATCTCACTGAGCTATTATTTTAAGTTCCCTAACTTTTCTGAAAGATTCGTCTTTGCTTAGAGACATAGTTTCGTCAAAAATTCATACCAAGTATTATTTGACTGTATCTTAATGTAAACCTACTGCTCATAATCATTTGCATAGGTATTGAACACTTTTCTGTACGTTCATTTATGAACTTAATCTGTTATTGTAGGCTCTATGCCTCATTATTATTTTGATTCACAAACTAAAGAAATTAAAAAAACATCCATTACAATTTCAGAGTTAATCACGGAGAACATTTAAAAAAAAAGTATTTTTGTATCATTTTGTAGTCGACGTTTTCGGCTTTTGTCGATTTTTAAAAAATATAGAAATGTTGGAGTATTTTAATTTGTTTTAAAATGTTAGTTAAAATGAGGGGTTTTACTAATAAGGTGTCGCATAGGTCGGATACATAGGCCGAAATTATAATTTTATGTATTTTTCAACTGTTTTTCTAAGGGATCAAATTACCTCCCTGTCAAAAATGTGCTCTGTGTCAGGGCTCTGTCTTTCTTCTGTGCTTTCTGTTCTTTCTTCCTTTCTTTCTTCTTTTTTTTCTCTTTTTCTTTTTCTTTCTTTCTTTCTTTCTTTCTTTCTTTCTTTCTTTCTTTCTTTCTTTCTTTCTGTCTTCCGTTCTTCCGTTCTTTCTTTCTTTCTTTCTTTCTGTCTTTCTTTCTTCCTTTCTTCCTTTCTTTCTTTCTTCCTTTCTTTCTTTCTTTCTTCCTTTTTTCCTTTCTTTCTTCCTTTCTTCCTTTCTTCCTTTCTTTCTTTCTGTCTGTCTTTCTTTTCTTTCTTTCTTTCTTCCTTTCTTCCTTTCTTTCTTCCTTTCTTCCTTTCTTCCTTTCTTTCTTTCTTTCTTTCTTCCTTTCTTTCTTTCTTTCTTTCTTCCTTTCTTTCTTTCTTCCTTTCTTTCTTTCTTCCTTTCTTCCTTCCTTTCTTCCTTTCTTCTTTCTTTCTTCCTTTCTTCCTTTCTTCCTTTCTTTCTGTCTGTCTTTCTTTCTTTCTTTTTTCTTTCTTTCTTCCTTCCTTTCTTTCCTTTCTTTCTTTCTTTCTTTCTTTCTTTCTTTCTTTCTTTCTTTCTTTCTTTCTTTCTTTCTTTCTTTCTTTCTTTCTTTCATTTATTCATTCTTTCTTTCTTTCTTTCTTTCTTATCTTTTCAGATGAGGTTTACATAGTCTGTCTTGTTCTGTCTGTTTTTCTCTTTTCTACACTGGACTCTTCATGCGAAAACAAGGCAAGGGAATGTTTTAGTAAACTTGTACTTTATGACCCCCCCCCCCACCCACCCCACACTCTCCTCCTCATGTTTACGACGACCCTCAATCACAACATCAGCTTCTTTCACTTCTATGAGCATGATCCTAGGCTGATCCTAACCCTATGTCGTTTCCGAAAAGGGCAGAATGTTGCTTTTCAGTGAACATTTTCAATGCGAACATTTGAGGGGGGGGGGGGGGGGGGGGGGGGGGGGGGGGGGGGGGGGGGGGGGGGGGATATAGTACAGGTGAGCGGGAAT
>CM065693.1:8503300-8508300 GCA_017654935.2 Phymorhynchus buccinoides
GAGAGAGAGAGAGAGAGAGAGAGAGAACAAGAACAAGAACAAGAACAACGATGTAATGAACTGGGCCATCTGCCCATGTCAAACGGAACAGTGGGGTAGGGGCGATAACAAATAAGAAAAATAACATATGAGAGAGAGAGAGAGAGAGAGAGAGAGAGAGAGAGAGAGAGAGAGAGAGAGAGAGAGAGAGAGAGAGAGAGAGAGAGAGAGAGAGAGAGAGAGAGAGCAAAATTATCCTCCAATGGGAATGTAATCTAAACAAAAATTAGGAAAGAAAACAAAACACTCCTCAACCCTAGTTTTTCAAAGCAAATAACAACAACAAACAAACTCGTAAACCTAGGTGGGGGGGGGGGGGGGGGGGGGGGGGGGGGGGGGGGGGGGGGGGGGGGGGGGGGGGAGGGGGGGGGTGTAAATAAATAAATGAAAAAAGAGGGGGTGGTGGTGGGGATGGGCAAGAAACAACATTGTTTAAAAAATCGTAAAAAAAAGAATAATGGAAATTATGCATATGTAAACACTACGCCTATTTGCTCATTTTCCGATGCTGTGGTGTAATGGTCAACCTATGGCGATATTTTTCACGCCAGAGGGCAGTCAATGCACTAGGGGCTTATCACGCGATATTCTTACTTGGGCGTAGTGAGAGAGAGAGAGAGAGAGAGTGATGGTAGGACCACTCACTGTCTCTCTCTCTCTTTCTTTATCCCCAACTAATAATATAGAGAGGACTAGCCCCACACGAGCGTCATGCCCTCTGGCGTGAAAAAAATCGCACTAAGTCTCTCATTGGATTGTTAATAAGCTGTTCATACTTATTGATGATGTTTGCATACATTTTTGTTTGTATGTGCAATTCATTGAAGAAAAGAGGACATTCTTTGCAAGGGGCCAAATAAAAAGAAACAAGTAACACTGAGCAAATGTTTGCTAAGACAGACATTTCAGTTTCAACCTTAAAAGCCATCTGACCCAACAGGCTCGCCTATTACAATGAAACAACAGTGTCTAAGTTCATAATTATGAACTAGAATTCTGTATCAGATTCTTCTTCTCCTTCTTCTATTGCTCAGACAGTTTTCTGTCAATTATGAGCGCAGATGCGTCATGCTGCCGTTATGCGCCTAACTAAGAAACAGTTAGGCCCAGCAAGTCCGACTTCGGCTGGAGGAAATGTTTTTTGAAAGTGATTCGTGAAAAAGGCAGGAGAATGGACCGGTAAGGCAGAAAGATAGTAGATGACAGTAAGCAAAGGGAAAAGGCAGAGTCAGAGTGACAGATTAGAGGAAGTTACAAGCACATAACTTCCAGAAGGTGGGGGAACTATTTTTTTTAACAAATGACCCCCCGGTATCCCCACGGGGGGACTGTATCAGATTGAGAACCAAGATTATTTTACTTTATCCTCCAATGGGAATGTAATCATATAATAAAAAGGCAAGGTTGTGTCTCTGTGTGTGTCTGTGTGTGTCTGTGTGTGTCTCTGTGTGTGAAACACAAAACGGGCCTTATAACTCCGCCGTTTTTCGACCGAATCGCTTCAAATTTGCTGTGAGCCCTAACGGGGCGATGGCAACGGCAACCGAGGCGGCCGTGTCATTTGCGCGGTTTGGCAAATGCGCGAAACGCGTATCCGCCGGCCTCTCGGCGCCCCTATCTCCTGTATTTCTGGGGGTAGGAAGGGTGGGGGGATGGTGGGGGAGGGGGTGGGGTGGTGGGTAGAGCAGGATGAGAGAAGAAGATGGAAAGAAGGAGAGACACAAAAGTAATAATATAATATTTCGTGGACCCCAAAAAACCTGCTTCTCAGCATTACCGGTACTTGGCATTACCGGTACTAGGCATTACCGGTGCTCGGTATTTCCGGTACTAGGCGTTGCGCTAGTCTAAACACAAATTAGGATCGTATGCAGATAACAGTGGGTAGCATTGTTAATCAACAAACATACGGAACAAAAATAGAAGATAGTAAAGACAAAATGAAGAGAGAAATGTTAGCATCCTTGGTGATATTTAAAGGAAACACAAAGAAGGGCAAAGAAAGAAGCGCTTAGCAAAAGAAATGTATAGGGGAAGACGGGGTAAAAAGCGCATGGGCGGGTAAGAAGCCCACCCCAATTATCTCATGAAATAAAGAAAATTTCAGTCACATTTGCCCATGAGACGAATGCTAGACATTAACGCTCGTCTCATGGGCAAAATGAGACTGAAATTTGCTTCATTTCATGAGATAATTGGGGTGGGCTTCTTACCCGCCCATGCGCTTTTTACCCCGTCTTCCCCTACGACAGGGAGACATTTGAGTTTATTCGTCAGATAATCCATAGCATTAAAGACACACTAACGCACCACGATTAAGTCCCTTGGGTTTTTGTTCTGGGTAGCTGTGACCCACATACAGATTCCCCCAACTTCACATTGAGGTTGCTCTTTAAAATGATGCTTCGTGTTGAATTTGGGGGCATTTGTATGGGAGTCAAAACCGTGATTTTGAATCTCTCTCTTGCAATACTAAAAGTATACTATTGTGGCGGTACCATAGCCGATGAGGGTTAACCGAGGCGTGGTTACCGCTACACCTATCTGCATTGATAAAAAAAATCGGGACTTTACTGGAGTTGCACTGCCTCCGGGCATTGCCTCCAGTATTGTTCCCACCATCTTTGTATTTACAAATGTCCCATATGTGTCTGTTCCAGACCGAGAGGACGTAAAACACCATTTGTCATTCATTCACCCGTGGTTTTGACACGTGATAATTTATGGTGGGTATTTAACATTTTGTCCATTGCCTTATGCCCCTTGCGGTCCTGGTGCGGGCCATGGCAATAAAACAAGGTTTTTTACCTTAAATCAAAAACGAAATAATATGAATTTGAAAGTTTTAGATAATATAGAATTATATAAATAAACTTACAATAATAACTGTATTAAAAAAAAAAAATCTTTAAAATAACTATATTTAAAAATATTTTTTTCCCCTTCTAAATAAACTTACAATAATAACTGTATTAAAAAAAAAATTCTTTAAAATAACTATATTTAAAAATATTTTTTCCCCCCTTCTTCTAACTAAAAATTTATAGTAATGTCCCATATGGCTTAGGCCGGGAGGACGTAAAACAAACCTTTAGTTATGCCCACTCACCCCACCCAATCGTTGCCTCGGAGGTACGACCACAATAAGACCGAAAATGCAACACAAAGGCATAAAATGACAGCAAGATTCTATGAAGGGTTTTGAAAATATGAAGCACAACGTAAAGGTATGGGTGCAAACACACCCACGGGGTACGGCAAGGGTTAAAAGAACAAGTTTCAAGTTTCAAGTTGTTTATTTCAACTTCCAGCCCAGAGGGCTTCAAAGCCATAAACACAAACACTCACAACAAATTTGTCCCCATAAACATTCAATGAAACAAACGTGCAGAACATAAGGCAATTGATATGATATTAACATATACAAACAATAAATTACCAGTGCTAACAAACAAATGCATCACCACTAGAAAAGATGTAAAATAAAATTAAAAAACCTTGCCAGCTTTCTCAATACTCTTGGGTTTGCATTACTCAGTAACGATTTAAATTTGTGGACATTTGGGTGGTGATTATAATACTTTGAAAACAATTCTTTTCTTTTTTCTTTTACTGGTCCGTATGGGCATTGCAATACGTAATGGAATTCGTCGCCAATTTCGTCTCTATTACAAAATAAACAATTCCGCTCATTTCTAGCAACATTAAAAAACCGTTGCTTTTGAACAACCCCACCAAGAGCAACAACTTCATCGGTGAAAGAAACAAAACAAAAATAAAACAAACCAATCAAACCAACAACCCATCGAACAAAGAAACAGAAAGCAAACAAGAACACATGTACGTTACACTAACTTTGCGAAATTGCCTGTTTCATGAAATGAGAAAGATTTTGCTTGTTTAACTAAACAAGCAACAGGATTGCGTTTTTCATGACAAACATGGTGCTTGTTTCATGAAACAAAACCAAAAAATGCCTTGAACATTATTTTCACGAAACAGGCAAAATATTCTTCGAAGATTGAACATTTGAATGCAAGTTTGCTGTTCCATGACACGAGCAAGCAAACAATGTTTTATGTATTATATGTATATATGTTGAATGTTTTCTTATTTATCATAAATGTTCAGTGTTCTGTATAAAAAAAAGTTTTCTCTTTATAAGATTATGCAACAAACAAACAACTACACGACAAGTGTGAAGTGGCGTTATTTTATTCACAAGAGACAAAACAAAACTACTGGATATTTCGGTAAATGCGCCTTTATCAACATAGACAAAAAAACACCCAGAAAACAGCAAATATAGCAAAAGGAGCAAAACGCAGGCAACAATAGGAGAAAAAACCCCAAAATGATCAAAATAAAAAACAATACTTCCCCTCTACAGTCCAATGCGTAAATGATGTTTAGGATTTATAGGATTCATAGGTTTTTAAAGGCAGGCCTGATAAATATTTTAACACTTAAAAAAAAAAGTTTATTTAATAAAGTATATAAATATTTTAGCGATCATCCCATCCCCCTCCCCCGTCATCCCCTCCCCTAGTCAAAAAAACAACAACAACCCCTGTCATATTTTCTGGAAACAATTTTTACTCTTTTAACGCTGGTCCCCAGATACTCAGCGCGTGGCAGGGACCTAAAGCCTCATTCCTCAGCATCACGACGAGCAAGGACATAAAGGGTAGTGTTCACACACAGGCAATTTCACAAATTTAGTGTAACACATACGTTACGCCCAATCCGTGAAATTGCCTATTTCATGAAATGGGCAAAATGGTTTGCCCAATTTATGAAATGGACAATGTATATCACATTTTTGAATCCCCATTCACACAGGTATTGATTACGATTGATTCAGTGGTATCACACGTTTCTACATTGTATTTGCACCCCTATCCTGCCCCCCAACTCGACCAGATGCTAAGCTGGGGCGTGCCTGAGCCACATGTTGAATC
>CM065693.1:8525800-8530800 GCA_017654935.2 Phymorhynchus buccinoides
CCTGATGTATAAAATAATGTTAAGTATTGCCCTTTATGCATAAGGTGTAGAATGGCAGGTAACGCGTTCGCCTCTTGCAAAATAAACCCGAGTTCGAACCTGGGTACAGGGGATTTGTCCTCTCACTCTGCACTAGGCTTATGGTCTAAACGTGGAGTCTGAGTCTTTCGGATGAGACAATAAACCGAGGTCCCGTGTGCCCATACACTTAGCACACGTTAAACCCAGTGGCAATGAAAAGGTCAGGTCATTTTGTCAAAGTTTTCCCCACCCCCACCCCTTTCCTTCCTCATCAGTCACCCAAAAGTTGGATGCAATTAAAAAAAGAAAGATGGCTCGCCTCGGCTGCGACGCGCTCTCCATTTGGGAGCAGCCCGAAGTTCACAGAGACGCCTCTGTGACGTACCAAATACGAAATATGGGATCATGGCCTTTGAATGAATAAACCAATTGAATCCCTTCGACTTCTCACACAATTTAAAACAACCAGAAGTACCGAGGCAAACATTACGCACTTGCCGTCTTGTTTTTACGACACTCCAAATAAGGACGACCCTGTCTGCACGCACGCGCTTTTCTCTCTGCACGTGCCGTGACGTTGTCGGTCACTGACAAACATGGCGGACACGGAGTAGGGGGAAAGTGACGTGACATACGGGTCCTTTCCATTACCAGGGGACATCACTGAGAGCTAGAGAGCCAAGGACAGGAAGTTGGAAGAAGGTGGAGAGCAAAGTGGACAGAAAATATTGCTCTGTGTGTGTGCGTGTGCGTGTGCGTGTGCGTGCGCGTGCGCGTACGCGCGTGTGTGTATGTGTGTGTGTGTGTGTGTGAGAGAGAGAGAGAGAGAGAGAGAGAGAGAGAGAGAGAGAGAGAGAAAGAGCGTGTATGCGCGTCCGTCCGTGTGTGGCGTGCGCGTGCGTGCGTGTGTATGCGCGCGCGCGCGCGCGTGTGTGTCACTTCTGTGCGCTTTATTTATGTGGTTTATGTAAGAAACCTTTCATTGTTATGTGCACCCCAAGCGATGAGTTTCTTTGTAATTCAAAAACAAATGAATAAACTTGTGAACTTGTGAAATATGTGCACAGGGAACCATTTCCTTAAAAACAAATATAGTCACAGAAACTCATCTCTGTGAAATTCGGGTTGCTCCCACCAGAAGAGCGCGTCGCTCTTTACAGCGCCACCCATTTTTGCATGCTAGGTGAGTTCGTGAATAGGTTGTGCTATACTGATCAAGAATATAGAGTACTGACGAGTCTTTGCGTTGGTTGGGTCAGTGCGTACCCCCCCGCCCCCATACCTACCTACCCCCCCCCCCCCCCCCCCCCCTTGAAATCATGAAGACACCCAAAGACTATGAAATCATAGAGATTGTAAGGAAATCACGTCATGTATGCGTCATTTATTCCATTGACGCTTATTTCTTCCCAGCTTCCATTTTTCAACCCAAAGAGACCTACTTTCATGGAGTTAGAAGGTAAGATTTGAATCTAATCATTTTACCTTAAGGTTTCCTTCCTCACTTGTTGTGGGGTGAAAGTTGCTATGGCTACATATAAGTGTATATAAATGCAACACCATATGTAGGGTGCGCACTGACCAGTACTGGTACGCAATGACCAATTTGTTATAGTCTTCAGAAATCCGTTTGCTTCTAGAAAACAGTTTCAGTTACAAACCAGAGCGTTGATACAATGGAAGCAGAAACATTTTAACAGAAGCTGGTGATCTAAATCTTTTCCAATACTCAACTGGTGATCCACAAATTGACGTCATATTACGATAATGCATTAAGGGGTACGCAACCCCCTTCAGTACTCTATATGGTTATAGGGGTCCTTAAGATTAAGATTAAAATTATAGCCCCGTCGACAACAAAGGCCATGTCAGGGCTGTCACCACGTTAAATCTTACCACGTATTATAAAAGGGATAAAAACACAAGGTTAAAAAACAAAATCAATTTTTGGGGGTTAAAAAACACATCAATCAATCAATCAAAAACTTAGCAAGTAAAAACCTGGCACGTCTAGAATTAAAAAAACATCACAGTAGCTTACATCAAGTGAAATATATTAATCTCTTTCAAGAAATTAAAGATCATGTTAGGTGGAACGTCACGGATTATAGGGGTCTATGGACAAGGGTTTGGGCACAATCGCTTGGACAGGCAGACAGACAGACGCACACACACACACACAAACAAGGCGATTATAGTTGTGATAAATAGAATCGCAATGGAACTGGGAATGCTAGGATAATTTTGTGACAATTAGGGGTTGACTATTGTCTGCACCGTCCATTATGTTGCCTTCTAGGCCTTATCTCTGCCTATGTCTGTCTGACTGTCTCTGTGTCTGTCTCTCTCTCTCTCTCTCTCTCTCTCTCTCTCTCTCTCTCTCTCTCTCTCTCTCTCTCTCTCTCTCTCTCTCTCTCTCTCTCTCTCTCTCTCTCTCTCTCTCTCTCTGTCTCTGTCTGTCTGTCTCTCTCTCTCGCTTTTTGTTTATCTTTTTTGAGGAGCAAAGGCCTAAATGAATAAATCAATTGACATTCTCTCTCTCTCTCTCTCTCTCTCTCTCTCTCTCTCTCTCTCTCTCTCTCTCTCACACACACACGTACACACACACACACACACACACACACACACAACACACACACACACACACACACACACACACACACACACACACACACACACACACACACACACACACACACACACACACACACACACACACACACACACTCTCGCCACCTTTTTAGTTGTACGGTTTTATCTACTTGTTAGAAGAAATGTTCGGTTAACGTCCTCTGGCCTGGAACAGGCACATTGTGTGACACTTATTGATATAAACATGGTGGCACGATCCTGGAGGCATTGCAATACCAGGAAAGTCCCGCTGTTTTTGGACTATCAAGATAATTTCAATAGTACAACTACATATTTTTAAAAAGGCTCTGCGTTTACATGCTTTCTTCTTCTTCGTCTTCTTCTTTAAAAAATAAAGAACTCTTATGAACATTAATTGCAAAATAATTTTAATTTTGGGTCAATGTTAACATGAACTCTAATGAACATTTATGCAAACATGATTTACTTTGAAACAAACGTTTCTTATTTTACTGTACAAATATTTATGCTTTTCTGGTAGGCTACTTCATGAAATAGTCCTAAGTATTATGAGCATGCATTTTTAAATCATGATATTGAAATACATTTATCTGAAAGAAATATTGGTATTAAAGTTCAGTTCTATTACTTTTTACACTTTTTTCTACCCAACGAGAGGACGGGTATTATCATGGGCCTATGTGTCTGTCTATGTGTGTTTGTCTGTTTATCGATTATCTTAAAAACAACTGGACGGATTTTGATCAAATTTAGCAGAAAAGAAAAGTTCTTGTCGATATTCATAACCGTGCTGACCTTGACCTTGAAGTTTGATCTTGAAAACGGAACATTTCTTCTTTGTACGAGATATGTTTCATGTCCAAGCTGTATCTCGTGAACGACATCGCTTCGAATTGTGTGTGGTGTATCGCGGTGCAGAGATTGTCCCATTAACAAAACAATATAACAATGTTGATCTTGACCTTGAAGTTTGACCATGAAAACCGAAATTCTTATTGTAGCCATACCTTTCACATCGTTGGACTTATGGCTTTCAACCTTGCATTATTCATTGGCCAATGAAGGTCAAGGTCAAGGTCAAAGACGTAGGCTTTGGAGGTGTAAAAAGGCTGTTTTATCCATATCTTTATCATGTTCCCACTTGCAGGCTTCACTGAATTATGCAGGTTAGTAGACTGGGTCTAGGTCATATACGGTGTGAAGTAACGTTTACATACATGACCTTGACCTTGACTTTTGAACTAGTCTCTTTTAGCAATGGCTATACTTATAGTGCAAACAATAATGGCCGAACATCCACATAGCCTTATAAATTCTTGATCAGCACGACGTAGGCAACGCTGTGGGTGACATTTGAAGCCTTTTGACCTTGACCTTGACATTTAACCTTGAGGCTGTTACCAGAAAACCATTCGTCACAACCAATACAACCATATATATTCTTGATCGGCATCACTCAAGGAATGCTATGGGAGAGATTTTGAAGCTTATTGACCTTGACCATCTGGCCAGGCTTTCATTGTCACAGTGCATTTCTAGTTATATTACTTTTTTTCAATCTGACGATAAACAAAACTCCCGTGACAGTTTCTTTTCGAAAAACAGACAACAAAAAAGAGAGCTAAATGATAAAAACAAAATATAGAACTTTTGACGCAACACAAATACCATACATTACATTGCTCTTCAATTGTTTTTTCTTTTTCTGTAGCTGCTGCTGGTGCCTAATGGCATAAGGACTGGATGGACTAAATGGTTTTGCTGGCAGATAAAATGCTTCGGGAGGCTGCTTCTAATTGGATGATTAGCCGAATCACGTGTCAACTGTGGAGAGACAGGGAGAGTGCGTGCATGCGCCCGGCGTATTAGGAAGAGAGAGAGAGAGAGAGAGAGAGAGAGAGAGAGAGAGAGAGAGAGAGAGAGAGAGAGAGGAGAGAGAGAGAGAGGAGAGAGAGAGAGGGGGGAGGGAGAGGAGAGAGAAGAGAGAGAGAGAGAGAGAGAGAGAGAGAGAGAGAGAGAGAGAGAGAGAGAAGAGAGATGAGAGAGACAGAGAGAGAGAGAGAAGAAAAGAGAGAGAGAGAGAGACCGAGAGAGAGAGAGAGAGAGAGAGAGAGAGAGAGAGAGAATCAAGATGACAGAGCCATATTCTTTTTTCTTCTTCTTCGATCGCTCAGACAGTTTCCCATCAATAATGAGCGCAGATGCGTCATGCTGCCGACTTCGGCATGTCCGACTTCCGCTGGAGGAAATCTTTTTGAAAGTGTTTATTGAAAAAAGGCAGGAGAATGGGTCGGAAAGGCAGAAAGATAGTAGATGACAGCAAGCAAGGGGAAAAGGCAGAGTCAAAGAGAGTGACAGATTAGAGG
>CM065693.1:8533300-8535800 GCA_017654935.2 Phymorhynchus buccinoides
GGCTGGGTGTAAAAAAAGTATGTATACTTATCTCATTACCCTGTATAAATAAATGTAATTTTTTTTTTTTCATCAAGTGAGACCTGATGAAATAACAAATCAAGGGATATAAGGATATAATTTATGACTCTTGGATCATGGTGGTTCTTGTGTTTAAAAATAAGAGCAAAACAAAAACAAATCTTTGTTCCCCCACCCCCACCGTGGGGATACCGGGGGTTCTTTTGTATGAATAGTTCCCCCACCTTCTGGAAGCTCTGTGCTTGTAACTGCCTCTATTCCGTCACTCTCTTTGACTCTGCCTGTTCCCTTTGCTTACTGTCATCTACTATCTTTCTGCCTTGCCGGTCCATTCTCCCTGCCTTTTTTCGATAAATTCTTACGAAGATTTCTTCAGCCGAAGTCGGACATGCTGGGCCTAATTATTTCTTAGTTAGGCGCATGACGGCAGCATGACGCATCTGCGCTCATAAATGACAGGGAACTGTCTGAGCGATCGAAGAAGAAGAAGAAGAACTATGGCGATACCCAATAACTGTTTTTAACGACAGAACAAAAATCTTCGTTAGTGAGCAGGGGGATACCAGGGGAACTTTCAGTACAAATAGTTCCCCCTACTTCTGGAACTTCTGTGCCAGCAACTTCCTCTAATCTATCACTCACTCTCTTTGACTCTGCCTTTTCGTTTTCTTACGGTCGTCTGCTATTTTGTTCCACCATATTGGTCCCATTATCATATTGCCTTTGTCTTCTCCAAAATATCTCCCAACTAATGCTCTCCCGTGAGCTCCTCTGAAATCGGAATGTGTTGGCTGAATGCAGTACGAAGTCCAGATAAACCTGAAAACGGGACACACACCTACTACATCCATTATGGCCATATGCATGAACACAGTGAAACCTGAAAACGGCACACACACGTACTTCATCCATTATGGCCGTATGAACACAGAGAAACCGGAAAACGGCACACACGTACTTCATCCATTATGGCCATATGCATGAACACAGAGAAACCTGAAAACGGCACACACACGTACTTCATCCATTATGGCCGTATGAACACAGAGAGACCTGAAAACGGCACACACGTACTTCATCCATTATGGCCAATTGCATGAACACAGAAGAATAAGAAATGTAATTTACACGCAGACGCACACAGAGTCTGAGAAACGCACAGACTCGTTGCAATAACAAAGTACTCCCGATCAATGGAACAAGGAGCATGCACAAAATGAGAGGTAGGCGGAGAGACTCAATGCACACGATTGCTTGCTTAAAGACCCACCAGGTCACGTGTCAAAATCACGGGTTTCACGTGTTTTCCCTCTTATAGCTGGAAATAAATCTTGTTTCGACCAGGTTTCACTCCCATACAAATGCCCCCGAATTGAAAACGAAACATCATTTTAAAAAGCAGCCTCAATTTAAAGTTGGGGGCATTTGTATGTGAGTCACAGCTACCCAGAAAAACAAAAACCAAGGGACTTAATCGTGGTGGGTCAGTGTATCTTTAACGCAAGGGACGGGGGTTTTAGTTGGGTGACTCGACTTTTAGTTGGTTTCACTATAGGAGAAATCTGCTGGTAGTTTTAGGCTTGTATTATATTATTGTCTGGTTGGTCGTAGGGGAGGCTGGTGGAAAAGACAATCGACGAACATTACGACGAAGGTAAAAGAGAGATATCAGAGAGATGTCAATTAGTTATCTTTGTAAGGAGTCCTGGAAGACATCGATTAGAAGAAAATGAAAGTCTGCTGGGGTGTGGGGGTGTGTGTGTGTGTGTGTGTGTGTGTGTGTGTGTGTGTCTGGGGTGTGTGTGTGTGTGTGTGTGTGTGGTGTGTGTGGGGGGGGGGGGGGTAGTGAGTGAGAGGCTAAAGATTTAAAGACACACTGACCTACCACGATTAAGTCCCTTGTTGTTTTTTCTGGGTAGCTGTGATCCACATACAAAGTTCCCCCCAACTTGAAATTGAGGCTGCTCTTTAAAATGATGTTTCGTTTCGAATTTGGGGGTATTTGTATGGGAGTAAAGCCTGGTCAAAACAAGATTAAAAGCCCCAAAATTCAAACCGAAATATTATTTTAAAGAGCAGCCTCAATTTAAATTTGGGGACATTTGTATGTGGGTCACAGCTACCCAGAAAAAACCCCAAGGGACTTATTCGTGGTGCGTCAGTGTGTCTTTAAGGGAATGGGGTAGAGATGAAGGGTGGGAAGTTGTAAGAGGGGGGTTGTTGCTTCACTAAGACAGTTTCTTTTGCAAGTAAATGATCTGTATCTAAAGAAGTCTATTATCTCTAAGAAATAATTATATAAGCCTAATCAATGCTTGATTCACGCTTGTGAGGAATCGCTGCTAAATAATTTATCTTTCTTGCAAGAACAAACCTATATAAACAGCAACAAAAATAATTCCAGGAAAATGGATGTATTAGACCGTACTGTGTGGCTTTATGCGACGCTTAGAAAATCTGTTTAACGTCCTCCGGTCTG
>CM065693.1:8543300-8555800 GCA_017654935.2 Phymorhynchus buccinoides
CAAATTTCACTTTTTCGTTACTTGAACCATTTACCTAACCCTAACCCTAACCCTATCTCTAGAAAAAATTTGTCGTTCATGCTGAATGTCGCAAAATGCAAATAGTCAGTCTTATAGCATAGCGAGCTATGAATTTTAACGAGCTATGAATTTTAACGAGCTACGAATTTTAACCCGACACTGCCAAGATACGTAAGACCAGTCACATACATAATTCGCCCATTGGTATATAGTATGGTCAGGGAACAAAGAAGAAGAAGAAGAAGAAGAAGAAGAAGAAAACATTAATTAATTCTCTGTGCCGCCATTGTGAAAAAGTCGAAGGGAGGTCAATCATGAAGCTAAACATGCGTGGCTGACAGGGTAAAGTCCCCTTAATTGAATAAGTGCCTGTGCACACACACTCTCGCACGCACGCACGCACACACATACACACACACGCCCCCCCCCCCCTCCACATCCACACACAGACACACACACACACACACTCACACACCACACACACACACACACACACACACACACACACACACACACACACACAGACACACACACACACACAAAAAAAAAAACAACTTCGCTTCTGCTTTCGAGCAAAGTATAACGAAATAGAAAAACAAAGCCGAAAACACAATTGAAGAGGCAACCATTATTGATTCAGACCTTTGACAATTCGATTAGCTTGCGCCTAGGGTCGGGCAGAGTATTTGCACCTGCAAGTGCATTCAACTACTTGCTTTGAACATGTCAGTAAATTGCTTGTCTGTCTGTCTGTCAGTCTGTCTAGTCACTATCTGTTTCTATCTCTCTCTCTCTCTGTCTTTCTCTGTCTCTCTCTGTCTCCTCTCTCTCTCCTGTGTGTGTGTGCTGCTCTCTCTGTCCCCTCTCTCTCTCTTCTCTCTCTCTCTCTCTCTCTCTCTCTCGATCTCTAGTCATGATACTCTCTGCTCTCTCTCTCAATTTCTCTCCTCTCTCTCTTCACTCCTAACTCTTCTCCTTCGAAATTTCTCCTCTCTCTCTCTTCTCTCTCTCGCTCTGTCTCTCTCTCTGTGTTAATTATACTACGTTGTAATAATAATCAATAAACAATAATTGTACATTTATATAGCTCTTTACCTCAAATGAGCCCAAAGCGCTTTACAATTGAATATTCATCAACAATATACACAACGAAAATAGTGTTTAAGAATGACACAAACCAGCATGTACAACGCATATACAAAGCAACTCTCTCGCTCTCTCTCTCTCTCTCTCTCCTCTCTCTCTCTCTCTCTCTCCATCCCCTATCTCTCTCTCCCTCTCTCTCTCTCTCTCTCTCTCTCATCTCTCTCTCTCTCTCTCTCTCCTCTCTCTCCTCTCTCTCTCTCTACTCTCTCTCTCTCTCTCTCTCTCTCTTTCTCACACACACACACACACACACACACACACACACACACACACACACACACCACACACACACACACACACACACACACACACAACACACACACCACACACACACACACACACACACACACACACCACAACACACACAACACACACACACACACACACACACACATTTATCGACGCCGACTCATTTTTCATTTTTCAATCAACTGAGTTGCACGGACTGAGCACACACACACACACACACACACACACACACACACACACACACACAACACACACACACACACACACACACACACACACACACACACACACACACAACACACACACACAGACGTTAGAGGCATACACATACAAATACACTCACACACAACGTACGCACGCAAACAGCACACACACACACAGTCATGATGTTGTTTACAATAATTGCTCATGTTTTATCTTTCAGTGTGGTTGTGTTCGATAATGAGAGATGAGGTATCGGGGTGGGTGAGGATGGTGGGGGATAGGAATGTTTGTTCATATAATGTTTTTCATATACAATATCCTTTAATAAAAATTCGAAAAATTCGAAAGCGCTTACCCAGCTTTGATGAATAAACGCTATGGAAAATGTTCTTAATATATAATTTTTTTTATTTTTTTTTTAAATAAATACATAAGGCATTATGAAAGTACTGTGGGTATATCGCTGTAAGGTATTCTTCTTCTTAATTGATCGATCAGACAGATCCCTGTCAATTATGCAGGTGCATCAACCTACGTTATGCGCTAACTAAGAAATAATTAGGCGCAGCATAATTATGTCCGTCTTTGGCTGGAGAAAATATTTGTAAGAATGTATTTGGAATAAGCTGGAGAATGATTGTTTGTATGTCAAATTTTATTTGATTGATGCATGGTATGCATGTGTGAGTGAGAGGGCAAGGTGCAAAGAAGCTGTTGTAGCTTATCCTTTTTACCCTCAATAAAACATTCGTATTTGTATTCGTATTCTATCTCCCCGTGTGGGTGCGTGTGTGTGTGTGTGTGCGCGCGCGGCGCGCATGCATGTGTGTGTGACTGCTGTTATGTTTAGTCACTAACCCGCTGATCAATTAAAGACCCCCCACGTCACGTGTCACGTGTCACATTCCCTCTTATGCTAGGAAGATTTTTCTGAAGATTTCTTACCAGCTATAAGAATGGAAAACACGTGAAAACCATGATTTTGACACGTGAAGTGCTGAGTCTTTAAAGACCCCCCACGTCACGTATGACACTCCCTCTTATGCTAGGAAGTTTTCTGAAGATTTCTTACCAGCTATACGAGGGAAAACACGTGAAAACCATGATTTTGACACGTGACGGTGGTGGGGTGGTGGGTCTTTAAACGACCTTCAGACTAAGAACGCACACACACACACACAGAGAGTCAGCCCGTATTAACGCAT
This sequence comes from Phymorhynchus buccinoides, assembly GCA_017654935.2. Taxonomy (NCBI): domain Eukaryota; kingdom Metazoa; phylum Mollusca; class Gastropoda; order Neogastropoda; family Raphitomidae; genus Phymorhynchus; species Phymorhynchus buccinoides. The sequence goes on from CM065693.1 coordinate 8,546,126, forward strand.
TATACAAGCAGCACTACCCCCCCTACAGTTATACCCCCCCCCCCCCCCCCAGTCAACTAATGACTTGATGGAGAGAGTGTCATCAAACCAATCTATTCAATATTTGGATGCTGCAGAGACATGTTCGGTGACGTTTTGTAGAGGCACGTGCCTGTCGCGTGACTGATTTGCATGTCACGTGCAGCCCCGCGTGCGCCGTATGTCTACCATTCATCTTGTCCGTTTTTTGTTGGTTTTTGTTTTTCATGATCATTCGGGTTTTTTCCTTGGTGTTATTGTTGTTGTGCAAATAAATTAAAACAGGCATTGATTATCGTCACCTATGACCGGATATGATTACTATTTGTTTGGTTGAAATAATTCTTTATTTATACTACTACAAACTTTCTTTGCATCAGTTTGAATTCTATGGGCTTTATTCCCATGTCAGTTAATTAATACTGTTACGTCCTTCAGCTCGCACAACGCAAGAAAAACGTCACGGAGAATTCACATTATGGAATAATAAAGTTTAATCTAAGACACACGAATGTGCACAATTACATAGAGCTTTTGACGAGGCATCAATCATTATCGCATCTACTGCATCCTCGTAATCATTATCTCATCTACTGCATCCTCGTAATCATCATCATCATCTACTGCATCCTCGTAATCATTATCTCATCTACTGCATCCTCGTAATCATCATCATCTACTGCATCCTCGTAATCATTATCGCATCTACTGCATCCTCATAATCATCATCATCTACTGCATCCTCATAATCATCATCATCATCTACTGCATCCTCATAATCATCATCATCATCTACTGCATCCTCATAATCATTATATCATCTACTGCATCCTCATAATCATCATCATCATCTTACTGCCATCCTCCTCGTATCATCATCTACTATCATCTACCTGCAAATCCTCATTAATCATTCTCTCCATCTACTGCTACTGCTCCCCTCAGAATCATCATCATCATCTACCTGCATGCTTACATGCATTCCTCTCATAATCAATTCCACTCATATATTCTAACCGCATTCCCTCTATAATCATATTCTCCATCTACTAACTTGCATCCCCCCTCAAAATCATTCTCTTCAATCTACTTCGGTCCCTCTACTGCATCCTCATAATCATTATATCATCTACTGCATCCTCATAATCATTCTCTCATCTACTGCATCCTCATAATCATTCTCTCATCTACTGCGTCCTCATAATCATTCTCTCATCTACTGCGTCCTCATAATCATTCTCTCATCTACTGCGTCCTCATAATCATTCTCTCATCTACTGCGTCCTCATAATCATTCTCTCATCTACTGTATCCTCATAATCATTCTCTCATCTACTGCATCCTCATAATCATCATCATTCTCTCTCATCTACTGCATCCTCGTAATCATTCTCTCATCTACTGCATCCTCATAATCATTCTCTCATCTACTGCGTCCTCATAATCATTCTCTCATCTACTGCGTCCTCATAATTCATTCTCTCATCTACTGCATCCTCATAATCATCATTAATCTCATCTACTGTAGTCCCTTATAATCATATTCTCCATCATCTACTGCATACCTCCATAATCATTATCTCATCTACTGTAATCCTTCTATAATCATTCTCTTCATCTACATACTGCATACTCATATTCATTCCGTATCCTCAAAGCTTTTTTCCTCTGCCTCTTCCTCTCTCCCGTCATCTTCGTTATCTCCTCCTCCTCCTCCTATTATCATCATAATCAATCAGGGTCGATTACATTAGTAATGACAAAACCCCCAACCCAACCCAACACCAGCTTTTCTCACTGAAAAACTCCAAAAGAATCGGGTAGAAGACATATTAGGGAAGGATAGAAACAGAGGTAGAGCCCGAGTCTGAGAGGGAATTGGCAATGGGTTATAAGGATGCTGTGCAGTATCGAATTTCGCTCCGTCACCAAGAACGACAACCACCCACAGACAGTGGAGACACAAGAGTTACCGGGAATTGTCGTCCCCACTTCCGGTGGCGGGCCCCCGGCGGAAGAGCGGGACAAACCTCGGAGGAAGAGTTGTGGCGGGAAATGAGTTGCCGCCATTACTGGGCGGGAGGTCACCCCTTTTGCACGTGCGGGCGCGCGTGCGGAGAGCGTGTTAAAGATGGGGGCTGAGGGTTGCCACCGAGCATGCTTGGAAACGTAATAGTTTAGTCAGTAGAAAGTTGACAATGCGAGGAGACTAATCGTTGAGGGAATTTATAATATCACGGGTGTGCGGGGAGGGAGAGTAGTAGTTAGTGAAGTGGTTGATGGGGAGGGGTGAAAGCGGGAGAGGGGATAGTATGGCTAAGGGTTAGTCTTCTATGACCAAAGTTTGGATGCTATCAATGTATTGTGAAGCTCATTGAGCACTGAACATAAAAAGCTTTTAGAATTCTTTTGCAATTCCCCCAGTTGCCAGCATCAGCGCCCTCCCCTCATCGTCCTCCCCCCTCCCCTTACAACCCCGTTTCTTTCCCCTTCCTGCCATCTTTCCCAATGCGCATGACAAAAAAGAACCAAAACATGCATTAAGATTCTGAAGGGTTAGAAATGCCTTACAAAATAGCAAATGCTCACACCCAGGAGCATTCCTAAAGCGCGGACTTTTTCGAAAATCGCGATACGAAAATGCGCGAACTACAAGATGCCGAAAAGAGTGAACAGTAATGACAAAAAGAGTGAATTTTCAGAGAGTCGCATAAAACTCAGAAAGTTAGGGATAGGGTTAGGAATAGGTTTAGGGATAGGGTTTAGGGATAGTGTTAGGAATAGGGTTAGGGTTAGGCTTAGGAATAGGGTTAGGGATAGTGTTAGAGATAGTAAGAAAGTAACAGACATTTTTTTCTTGTAAGGTACTTCTTGCCCCATCCCATTCCTCAACGACCCTCTCGCTTTCTGTCAGTGACATTTGCTCTTTCCTGTCAGTGACATTCGCTCCTTCTGTCATTGACATTCGCTCTTTTCGTACGGTCGCGCAAATGGGAATATTCAGAGAGTCGCGCTTTTTGCATGTTGCCTCACACCTACACCCCCTTTTTTCTTTTTTACGTTCTTAGATGATCTCATATAAAATGTAAATGTTACATTTATAACATATGTGGCGGTACCATAGCCGATGAGGTTTAACCGAGGCGTGGTTACTGCTACACTTATCTGTATTGTTAAAAATTCAGGACTTTACTGGTGTTGCACTACCTCTCCGGGCATTGCCTCCAGTATTGTTCCCACCATCTTTGTATTTACATAATGAAATGTCCCATATGTGTCTGTTCCAGACCAGAAGACATAGATTAAACATCCATTTTTTCATTCATTCAAATGTTACATTTACTCAGAAAATAGCAATACCCGCATATTTGTTTTAGATGATCAAAGCTATGTTGCTGTTTTGAAGAACAATGACGATTTAGACAATCTTGTACTCATGCTTACGACCCTCAATCTAAAGGTCTTCTTCTTTTAGGTTTTGGAAAAGGATTTATGGAAATAATCCTAGGCTGGTTCTAACCCTATCCCTTTCCCCCAAATGGTAGAATGTTGCTTCTCAGTGACAATTTTCAAAGCGAAAATGGAGAGAGAGAGAGAGAGAGAGAGAGAGAGAGTGAGAGAGAGAGAGAGAGAGAGAAAACTTGAAAGCTTGAAAACTTGAACTTTATTTTTCAAGGATAAAGAGAGAGAGAGAGAGAGAGAGAGAGAGAGAGAGGAGAGAGAGAGAGAGAGAGAGAGAGAGAGAGAGAGAGAGAGAGAGAGAGAGAGAGAGAGAGTTCGAGACCTTTTCTTGAGAAAGTTTGACTTTAGCAAAAACTGAGATGGGAGAAGACAGAGAGGAGAGAAAAAAAAAAACCTGAAACTTGAAAACTTTAAAACTTTAACTTTATTTTTCAAGGATAAAGAGAGAGAGAGAGAGAGAGAGAGAGAGAGAGAGGAGAGAGAGAGAGAGAGAGAGGAGAAAAGAGGAGAGAGAGAGAGAGAGAGAGAGAGAGAGAGAGAGAGAGTGAGAGAGAGAGAGAGAGAGAGAGAGAGAGAGAGAGAGAGAGAGGAGAGAGAGAGAGAGAGAGAGAGGGCTAAAGTACAAGGTAGCCATGGTTTTGTTTTACCAAATGAAACAATTTCAGTATCAGATAGATAAAATGTGTAATGTATTAAATCACCAAAATCATATCCTTTATGCTCAAAAGACAAATGACACGAATGCTTCCACGCTGATTCATTCATGTATTAAAACACGACATTATATCTATGCTTTTTAAATATTACAGTTTTGGAGTCATTGTTTGAAAGTTTCTAAGATTAAAGTTTAAAATGCGTTTATTATTGTTCTTTATTATTTGTTTTGTTTGCCTATTTGTTTGTTTAACGCTACTTTATTTCACTGAAAGTTGCAACCTTCATTGGTCAATCTTTTAATTTTTTTCTTCCAGCAACCTTTTTCTTCATATACATTCAACTCTCTCTCTCTCTCTCTCTCTCTCTCTCTCTCTCTCTCTCTGCTCTCTCTCTCTCTCCTTCATCTCTCTCTCTCTATCTCTCTAAGATATATTGTATCAAGGACAGATTGGCAAGAATAGGCGTTGCCTAAAAATATAATCCTTGGAGAATAAAGTTTGTTTTCATGTTTTACAGTTTCAAAGTTTTCACAGTTTCTCTCTCTTCTCTCTCTCTCGCTCTCTCTCTCTCATCTCTATCTCGCTCTCTTCTCTCTCTCTCTCTCCTCTCTCTCTCTCTCTCTCTCTCCTCTCTCTCTCGCTCTCGCGCGCGAGCGCGCGCGCGCTGTCTGTTGTAGTCTCTCTCTCTCCTCTCTCTCTCTCTCTCTTCTCTCTCTCCTCTCTCTCTCTCTCTCTCTCTCTCTTTTTTCCACTTTTTCTCTCTCTCTCTCTACTCTCACAACAATTTTCCAAAAAATGGTTCCTTTAAAGCCCTCTTCTGTTTATAAAAAACGAGCACAATAGCCATCCATAATCTTCCGCAATATCGCCCAGACTCCCGCTAGGGTGACTTCCCTTCCCTTTAGTTCCCACTCTCCTTTTCGTTTTCATTGTGGAGGAAGATTTAGCCACTGCCGGAAGAGAGCGCGGCCACTTCCGGCTATGAGAGCGTGGATTTTCCCCCCTCCTTTCTAGAGACTAGAAGAGACGATGAAGCTGAGCCGCAAAACTGAAGTGATTAACCGCGAGCTTTGGTTTGGCCTGTCGTCAAACCTATCCCTAGGTGGCAGGACCGGTCACGACAGTTATGGCGCAGGGCAATTAATGAGTTAATTAGACTGGGGTGGTGAAAACAGGACGGCAAGCCACGTGAAGGTACTGTACTTACTACTTTAACTTGTACTCTACTACTTTCCCAGTTCTTAAGATACAATCGTCTGAAGCATCACTTGTTCACCAAACTTCGCATTGGTGAATCAGAAAAGTTCCCAATGTGGTCCTAAAGTGGCACTGACGTATGACGTAATGTGCCAGGTGCTATGCAGTTTTTTCTTTTGTTCTTTTTTTTCTTCTCCTGTTGAGCTTATATCCTTTGCTCTTTGCGGCTTTTCTCTCCTAGCTTCTTTGAAGGGCCCCCTGTGCGGCCGCCCTAAGCTTCATGCTTATAGGATGATCACCATCCCCCTCGGTGACTGTCTTTGGGGACCGTGGTGAGACATCAACGTGATGAACAAGAGAAGCCCATGACATGGCCTTAGCCTTAGTTGTCGACGGGGGCTATAATTTTAATCTTATCTTAATCTGTGACAATGTGTTTTTTTTCCATCATCTTTCAGGTAAAGCATGCGTCCAAGACCACGTACCTTGATTGACCAAAATATCGCAACGCATCGCAGCTTTTCGGTCGTGGTCCGCAAAAGCGACGAAATTCCAAGAAGCGCCTTTGGAACCTCTGTTTTTTCTTTCTCACGGCGCCCCATTTCTCACTGGCAATAGTAATATTTTTTAACATTGACGTAATGGGTGTTTTCTTCCTTCTTCTTTCCTTCAGAATGTCAGTGATAAGATGGTTTCTGCCCCCCCCCACCCTGCTGAGGTTTATTATTTAATTATATATATCTTCAGTATTTTTATCTGTAAAGCTTGGAATGAAATTGTTGTCACATGAAAACAGACACACTCAAAACAAAGAAAAGACACGTGGAAACAACACGCGGACCAGGAAAAACACAAACACACACACACAACACACAACAAAAAAGCACACACAAACCACAGCGCACACAAACAGATGCACAACGGACGCCTACGAAGACTACGGAACGCGCGCGCGCGCGCACGCACAGAGAAGAGAACATGCCATAGCTCCAATTGCAAAAAAAAAAAATTGATTGTAACTCCTGTTTTTGCATCACTGGGAGTTCATTTAAACGGGAGGTAAAGAGAGAGAGAGGTGAGAGAGAGCCTAAGAGAGATCTCCTCAGCATGGCAATCGCAGGGTTAATAATTCCAAAAAGCAATCACACGGTCCAGTAAAAGCTGGCTTGCACGTGCGGGAAAAGCGAAATCGACTCGTGTGCGTAAAATGCGATTGTGCGCCGCCCAACTGCGACGACGCGGGGGTCGTAGTCGGCTGGGGGGGAAAGGAAAGGAAAGGAAGCAAAAAGAAGAATGGCGCGGGTAGGGGGGTATTGGATGGTTGGTCGTTGGAAATAGATAGAGAGAAACCCCTTGGATATTGGCTCATGGTATTGTTGAAAGGTTTCGACTTTTAAGTGGCTAGTGGATCCTCTTCATTTACTGACTCTGCTTTAGGGGTTGGGTAGGGGCTTATGAAGGTCGCATTTTATTTAAAGACCCACCAGAGCACGTGTCAAAATCAAGGGTTTCACCGTTTGTTTTCCATATCTTTATAGCCTGGTAAGGGTAATTTTGCTTTTTGGACCAGGTTTTGACTCCCATTGCAAATGCCCCCAAAATTGAAAAACGAAACATAATTTTTTAAAGAGCAGCTTCAATTTGAAAGGGGAGGGCGGCATTTGTATGTGGGTCACAGCTATACAGCAAAGGACAAAAAGGAGGGGGAAAAAGAAGAGAAGCCAGGAAAGAAGAGGGGGGGTACAGAGAGAAAAAAACCAACCGGACTCTTAATCGTGGTGGGCGTCATGGTGTGTCTTTTAACAGGAGAGCTTTTGGTCACAACGAGTTATGGCAAACATATCCTCTGCACGTATTTACACTGCTGCCGCGATCCAAAGCTCGCACATTGAATACAAAACTAGCAGCCTTACCCATCGAAGCTTTCCACACATTTCCAGAACAACCGTGCCATCATATCAGAATCTGTCCCCCGACAAACTCAGTCACCCTAACCAACCACCCTGCACATCCCCCTTAGCAACCGACGAAAACAACTTATCTGAAGGAGCCCCGCATGAAACTCAAGTCTCCTGGCCACCTCTCTTTCAGTTATAGGTACCTATTCATAGGAATTCTCTTCCCCTCTCCACCTCGGTCTTCAAAAAACTTATGCATTCAAGCCTCGGGTCCTGAAAACCCATCTGTTTCAAAAGTGATATTTCTACCTCATAGTCTGTTGCACCTTTGAATCGAAAAAACTTAATAAGCCTGTTCACATACTTTCTTTCCCCATTTCCCCATCCAGTGTTGCTATTGTTTGTATGTTTTAGCTTACGTGTAATTTGTAAGTTATGAATGCTTTGTTCGTGATAGCAACTGTCTCGTTGTGCGCAGCGCCGCACGTGTGCGGATGCTCTGGTTTTTTTTTTTATGATTTATTTTCTAGTGTTGTTTTTAATGAATGCGTTGTGTTTGTTCGCTGACGGCACTTCCTTTTGCTTTTGTGTCTTTTGTTTCTTTTCTTCCTTGACTGCTGGAGGGAGGTGTGGAAAAGGAGAGTGAAGTGCGGCTTTTTGTTTTGCGCCCACGCAAGAAGTTTTTGTTTTTACTGCTTTCCTTTGTGAGTGGCGAGGGGGGTTCCTCGCTTGTGTGTGGGGGGTTGGTGCGGGGGCGTTGGGGGGGAGCTAGTTGTGGTGGGGGGGATTGGTGTGTATGCTAACATGAGTGGGTTTGTTAATTTAAAGTTTTGTTTTGTTTTTTTTGTAAAGCGCTGTGAGGCTGGGCAAATGACTGCTACGAACAGCTACCTGTCTGACTTTCATTTATTATTATTTAATTATTATTAATTATTATTCTCTATTATTATTATTATTTATATACCCGTAGTGGTGTTGTTTTTGTCCTTTTCGCCACGAAATATGAGGGGGCAAAGATCGGGCAAAGGAATAAGTTTCTTATTTTTCTATTTTCCTTTAGACGAATAAATTCTGATCCCCGACGCCCTTGTCGGGCTATCTATGTAGTTTTTGTCACCCCCAACATCCCCACACCTCAAACTTCGCATTGAAAGTTTTCACGAGGAGAAACTTCTGCCATTTTGGCGACAAGGGATAGGGTTAGGATCAGCCCTAGGCTTATATTTTTTGTATAAAATGAAAGCAAGAGGGACTTTGAATTGAGAGTAAGTCTCCACCGTCAACGCCAAGGCTAAGCACGAGCAGAGCTGGTGGGGGGAGGTGGGGGGTGAGTGGGACAGGGTGGGGGTGGGGAACGAAAGGCTGGGAGGTGGTTGGAGAGTGCGTGGTGGGTTGGGGTGGGTGTTAAGTCACACCAGAGTGGGGGGGTAGTTCTGGTGGGGCGGTTGAGTGGTTGCCGTTTGGGGTGGTTTTGGGGCCACTTAGGATGAGGGGCGTGGTTCGGGGGGTGACCTCAAGTAGGAGATTGCTCCACTTGACCCCTGCCACGCAGTAGCTGGGATCATTTGCCCCCCATACATGAACAAAAAAGACCAAAGAAACAAACAAAATATTGTAATTACGTACGAAGACCAGAGGTTTTGTGGGACACAAATGGTTAGAAAATATTGAAAGAATTCGACACCATATGGTTACCGTATGCTTGTTTCACCATAGTAAAATTGTTACATCAACTTTTGACTACTTATTTATCCCGAACATCGTCATCACCCACATGTTTACCCTATTATCAGTTTGATTACTCCGATAAAGGGTAAGTTACCTCCGACAGGACATCATGAACATCATCACCAACATTTGTCTCGGTATTATTTCGTTATTGTTAACAAAGCACATGTGTCATTGTTCACAATAAGTAAATTTAGAGTAGCATTGACAAAAATACGTCTCGGTATAAATTAACTGAGAGCTAACGAAAGATACTGTGAAATAGAACTTTTAAAAAAAAAGCCCTTTTTGTGATGATTTAGAAAACGTAACTCGCTTTCTTTTGAAATGTCCTATGGGTGTCAGATTACGTGAAAATATATAGATAAACATTACAAATATAACTGCATCCATCCACTAAAGGTTTTTCTTTTACTTTCTGTCCCTCTTCTGCAAAATGAGAACAAATTAATATACAACAAAAGATGTGGCTATGTTCGTTCACTATGCACTTTGTCTAATAGAAGAATCAATGTAATTTGGTTAAAGTTGCTTTTGAGTTATTATCAAGGTACTTCTACTAGCTTGATTGAATGTTGTGCACTTGATTGTACATGTCCTCCATGTGGATAAGCCGGAGGCCTCACATTAAAAATCCAGTGTTATCCAGCGTCCGCTTGGAGTGGATGCCGCTCTGTTGCCAGGAAAGAAACATGTGCTTCATTCTTCTAAGCACC
>CM065693.1:8575800-8578300 GCA_017654935.2 Phymorhynchus buccinoides
CTTCTCTCCTCTCTCTCTCCCTCTCTCTCTCTCTCTGTATTTTTCTATCATGGCGTCGTTGTTGTTCTTCCCGTTTCTCTGTCTGTCTCTCTGTGTGTCTCTGTCTGTCTGTCTGTCTGTCTGTCTCTCTGTGTCTTCTCTCTCTCTCTCTCTCTCTCTCTCTCTCTCTCTCTCTCTCTCTCTCTCTCTCTCTCCTTCTCTCTCTTTCTTGTTTGTTCCCCTGTCTTCCTGCCTTTGTCCCCATCTCTTTCTGTACGTTTGTCGGTTTGTCTGTCTCTCTGTCATTTCTGTGCTTATCCGTCTATCTTTCTCTCTGTATGTTTGGGTTCTTCTTCTTCTTCTTCTTTTTTCTTTCCTTCTTCTTCTTCTTCTTCTTCTTCTTCTTCTTCTTCTTCTTCTCTCGATCGCTCAGTAAAGACAGTTTCCTGCCAATTATGAGCGCAGATGCGTCATGCTGCCGTTATACGCCTAACTAAGAAATAGTTAGGCCAAGCAAGTCCGACCTCGTTTGGAGGAAATCCGTTTGAAAGCGTTTCATGTAGAAAAGGCAGGAGAATGGACCGGTAAGGCAGAAAGCAAAGGGAAAAGGCAGAGTCAAAGAGGAAGTTACAAACACAGAATCTTCCAGAAGGTGGGGAACTATTTATACAAAAGACCCCCCCCCGGTATCCCCACGGGAGTATGTTTGGGTTCTATTCTTTCTCTCTGTGCTTCTCTCCCTCTATGATCACAGTCATGATCAGACTCGCTGAACACGCGTGAGACATCACTACCTCGCGCAGAGCTACAAGACATGTGAGAAAAGCGTGCGTGAAGCCACCTTCCATTTTACCCTCTTTCGTTTTCCTCCCCCAGGAAGCAATATTCCCAGGGCCCACTGGGCCTCTGCGCAAGACCGGAAGAGGCTTTTAAGCGGCGCAGAACTCTGGGAACTGATCGGCAGACATGTTGGAAACGTGTGCGTGGGATGTCACCCTTTTCTGATCTTCCTGCAGAAGTCGCAAATCTCGGGAGAATACAAGTTGCTACCCCCAAACAATTAAAAAAAGAATAATCCTAGAGGAACTAAGCGACTTTGCATGAACAACAACAAAAGCAACAACAACAACGACAACAGCAACAACAACAACAACAACCCCCCCTCAACCGTATTGAAATACCAATATTGCTATTGTCGCTGTGGTTGTTTCTGCTGATGTTGTTGTTGTTATTGCTGTTGTTGTCGTTGTTCTTGTGCTTCTTGTTCTTCCTCCTCCTCCTCTTCCTCCTTCTCCTCTTGCACCTAGTGCTCCTCTTTCTTGTCTTTATTAGCCCTTGTCTCACATTGTGTCCCCCATTTTGTAAGCTTTGTCAGTGTCGTGTAGTACAGATGACATGGTTTTCTGTGAACAAAGATTCTGTCAATTTTGAATATGCCTGTTTCTTATTGTTGATATTCCATTTTCGATATTCCTCTTTTTTATATCCTTGCTCCCCCTGGGGATACCGGGGGGTCTTTCGTAAAAATAGTTCCCCCACCTTCTGGAAGTTATGTGCTTGTAACTTCCTCTATTCTGCCACTCTCTTTGACTCTGCCTTTTTCCTTTGCTTACTGTCATCTGCTATCTTTCTGACTTATTCGCCCATTCTCCTGCCTTTTTTCAAAGACATCTTCTAAATAATGTTTCTCTTGAGCTCCTCCGAAATCGGAATGTGTCGGCTGTACGCAGCGGGGAGACCAGTGAAAACTGAAAACCGGACACATATGTACCTTACCCATCATGGCCATATGGTCTGGGAACACAGAAGAAGAAGAAGAAGAAGAAGAAGAAGAAGAAGAAGAAGAAGATCCTTGCATATGTTAATACCTGATATTGGGTATGTTTAAGTAAAGGCATTGAACAGTGTTGTATGAATGGGGCTTTATGCTACTTCTTGCCAACACCAAAGGGCAATAATTTTAGGCCCCAACTGCTCGTGGCACCTAGCGAGGAGTCAGGGGCAGATAATTTTCTGTTGTTTTATACTACTAGTTCCTGACAGGCAAGAACGATAATCTTAAGTAGGTGGCGTTCATATCTCAGGGCACGAGACAGGGGCAGAGAATTTTCAATATAAAGCCTCATTGATGTTCTAACCACAACACATTTTCTTTTTAAATCTGACATGCTTGTAAAACACGTTTTGGTGCTGATTCCATGTACACTCATTCTTCCCATTTGATTGTCTATTTGTTTTTCTGCCTCTGTCTGTCTCAGTCTCTCTGTCTCGAATATGCCTCTTCTGTCTGTCTCTCTCTCGCTCTTCTCTGTCCCTATGTGTCTGTCTCTTCTCTCTCTCTTCAACGGCTGTGCCATATTCTCTATGGTCTATTCCTGTGTATATCTAGCTAACGCGGAAACGTATGATGAGTATTCTAACCATGTTTCTAGTCTAGTGTATATTTTGAATTTGTGTACATTGACCCTGTTTCGAATTAAAACTAAAACTTTGCTCAGCCTTATTCTCTCTCTCTCTCTCT
>CM065693.1:8605800-8610800 GCA_017654935.2 Phymorhynchus buccinoides
ATATGCTGTTCTGCAACCCCCCTCCCACCCCCGTCTCTCTTCCCAAACATCAATCGAATTTACTGGTCAGTTGTAATCATTTCATGGTGCAATATCCGTTGTTGGTTTTATTTAATCTCAGGTAATGAAGCGTAGAACAGGTAAAGGAAAAAACCCACACACACACACACTTGCACGCACGCACGCACGCACGCACGTACACGCGCGCACGCACGCACACGCACACGCACGCACGCACACACACACACACACACACACACACACACCACACACACACACACACACACGTACACACACACACACACACACACACACACACACACACACACACACACACACACACACACACACACACCCACACACGTACACACTCACACACACACACACACACACACACACACACACACACACACACACACACACACACACACACACATACTGTAGACACTACCAGCTCCTAGCATAACATCACCAATCTACAAAGTCCCCCGAAGTCGGATTGTGGCTGGGTAATCGAAAACGGTCACACACATAGTGCTCTCATCCGCAGCTGACGCATTTGTACCATAGTGTTCAAGTGCTTCGGCTGTTGGGATGATCCCTGGAGTCTTTTAGCCAGGGTCCGCAAACAAACAAACAACAATCCCCTAACCTTGTTGGCTCTCTGCACTAGAGCGTGAAAATGCAAGATCATCAGTTGCGCGGCACATTTTCTGCTCCAGTAACCTTGACCTTTGCCCAAATGACCTTTATTTTCTAACTTAGTATGGGTATTCTTACTACTATGCGCATGCAAAATATGGGCATCCTAGGTTTCTCCGTTCAAACGTTATCGTGCATACATAAACACATACATATAATTATAGTCAGCCATCCAGGAACACCTTCTGGTCCATTAACCTTGACCTTTGCCCAATGACCTTCATTTTCTAACTTAGTATGGGTATTCTAACTACCTATGCGCATGCAAATGTGAGCCGTGATTTTCTTTTCTGACCCCCCCCCCCCCCCCCCCCCCCCCCCCCCCCCCCCCCCTGGTTCTGTGGCTTCAGTTCACCTTCCAGAGAGAAAAGCTGTCACTGTAGATTGAAACATAAATATCTATTTAATCAAAGGCACTTTGGGTTTGCTGTCCAAGCACTGGTACCCAGTCTCCCCCCATTTTAGTGTGACAACACACGTGATCACACAGCTGCAGCTACTTTAAACATTTTGCATGAGAACGGATTTTCGCAGAGTGTGGATGGTGTCCCAACCACTTTTTTTTTTTTTACTTATTCCCTTATGACTTTTTCCTATTATCATAATGTGAAACACTAGTGAAGGGGAAAGCAAATCTAGATAGTTGAATACGTTCATCGAGGGCACTATGTTTTACACACGGAAGACGGGGCAAAATGACTGAAATTTGCTTCCTTTCATGAGATAATTGGCATGGGCTTTTTACCCCGTCTTCACCTACATCAGTTGACCTGGTCCGGTGCCATAACCGTTTTGTTTGTGCAGTTCCGCCTTCAGTATAAGCTGGCTGTTCTATCCTTCCGTCACTTTGAACAGACCCTTCCGCCTTACCTCTCCAGAGCTCTTCACACCTACACTCCTTCCCGCTCACTCAGGTCCTCAAACACAAAACTTCTGAAAGTTCCAAAAACAAATCTAAAATCATTTGGTGACCGCAGTTTCAGTTTCAGTGCCCCTGCTGTTTGGAATTCCCTCCCAGTCGATCTCCGCCATGAACCAACTATCTCTACTTTCAAAGCTAAACTCAAGACACACTACTTTCAAAGCTCATTCGGTTTGTAAATGTTTCCTTCTTGATCTTGTACCTGGGTGAATGAATGGGTGATAATGTTTTTGTGCGACTGCGGGTGTATCAGTGAATGGAAGCGCCTTGAGTGTAAAATAATTATAGAAAGGCGCTATAGAAATACTATCAATTATTATTATTATTATTATATCCAGGTGCGTGTGTTCTAGTGAGGGATACTTCTAAAAGTTGGACTAGCCAGAAGAAAGGTGCACACTGCCAGTTCGCCACATTGCAAAGCATATGGAGTGCCCCTCGTACAGAAGGATGGTGATGAGATTAGCGTCCAATCGGTCAGAGACCCTTATGGACGGAGCCAAAAAAATTGCGCCGCCCGGGAATCGAACCCGGGTCGCAAGAATGGGAATCTTGCATGATACCACTACACCAGCGGCGCTTGTTCTAGTTCCATAATAGCTTACTATTATTATGTATAGAACACACCCTGACCAAAACCAGCTTCGCTTCAGAAAGTTACGCCTCCTCCATAATATAAGAAAACCACTGGATCTGTGGACCAATCGTTGGCGGCCAACACGATTATCAATTTCAGCTGTCACCGTGATGGATGGGCGTGGTCTGCTGTCGTCTGCTGACCTTCTCACTGAAGTATAGGCCAAGTCAGCTTCTGCCAGACCTAAGTGATACCAAAGACTTACTTTTTGGTGCTGCTGCTGCTGCTACTACTACTACTACTACTACTACTACTACTACTACTACTACTACTACTACTACTACTACTACTACTACTACTACTACTACTACTACTACTACTACTACTACTACTACTACTACTACTACTACTACTACTACTACTACTACCACTACACTGTCCAATGTAACCGAACGAAGTAGGTTGACAGTTGACAACCAAACGAGCTTGTAGTTTGCAAATGTTTTGTATTTCATATTTTTTGGGACAATACTAGTTAACCTGCGAAACCTCATTGATAAGGGGTCTCTTTCAGCATTGAATATGGGTAGTAGGCTTTCTCCTGCCTTTTTTCTCTCCACATATTGTTGAGCTCATCCGAAAGCGGAATGTGTCGGCTGTACGCAGCGGGGAGACCAGTGAAAACTGAAAACGGACACATACGTATGCTAAGTCCTCTCGCGATCTTTTTGTCCTTATGTTTACATAATAAGGGTCTAAAATGACCCTTTTTTGCTTTTTTGGTTTGGTATTTATTGCAAGCATTTATTTCATTACTCGCCATGTTAGCTTACTACACTAAAATAATTCGAAGCCATTCAACCAATTGGTTCATGAGATAGGGGAAGACGGGGTAAAAAGCCCATGGGCGGGTAAGAAGCCCATGCCAATTATCTCATGAAATGAAGCAAATTTCAGTAACATTTTGCCCATGACACGAGTGTTAAATTTGACTGAAATTTGCTTCATTTCATGAGATAATTGGCATGGGCTTCTTACCCGCCCATGGGCTTTTTACCCCGTCTTAACCTACAGCTCGGACATGAAGGAAGGAAATTTCGGGTTTGTGAGTCTTCCTTGGCGGAGGTTTGCACTGGCGGTTCAAAATTCAGGATCTGAATAGGTTGTGACATGCTGATCAAGGATATACCTATATGGTTGTGGGAGACCCTAGGCTTATTGTAGAGCATGGTATCCGCGAGAGGACAAAATATTCGATGGCTTGGAGTCAAAACGGACTATCTTTAGATTGTCCATTGACGTATTTTTGGACTTATTACAAAAACTAATAACTTGTATCAAACAATGACTGCAGAATTATAAAAAGGGGGTTTTGCTTTTTATATTTCAGCAGTCTTTTTTTTTAATACAAGTTATTACTTTTCGTAATAAGTTCAATAATATGTCAATGGACAATCTAAAGATAGTCCGTTTTGACTCCAAGCCATCGAAATGTTCGCGAAAGGACTTAACATACGCACTTTATCCAGTATGGCCTTTTGGCCTGGGAACGCAGAAGAAGAAGAAGAAGAAGTAGTAGTAGGCTGAGTGTCGATGACCTTGTCTCCATGGTTACGCTGGGCCGCCATTTTGTTCGCCTCTTCCAACCACTAAATTTCATTGCTGGAAGAGACACCTTAAAGTTAGACCCTGACGGATGCGGTTTTGCAAGAAACACGTCGCGATCACCAGAAAGACAGCCTTTTCAAGGATCGGAACACTCACTTTGCTCTGGTTTCTTAGAAATTAAACCGTCAAAACGGCGATTCCTCCTTGGCGGAGATGCCGGAGAGAGTAGCCATTGTGGATGGGGTGGGTGAAGGTCACTCATTGTGGTTGAAGCGTTTTCTTTTTTTGTAGTGCAGTAACAAAAAATTGGAGCTGTTTCCTTTGTTGTGAGCGAAACTCCTTTAGATAAACTGTATAAAAAAATAAAAAGGCTTGTATTGCAAAACATTCGTGCAAACGATTTGGTCGAAACGCAGGCTGCCATTAGAAAAGAGACGGCACACGCCTTCTCTTTTTGTGAAATAAGTTGACTTCCAGCACCTCCGCCAAGGAGGAATCGCCGATTTGACGGTTTGATTTCTAGGAAACCAGAGCAAAGTGAGTGTTGCGATCTCTGTAAAGGGTGTTTTCCTAGTGATCTCGACGCATTTCTTGCAAAAAACTCATCCGTCAGGGTGCCCCTTTAAGGTCTCTGTGCACGTGAACATGTTTCACTCTTTCCCCATGGCAAAACAGTGATAGGCCAGTCATAATGACCTGCAGAATCACTGTGTTGTCGTGTTGAAAGAGTGAAAAATGTTCGTGCGTAGAGACCCTTGGTAACGAAGTTTTGATATTCATAAACGGTGGTCCCCCAGCCATTCGAGTAACACGAATTTCAATGGATTGTTTTTCTATTGTACATGTGTTGAGTGAGAGAGCAAAATTTACAGCTGGTTTCGTTTGACTAAGGCCTCGTGCACAGTTCGTGCGGAAATCCCATGAGCAATCCGTAAATAAGTAAAAGAAATAAGGGTAAAAATGTATGGATTAAGGTAAATACGGGTACGTGCGCAAATCTTTTCCCTTATCTATTTTATTAATTTACGGATTGGCCACGGGTTTCCGCACGGAATATCCCATGTATGTGTACGTACCCTTCGTTGTCACAATCTTAACGGGCAATTGGGTTTGGGGCAACAAGTTGTTGGTCGGTGTGTGTGTGTGTGTGTGTGTGTGCGTGTGCGTGTGCGTGTGCGTGCGTGCGTGTGC
>CM065693.1:8618300-8620054 GCA_017654935.2 Phymorhynchus buccinoides
GTTCCTGGCTGGGTTGATGCTCGACAGTTCAAAGTATATCATGATATTCTCGCTGAAACGTAGCCTATTTTGTACTATTCAAATAACCCATTTCGTTTTAATTTAATACGTGGATGGAATATCACTATTAGAGAGAGAGTGTAACCTACCTTCTTAACATGACTTTGGATGTTAGTTAGATGCCTGTGAAAAATACCACGTATTATGATTGATTTTGGGTAAAAGAAATAGCATCTTAAATACGCTTTAGTATTGCTGATTATTCAATTCAAGTAGGCCTAAAGCGGGCGACAGACTATGCGACTGCCTCATTTGACTCGATCAGGTCGTGACGTAGACCAAATTTTGTTTCCCGCACAGAAGAGGTCACAAGCCATCTGACTCGATCAGACTCGATCAGTGAAATTTAGAACCCGCCCTATTCGGCCCTGTCACCTGACTGGGCCCGACTGAGTCAGACTGATCGAGCAGATGGTATGCAAATGAGGTGAAACGTCACGACCTGATCGAGTCACATGAGGCAGTCACATAGTCTGTCGCCGGCTTAAGACGCACAACCACAGCTTTAATAAACTATAACAATAAACATGCACAGCATAAATACATCCGATGGCACAGACAGTCTATAAAGCATATAACATCGTTCAAGCAACAGGAATTGTTCGGAAATAATTAATGGGAGTAATTTCATGGTGTGTGGGAGTTATCTCGCCTAATTCAATCGGTCAAACAGGGGAAGTTACTCTACCATCATGGTAGATCCCCAGCCCTCGTTTCGTGTGTTTCAGGAGACACACAGCGTGTAGAACGTAGTGCGTCATTCTAAAATCTGATGTAATTTATGTTCTTTACGTCACAGTTTTTGCAAGTTGTTCTATTACTTTGTAGCAACACTGGCCATCCCTTATTTTTTTTCTAAAAACATGTTTGCAAGTCGCTGACTGCATCATTCTCCTCCTCCCCTCTCCTCTGCGGTTTCAAGCTTCGCCGCCATGGTTGCTATAGGTTTGACCGAGTGTAAGTCGAGGTAATCAACTCTAATTTGCACGAAGTGCTCTCCCCTAGTTTTTTTTCTTCTCCGAAAATCGTCTATTGACAAAGAGGACAGAAGTAAATTAATGCTACACGTGCACAGTGGTAGCGCGTTCGCCTAGTGTCAAGTAAACCCGAGTTCGAAACCTGGGTACAGGGGATTTCCTCTCACTTTGCACTAGGCCTTACTGTTTGAATGTGGAGTCTTTCGGATGAGGACGATAAACCGAGGTCCCCTGTGCCCATGCACTTAGCATACGTTAAATCCAGTGGCAGCGAAAAAGTTGTCATTGGGTCCAAATTTACCCCTCACCCCCTTTCCTTCCTCATCGTCACAAAAAAATCGCATGCAAAAAAAAAAAAAAACAAGGTGGCGGCGCTATCGGTACTTGCGACGACGTTCTCTCTCAGGTGGAGAAAACCCTTATGTAGGTTAGGAAAATTTTACATATCTCCAGAGGCATCTCTGTTAATATCGGGTGTTCCCACAAATGGAGAGCGGCGCGTCGCAGCCAGAGCGTGCGCCACCCAATTTTTATTTTTTATTTTATTTTATTTTGTTTGCATGCATAGTTTTTGTGTGACTGATGAGGAAGGAAGGGAGGGTGGTACATTTGTGGGTGTATTTAGCGTAGCTATGGTTACGCGTAGTTGCTTGTGTTCATGTCATCGGTGAAGATATATTCCTATCGTACGGAGGAGGGTGTACCCTATAGACGTTC
>CM065693.1:8620554-8623054 GCA_017654935.2 Phymorhynchus buccinoides
TTTTGATTTTTAAATGCTATTTATATTCCCCCAAATAAATCATAATACGTGGTATTTTTTCGACGTAGTAGTAGTAATAGTAGTAGTAGTAGTATTAGTAGTAGTAGTAGTAGTATTAGTAGTATAGTAGCAGTAGTGGTAGTAGTGGTAGTAGTGGTCGTGGTAGTAGTAGTAGTAGTAGTAGTAGTAGTCAGTAGTGGTGGTGGTGGTAGTAGTAGTAGTAGTAGTATTAGTAGTAGTAGTAGGTAGTAGTGGTAGTGGTAGTAATGATTATTAGTAGGAGTAGTAGTAGTAGTGGTAGTAGTAGAAACAGGTAGTGGTAGTAGTAGTAGTGTTAGTAGTAGTATAGTAGTAGTGGTAGTAGTGGTAGTGGTAGGGACAAAATAAGCCGTTAAGCTTTTGATATATTCCCATCGTACACATAAAGTATTACAACGAAAATGTGGACAAATTGCACTACGGTCAAGTTTCCTAATTTAAGAAAATCAATTGTCAAAGCTTCTAAACACATTTAAATATTTTGGAGAATCATCCAAGCGATTTTTGAATGTGTTAAGCATAAGCATCTAAGCATCTTACTTCCAAAGTCATATTAAGAAGATAGATTTAATACACTCTCTCTCTCTCTAATAGTGATATTGCATCCACGTATTAAATTAAAACGAAATGGGCTATTTGAATAGTACAAAACAGGCAACGTTTCAGCGAGAATATCATGATATACTTTGAACTGTCGAGCATCAACCCAGCCAGAAACGCGTTCAGTAGCCTGTTTGTTTCTGTGTGTGTGTGTGTGTGTGTGTGTGTGTTCAAACAGCTCGGCGCCCTCCAAGGCTACTGCAGGGAAGCTCGCCTCTACTGCACCGCGGAGGGCAAACCCGGTAAGTGTTGTTGGTGTTGTGTTTTGTTACTATGGTTGCTGTTGTTGTTGTTGTTGTTGTTGTTGTTGTTGTGTTTTGTTTCTATGGTCCTCCGCCCTGCATAGTTGGAAAGAGGACCATGTATTTGTTCACATCTGGTTGATTATCATGTTTGTTGTTGTCGTTGCATTTTGTTGCTATGGTTGCTGTTTTTGTTGTTGTTGTAGTACCATTGTTATTATTGTCGTTGTTGTGTTTTGTTTCTATGGTCCTCCGCCCTGTATTGTGGGAAGGAGGGCCATGTATTTGTTCACGTCTGGTTGTTATTTGTTGTTGTTGTTGGATTATTTTGTTTCTATGGTCCTCCGCCCTGCATAGTGGGAAGAAGGACCATGTACTTGTTCACGCTTGGTGGGGGTTTCGGGGTTGTAATTTTGCTGCAGCAGCTGCTGTGGTTGTTGTTGTTGCTGCTGCTGCTTGCTGCTTGCTGACTGTTGTACAATTGTTGTTGTCATTGTTGTTGATGTTGTTGTTGTCGTTGTGCAAGTGTTGTTATTGTCGTTGCTGTTGCTGTTCTTGTCGTCGTCGTTTTTGTTGTTCTTGTTGTCTCTATGGTTGCTGTTTCTAATCCTTATATCGTTGACGCTGTTGTCCTCCGCCCCGCATAGTGGGAGGAAGGGCTATGTGTTTGTTCGTGTCTCTTTTGTTGTTGTTGTTGTTGTCTGAAGAATGTCACACAATCGCTTCTAATGTTGTATTGTTTTGAATGAGCTCTTCTGAAAGCGCAACGGGAGGTAGCTCTCCTGGCTTGTTTTATTTCCCTTGATCAAATGGGAGGCATAATCTGTTTTTGCTGTTCGTGCGCGCGCGCGCGCGCACGTGCAAGGTAGAGAGAGAGAGAGAGAGAGAGAGAGAGAGAGAGAGAGAGAGAGAGAGAGAGAGACCGAGAGAGAGAGGAGAGGAGAGATTGAGAGAGAGAGACGAGAGAGAGAGAGAGAGAGAGGAGAGAGAGAGACAGAGAGAGACGAGAGAGAGAGAAGAGAGAGAGAGATAGGTGGGAGAGAGAGAAAGAGACACACAGAGAGACAGAGAGAGACAGATGAGAGTGTGTGTGTGTGTGTGTGGTGTGTGTGTGTGTGTGTGTGTGTGTGGTGTGTGGGTTGTGTGTGTGTGTGGTGTGTGTGTGCGTGCGTGCGTGTGTGCGTGCGTGCGTGAGTGCGTTCGTGCGTGCGTGTGTGCGTGTGTAATGTATGTGTGAGTGAGGCGTGTGTGCGTGCGTGCGTGCGTGTGTGTATGTGTTGTGTGTGTATGTGTGTTTGTGCGTGCGTGTGCGTGCGTGCGTTGCCGTGGTGTGGTGTGTGTGTGTATGTGTGTGTGTGTGTGTGAGATAGAGAGATGCGCGTCTTCTAAAGATGATATTGATCGATTCGTGGCATGTTCGTGTTAAACATTTTACAAAACAAAAACATAAAGCGTTGGCTTACGAATGACAGCTTCGTGTCCTTTGTGTCTGCAAATCCAAACTAATTTTGCAAATATTTTTTTGTTGTAAGATTATATCCTACAATCAAAGCACGAAACAACATCAGGCATATTTCTGGATTTTTCTTTTTTAAACCGCTCATCGTAAAAGAGATATC
>CM065693.1:8630554-8633054 GCA_017654935.2 Phymorhynchus buccinoides
GCTGAAATATAAAAAGCAAAACCCCCTTTTTATAATTCTGCAGTCATTGTTTGATACAAGTTATTAGTTTTTGTAATAAGTCCAAAAATACGTCAATGGACAATCTAAAGATAGTCCGTTTTGACTCCAAGCCATCGAATATTTTGTCCTCTCGCGGATACCATGCTCTACAATAAGCCTAGGGTCTCCCACAACCATATATATCCTTGATCAGCATGTCACAACCTATTCAGATCTTGAATTTTGAACCGCCAGTGCAAACCTCCGCCAAGGATAACTCACAAACCCGAAATTTCCTTCCTTCATGTCCGAGCTGTAGGTGAAGACGGGGTAAAAAGCCCATGGGCGGGTAAGAAGCCCATGCCAATTATCTCATGAAATGAAGCAGAAGACGGGGTAAAAAGCCCATGGGCGGGTAAGAAGCCCATGCCAATTATCTCATGAAATGAAGCAAATTTCAGTCAAATTTAACACTCGTCTCATGGGCAAAATGTGACTGAAATTTGCTTCATTTCATGAGATAATTGGCATGGGCTTCTTACCCGCCCATGGGCTTTTTACCCCGTCTTCCCCTATCTCATGAACCAATTGGTTGAATGGCTTCGAATTATTTTAGTGTAGTAAGTTAACATGGCGAGTAATGAAATAAATGCTTGCAATAAATACCAAACAAAAAAAGCAAAAAAGGTTCATTTTAGACTAATGTAAACATAAGGACAAAAGGACCGCGAGAGGACTTAGCATACGTATGTGTCCGTTTTCAGTTTTCACTGGTCTCCCCGCTGCGTACAGCCGACACATTCCGATTTCGGATGAGCGCAACGATATTTGGAGAGAAAAAAGGCAGGAGAAAGCCTACTACTCATTTTCAATGCTGAAAGAGACCCCTTAGGGGAAGACGGGGTAAAAAGCGCATGGGCGGGTAAGAAGCCCACCCCAATTATCTCATGAAATGAAGCAAATTTCAGTCTCATTTTGCCCATGAGACGAGCGTTAATGTCTAGCATTCGTCTCATGGGCAAATTTGACTGAAATTGTCTTTATTTCATGAGATAATTGGGGTGGGCTTCTTACCCGCCCATGCGCTTTTTACCCCGTCTTCCCCTATCAATGAGGTTTCGCAGGTTAGCTATTATTGTCCCCCAAAAAAATGAAATACGAAAAATATGCAAACTACAAGCTCGTTTGGTTGTCAACTGTCAACCTACTTCGTTCGGTTACATTGGACAGTGTAGTGGTAGTAGTAGTGGTAGCACCAAAATGTAAGTCTTTGGTATCACTTAGGTCTGGCAGAAGCTGACTTGGCCTATACTTCAGTGAGAAGGTCAGCAGACGACAGCAGACCACGCCCATCCATCACGGTGACAGCTCAAATTGATAATCGTGTTGGCCGCCAACGATTGGTCCACAGATCCAGTGGTTTTCTTATATTATGGAGGAGGTGTAACTTCTGAAGCGAAGCTGGTTTGGGTCAGGGTGTGTTCTGTTCATAATAATAGTAAGCTATTATGGAACGAGAACAAGCGCCGCTGGTGTAGTGGTATCATGCAAGATTCCCATTCTTGCGACCCGGGTTCGATTCCCGGGCGGCGCACTTTTTTTTGCTCTGACCGATTGGACGCTAATCTCATCACCATCCTTCTATACGAGGGGCACTCCATATGCTTTGCAATGTGGCGAACTGGCAGTGTGCACCTTTCTTCTGGCTAGTCCAACTTTTAGAAGTATCCCTCACTAGAACACACGCACCTGGATATCCTTTCAAACAAAACGGTTATGGCACCGGACCAGGTCAACTGATGTAGGTGAAGACGGGGTAAAAAGCCCATGGGCGGGTAAGAAGCCCATGCCAATTATCTCATGAAAGGAAGCAAATTTCAGTCACATTTTGCCCATGAGACGAGTGTTAAAAACACTGAAATTTGCTTCCTTTCATGAGATAATTGGCATGGGCTTCTTACCCGCCCATGGGCTTTTTGCCCCAACTTTCCTATGTAAAACATAGTGCCCTCGACGAACGTATTCAACTATCTAGATTTGCTTTCCCCTTCACTAGTGTTTCACATTATGATAATAGGAAAAAGTCATAAGGGAATAAGTAAAAAAAAAAAAAGTGGTTGGGAGACCAGCCACACTCTGCGAAAATCCGTTCTCATGCAAAATGTTTAAAGTAGCTGCAGCTGTGTGATCACGTGTGTTGTCACACTAAAATAGGGGGAGACTGGGTACCAGTGCTTGGATAGCAAACCCAAAGTGCCTTTGATTAAATATATACACTTATGTTTCAATCTACAGTGACAGCTTTTCTCTCTGGAAGGTGAACTGAAGCCACAGAACCAGGGGGGTTTTCAGAAAAGAAAATCACGGCTCACTTTGTGCATGCGCACAGATAGTTAGAATACCCATACTAAGTTAGAAAATGAAGGTCATTGGGCAAAGGTCAAGGTTAATGGACTAGAAGGTGTTCCTGGATGGCTGACTATATATGTATGTGTTTATG
>CM065693.1:8648054-8653054 GCA_017654935.2 Phymorhynchus buccinoides
ACTTGTATGGATGGATGGATGGGTGGATAGATGGATAGATGGATGGATGTATGGATGGATGGATGGATGGATGGATGAATGGAACTTGCATGGATGGATGGATGGATATATGGATGGATGGATGGATGGATAGATGGATGGATGGATATATGGATGGATGGATGGATGTATGCCTGCCTCCCGGTCTGTCTGCCTGCCTTTTTTCCGTCTCTCTATCATGTCTGTCTGCCTGTATAGTATGCATGTCTGTCTGTCTGTATGTATGTATGCATGCCGGGATGGATAGATTGGTGGATGTATGACTGTATGTCCGTCTGCTTGTCTCATTCAACTATCTGATCTCCTCTGCTTGTATATCTCTGTCTACTGCCCTGTTCGTCGTTTTTTTTATGCAGTCCATGTGTCTCGGTCTGTCTGTTTGCCATACAACAAACAAACAACTACACGACAAGTGTAAAGTGACGTTATTTTATTCACAAGAGACAAAACTAAGCTACTGGATATTTCGGCGAATGCGCCTTTATCAACACAGACAAAACAAGAAAACAACAAATATTATCGCAAAAGGAGTAAAAAGCAGGCGTCATTGGACTGTAGAGGGGAACTATTGTTTTTTGATCTTCTTGATTTGTTGCTCCTTTTGTTGCCTGCATTTTGCTCCTTTAGCTATATTTGCTGTTCTCTTGTTTGTCTGTGTTGATAAAGGCGCATTCGTCGAAATATCCAGTAGTTTAGTTTTGTCTCTTGTGAAAAAAATAACGTCACTTTGCACTTGTCGTGCAGTTATTTGTTTGTTGTATGTTCCAGTCACGTTGCAGTCTGTTTCAGGTTTTTGTCTGTTTGTCTCTCTGTCTCTCTCTCGAAAAAAAAAACACCCACGGAAACCACACACACATATCCACACACGCGCGCACGAATGCAACGAACGCACACACAAACACAGAGAGACAGACAGAGTCATAGACAGAGAGAGCTTAATTTTTTTGGGGGGGACAAAAAGTATCAACAAGCCAAAAACGTGTTTGTTTTCAGGTGCGTGGCAATCTTCAAGCGGAACATCACTTCACCTCTCCCATCATGCATTGCTGCTGTGCCTGCTTCCCGTCACGTGCCTCTTGCGTCATCTCACGTGCCTCTAGCCTGTCTGTCTGCATGTATGTGTGTATGCCTGTCACTCGTTTCCGACTATGACTGCCAGATAGCATAGGGAACAGCTGTTATTCAAGTGGGCTGGGCTAAAGTTTGTTTACAGGCCTAGTGGATCAGCCTTGCCCTGGGTACAACCCCACTCTCTCGACCAAACGGATTCGATGACAGTAGGCATTGGGGAAGTCCGAAAATGCCAACCAATCCCTTTGTCTGCAGCACTAGAGCCAGTGCGAATGCTCCCTCTAGTTTGAGTGTTATAGTCTTCCACGAAAGACTAAGCTGTACCATGATATTCCAATACTGTTGATAATCATATATTGTACAGCTCTCTCTTTGCTATTGGCCCCTTCTAACGGTCTAATGTCAACCGGTGATGAAAGCCATTTGAGTAAAGGATGTGGTCTCCCCCTGTCTGTCTAGTTTACGTCATGTACATTTTGACCATTTGAAGACGAAGGGATTCTATTTCATGAAAGCTTGTTGCCAGTCTAAGCCTGTGTGTGCGTTTGTGTGCATGTGAGTGAGCACACATGTGTGTCAGCATGAGTATGTGTGTGGCCGGGCGCGCGCGCGTGCGTAACCGTGCATGTGCGTGTGTGTGTGCTAGCGCGCGCATGTGTGTGTGTGTGAGTTGTGTGTATGTGTATGTGTGTTGTTGTGTGTGTGTGTGGTAGTTGCGTGCGTGCGTGCGTGTGTGGGGTGTGGCGGTGGGGGGGGGGGGCGGGACCTGTTGCGTGAACAGGTCTGCGTTCTTGCGCGTATCTGTGCTTGTGTGCATTTTGGTGCGTGTGTTTGTGTATAAATGTGTATCAATGCTTTTTTTATTATGTGTGTGTGTGTGTGTGTGTGTGTGATTGTGTTTGCAGAATGCTTTTTGGGAGCACCGTGCTTCACTGATCTTGGAAGACGTTAGCTGGAGGAATGCACTAAAGAAGCAACACTATTCTTGGAAAAAAGCATGCGAGAAGCAACTCTCTATTGGAAGAAGTGTTCTGGAAAATGCGCGAGAAATGCAGCATTAATCTTGGAGGAAGTTAGCTTGAAAAAATGCACTAACGAAGCAACACTAATCTTGGAAGAAGTTAGCTGGAAAAAATGCAAAGACCGAAGCAACACTAATCTTGAAAGAAGTTAGCTGGAAAAATACACTAACGAAGCAACACTAATCTTGGAAGAAGTTAGCTGGAAAAATGCACTAACGAAGCAACACTAATCTTGGAAGAAGTTAGCTGGAAAAATGCACTAACGAAGCAACACTAATCTTGGAAGAAGTTAGCTGGAAAAAAAAGGAAAAGAAAAAAGCACTAACGAAGCAACACTAATCTTGGAAGAAGTTAGCTGGAAAAATGCACTAACGAAGCAACACTAATCTTGGAAGAAGTTAGCTGGAAAAAATGCAAAGACCGAAGCAACACTAATCTTGGAAGAAGTTAGCTGGAAAAAATGCAAAGACCGAAGCAACACTAATCTTGGAAAAAATAGCTGGAAAATGCACGAGAGAAGCAACACTAATCTTGGAAGAAGTTAGCTGGAAAAATGCACTAACGAAGCAACACTAATCTTGGAAGAAGTTAGCTGGAAAAAATGCACTAACGAAGCAACACTAATCTTGGAAGAAGTTAGCTGGAAAAAATGCACTAACGAAGCAACACTAATCTTGGAAGAAGTTAGCTGGAAAAAATGCACTAACGAAGCAACACTAATCTTGGAAGAAGTTAGCTTGAAAAAATGCACTAACGAAGCAACACTAGTCTTGGAAGAAATTAGCTGGAAAAAATGCACTAACGAAGCAACACTAGTCTTGGAAGAAATTAGCTGGAAAAAATGCACTAACGAAGCAACACTAATCTTGGAAGAAGTTAGCTTGAAAAAATGACACTAACGAAGCAACACTAGTCTTGGAAGAAATTAGCTGGAAAAAAAAAATGCACTAACGAAGCAACACTAGTTCTTGGAAGAAGTTAGCTGATTGAAAAAATTAGCTGGAAAAAATGCACTAACGAAGCAACACTAATCTTGGAAGAAGTTAGCTGGAAAAAATGCACTAACGAAGCAACACTAGTCTTGGAAGAAATTAGCTGGAAAAAAAAAAATTGCACTAACGAAGAGCAACACTAGTCTTGGAAGAAATTAGCTGGAAAAAAAAAAAAACATGCCCAACGATAGCACTAACGAAGCAACACTAATCTTGGAAGCAAGTTAGCTGGAAAGAATGCCACTAACGAAGCAACACTAATCTTGGAAGAAGTTAGCTTGAAAAATACAAAGACCGAAGCAACACTAGTCTTGGAAAAATTAGCTGGAAAAATGCACTAATGAAGCAACACTACTATTGGAAGAAGTTAGCTGGAAAATGCACGAGAGAAGCAACACTAATCTTGGGAAAGTTAGCTAAAAAGAAATGCAGAAGAGAAGCAACACTATTCTTGGAAAAGAAAATTAGCTGGAAAATTGCACGAGAGAAGCAACACTATTCTTGGAAAAGAAAATTAGCTGGAAAAAAGCACGAGAGAAGCAACACGTGGAGGACGTTAGCTGGAAAAATGCACGAGAGAAGCAACACTATTCTTGGAAAAGAAAATTAGCTGGACAAATGCACGAGAGAAGCAACACTATTCTTGGAAAAGAAAATTAGCTGGACAAATGCACGAGAGAAGCAACACTATTCTTGGAAAAGAAAATTAGCTGGACAAATGCACGAGAGAAGCAACACTAGTCTTGGAAAAGAACATTAGCTGGACAAATGCACGAGAGAAGCAACACTAGTCTTGGAAAAGAACATTAGCTGGACAAATGCACGAGAGAAGCAACACTAGTCTTGGAAGAAGAAGTTAGCTGAAAAAATACAGGAAGAGAAAGCAACTACCAAGACTAGTATGACGACACCTCGCAGAAATCAACAGGGCCGCGGACCTGAGTGTGCAGCGTCTTCCATCGAGAGAAAAACAACTTTTCCACTAATCTCTCTCTCTCTCCTCTCTCTCTCTCTATCTCTCTGTCTCTCAGCATCTCTCATCCTCTCTCTCTCTCTCTCTCTCTCTCTATCTCTCCCCTCTCTCTCTCTCTCTCCTCTCTCTCTCCCTCTCTCTCTCTCATCTCCTCCTCTCTCTCCTCCCTCTCTCTCTCTCTCTCCTCTCTCTCACTCTCTCTATCACTCTCCCTCACTATTCCTCTCACTTCTCGCTCTCTCTCTCTCTTCTTCTTTTCCTCTCAATCTCCTCTCTCTTTTCTATCTCTTTTTCTTTTCCTTCATTTTTTTTTTTTCCATCGTTTATATTATCTCCTCTCCTTCTCCCCTCTCTCTCTCTCTCTCTTCTCCACTCCACTCTCATCTCTCTCTCTCCCTCTCTCTCTCTCTCATTCTCTGTCTCTATCCTGCCCTCTCTCTCTCTCTCTCTCTCTCTCTCTCCTTCTTTGTCTCTCTTTCTAGTCTGCCTGTCTGTCTCTCTCGCTCTCTGTTTCATCACGTCTCTCTGGTGTTCATCACGTCCCTCTTTCTGTCCCTCTCTCATCTCTCTCTCTCTCATCTCTCTCTCCCCCTCTCTCTCTCTCTCTCTCTCCTCTCTCTCTCTCTCTCTCTCTCGCCTCTCTCTCCCATCTCTCCTCTCTCTCGAGTCTCTCCTCACTCTCGCTTTCTCTCCTCTCTCTCTCCTCTCTCTCCTCCTCTCTCTCGCTCATCTCTCTCTCTCTCGTCTCACCTCTCTCTCTCTCTCTCCTGCTCTCTCTCTCTCTCTCTCTCTCTCTTTGTGTCATTTTACATTTATTTTGACTGAGAGAAAGAGACAAGGATGACAGGGAAACGATAAGCGCACGAGAGGGCATTGTGAAAAAGCTCTGCGTGTGTGTCTGTG
>CM065693.1:8665554-8667633 GCA_017654935.2 Phymorhynchus buccinoides
AGAGAGATAGAGAGAGAGAGAGAGAGAGAGAGCAGAGAGGAGAGTGAGAGAGAGAGAGAGAGAGGAGAGAGAGAGAGAGAGAAGAGAGAGATAGAGAGAGAGGAGAAGAGAGATAGAAGAGAGAGAGAGAGAGAGAGAGATGAGAGAGAGAGGAGAGAGAGAGAGAGAACAATTAAATAACTGAACAAAGTTTTAATTCCTTTAGGCCATTAGCCCATAGAAACAGGGTCAATCTACAAATAGTCAAAATAACACTAGACTAGAAACATGATTAACCTTCAAAATACTCATCCATACGTTTCCGTATAGCACAGGAATAGACTATATATAAAGCTAACTTGCGAATATGCAGCACAGATCCGTTGAGACAGAGAGCGAGAGCGAGAGAGATAGAAGAGAGAGAGAGAGAGAGAGAGAGAAGAGAGAGAAGAGAGAGAGAAGAGAAGAGAGAGAGAGAGAGAGACAGAGAGAGAGAGAGAGGCATGC
Organism: Phymorhynchus buccinoides; assembly: GCA_017654935.2. Lineage (NCBI taxonomy): Eukaryota > Metazoa > Mollusca > Gastropoda > Neogastropoda > Raphitomidae > Phymorhynchus > Phymorhynchus buccinoides. The sequence continues at coordinate 8,666,041 of CM065693.1, forward strand.
GGGAAGTAAGAACCAAACAGATATACCGTAACAGAGGGACAGAGAAAGCGAGAAAAGACAGACACATAGGCATATTCGAACAGACAAAGACTGAGACAGACAGAGGCAGAAAAACAAATAGACAATCAAATGGGAAGAATGAGTGTACATGGAATCAGCACCAAAACGTGTTTTACAAGCATGTCAGATTTAAAAAGAAAATGTGCTGTTGTTAGAACATCAATGAGGCTTTATACTGAAAAGCATCTGCCCCTGTCTCGTGCCCTGAGATACGAACGCCACCTATTTAAGATTATCGTTCTTGCCTGTCAGGAACTAGTAGAATAAAACAACAGAAAATTATCTGCCCCTGACTCCTCGCTAGGTGCCACGAGCAGTTGGGGCCTACAATTATTGCCCTTTGGTGTTGGCAAGAAGTAGCATAAAGCCCCATTCATACAACACTGTTCAATGCCTTTACTTAAACATACCCAATATCAGGTATTAACATATGCAAGGATTCTTCTTCTTCTCTTCTTCTTCTTTCTTCTTCTTCTTCTTCTGTGTTTCCCAAGCCATCATGGCCATAATGGGTGAGGTACATATGGTCCGGTTTTCAGTTTTCACTGGTCTCCCTCGCTGCGTACAGCCGACACATTCCGATTTCGGAGGAGCTCAAAAGGAGAAACATTATTTTGGAAGATTTTTTTGAAAAAAGGCAGGAGAATGGGCCAAATAAGTCAGAAAGATAGCAGATGACAGTAAGCAAAGGAAAAAGGCAGAGTCAAAGAGAGTGGCAGATTAGAGGAAGTTACAAGCAAAGCACATAACTTCCAGAAGGTGGGGGAACTATTTTTACGAAAGACCCCCCCCCCCTCCCGGTATCCCCAGGGGGAAGTGCAAGGATATAAAAAAGAGGAATATCGAAAATGGAATATTTAACAATAAGAAAAACAGGCATATTTCAACATTGACATATTCAATCTTTGTTCACAGAAAAACCATGTCATCTGTACTACACGCACACTGACAAAGCTTACAAAATGGGGGACACAATGTGAGACAAGGGCTAATAAGAGAAGAAAGAGGCAGCACTAGGCTCTCAAAGTGCAAGAGCGAGAAGGAGGAAGAGGAGGAGGAGCAAGAACAACAAGAACAAGCACAAGAACAACGACAAAACAACAGCAATAACAACAACAACATCAGCAGAAACAACCACAGCGACAATAGCAATATTGGTATTTCAATACGGTTGAGGGGGGTACGCGTTGGTCTTTTGTTGTTGTTGATGTTGTCGTTGTTGTTGTTGCTTTTGTTGTTGTTCATGCAAAGTCGCTTAGTTCCTCTAGGATTATTCTTTTTTTAATTGTTTGGGGGTAGCAACTTGTATTCTCCCGAGATTTGCGACTTCTGCAGGGAGATCAGAAAAGGGTGACATCCCACGCACACGTTTCCAACATGTCTGCCGATCAGTTCCCAGAGTTCTGCGCCGCTTAAAAGCCTCTTCCGGTCTTGCGCAGAGGCCCAGTGGGCCCTGGGAATATTGCTTCCTGGGGGAGGAAAACGAAAGAGGGTAAAATGGAAGGTGGCTTCACGCACGCTTTTCTCACAAGG
>CM065693.1:8668133-8670633 GCA_017654935.2 Phymorhynchus buccinoides
CCACTGCCACTCTACGAGTGCGACCGGTATGGCATTCTCAAATGGATTGGTCTGTGCATGTGCGAAGAGGTTAGGATAGGGTAGGGTTAGGAATAGGGTTAGGTTTAGGGTCAATTTAGTGTCGAATTACATAAAGGGTGAATTTGATGGTACGTCATGATCGATTTCGCACATGCGCAGACATGCTGAGAACAAATCCATTTTGGAGAATGCCACACCGGTTCTTCCCTTGGTTCCTTGCGAAAAGCCTTTCTTTACGACGTGCAAATCTGCTATTACTTGGAAATGGGCCTGCTAGTCATGAGTGTAGCAAGACAAACTAATCCTGGATGGAAAAGCAGTTTATTTCTGAGCTGCATACCGGATTGATACTTAGACTATTTGCATTTTCATCTGATTAGTTATCTTAGCCGTCCTCCTGCTATCGGTGCCTGATATACGGGCTGTGACTGTTCCAGCCCTCTCTCTCTCTCTCTCTCTCTCTCTCTCTCTATATCTCCTCTCTTCTCTCTCTCTCTCTCTCTCTCCTCTCTCTCTGTCTCTCTCCTCTCTCTCTCTCTCTCTCTCTCTCTCTCTCTAGTGAAAGAGGTGTTTTTCATCTATTTATTTGTTTATTCGGTTGGTTAGTTTTCTGTTCCCGTGTGTTTTTTATTGTTGATGTTGATGCTCTGCCTACCGTGTTTTTGCTATATTACTGTTAATCGTTGTTTTTTGTTGGCGATTTTCCTGTGTCTAAATGTTCATTTATAGTATTAGTTAAATATTGCATGCTTAGTACCAAGGACAGAACCAAGTACAGAATGGAAGACTAGGCCCAGCCTAAATTCTTATTCTTGCAAAATAAAAGTTTCTGAATCTGAAGTATCTCTCTCTCTCTCTCTCATCACTCTCTCTCTCTCTCTCTCTCCCTCTTCTCTCTCACTCTCTCTCTCTCATAGCTCCTCTCTCATCCTCTCTCCTCTCTCTCATCTCTGTGGTGTGTGTGTGCGTGTCACTGTACGCGAGTGTGTGTGTGTGTGTGTGTGTGCGTGTGTGTGTAAGTGTGTGTGCGCGCGTGCGCATGTGTGTATGTGTGTACGCGTGCGTGTGATTTAACCCGTGATACTGGGATATAGTATGATACCCACCCATTCCTCTGCATGGGAGTGCCTTGATATGGCCTACCATCTTGTCCGTGTTCTCTGTGTAGTCATTATGCCCCTTGCTGTGATTCGACAATCAGGTCTAGATCGTCTGTCAGAAAGCTCTACCGTTTCGTTTTCCTTGGTCGTCTCAGTCTGTTGTTTCCTGTCTCTGACTCTGTCATTCTGTCTGTCTGTCTGTCTGTCTCTTCTCTCTCTCATCTCTCTCTCTCTCTTTCCTCTACTCTTCTCTCTCTCCTCTCTCTCTCTCTCTCTACTCTCCTCTGTCTATCTCTCTCTCTCTCTCTTTCGTCTTCGTTTTCTCTCCTCTCTCTCTCCTCTCTCTCTCTCTCTCGCTCTGTTCTTTCTCTCTGTCTCTCTCTCTCTCTCTCTCCCCCTCTCTCTCTCTCTCTCTCTCCACTCTAATCTTCTCTCATCTCTCTCTCTCTCTACTCTCTCTCTCTCTGCTGTCATTTGAATAAATTTTCCAGTGTTGTCCAGTTTGTCCAGTGTCATTATTTATTCACAAAACTCTATTGCCTTGCAAAAATAATATATACATGCATGATGAATGTTCTGTATCTATGTTGTGTTTACATATAATACGTTTTCTGGTGTGTCTTTATTCTTGTAGTTCGTTACTGCTCATATATATTATATATATAATACTTTTTGTGAACTCCATTGCTATGGGCCAGAGGCATAACGAGTAAACGAGTTTTAAAATATTTTTTTACTTTGACTTTTTTTTACTTTGAATAGAGATCTCTCTCGCTCTCTCTCTCAGACTCTATGCTCTCTCTCTCATCTCAATCAGCGTCTCTCTCTGGTCGCTCTCTCTTTAGGACGGAGAGAGGAACAAGAAAGGAGAAATAGGAGAAGAGGGAAGAGAAAGAGAGAGGAGAGAGGACTAGAGATGAAGGTTTCTATCTCTCTATCTCTCTCTCTCTCTCTCTCTCTAGATCTCTCTCTCTTTACCGTATTTATGTATATCTGTTTATTTATTTACTTACTATTTTTTAGTGTGTTGGCTTAACTGTTTAAATGCATACAATTGGTGTTATTTTCTAGTTTTTTTATGCCAATGTTAGAATATGTGTCATTAACCCTCTCCCCCAGGCTCCAAATGATACGGGCAGCAGAGAATTAGAAGAGGGGCAGACAGCCTAGATTCATTGGAAAATTGTTTGGGTTTTTGAATCGCTCGACTCTCTAGCTCTCTCTCTCTCTCTCTCCCTCTCTCTCTCTCTCTCTTCTCGCTCTCCTCTTCTCTCTAATCTCTCCTCTCTCTCTCTCTCTCTCTCTTCCTATCTCTTTCTGTCTCGACCCGTCTCTATCTATCAGTCCCATTCCCACATTATCTCTCTCTCTAAGTCATC
>CM065693.1:8678133-8688133 GCA_017654935.2 Phymorhynchus buccinoides
AAAAAAACTTATTCCTTTGCCCGATCTTTGCCCCCTATATCGGGGCAAAGGACAAAAACACACCCACTACGGGTATATAAATAATAATAATAATAATAATAATAATAATAATAATAATAATAAATGAAAGTCATACAGAGCTGTTCGATAGCATGCCATCCTCACAGCGCTTTACAAAAACAAAACAAAAATTAAATTACACCCACTCATGCATACACCCCCCACACTCCACCCCCCCCCCCCACACAGCGAGGAACCCCTCGCACACAAAGCAGTAAAAACAAACCTGGCGCAGAAACAAAAGCACGCACTTCACTATCCTTTCCACACCTCCCTCACAGCAGTCAAGGAAGAAAAAGAAAACAAAAGACACAAAAGCAAAAGGAAGTGCCGTCAAGCGAACAAGACACAAAGCATTCATTAAAAACAACAACTAGAAAATAAAATAATAAAAAAACCAAAGCATCCGCACACGTGCGCGCGCGCACACAGTTGCAATCACGAAACAAAGCATTCATAACTTACAAATACACGTAAGCTAAAACAACAACAATAGCAACAATGGTGGGGAATGGGGAAAAAATGGGGAACATTATTCAAGGGGCACAGACTATGAGGTAAAATATCACTTTTGAAACAGATGGGTTTTCAGACCCGAGGCTTGAAGGCAGAGTTTTTGAAGACCGGAGGTGGAGAGGGAGAGAATTCCAGATGATAGGTACCTGATAACTGAAAGAGAGGTGGCCAAAGACTTGAGTTTCATGCGGGGAACCTTCAGAAGTTGTTCGCTGCTAGAGGGGAGTGTGCAGGGTGGTTGGTAGGTGACGAGTTTGTCGGACAGATCTATATGATGGCAAGGTGTTCTGGAAATGGTGGAAAGCGAGGGTAGCTAGTTTGTATTCAATGCGAGCTTGGATCGGCAGCCAGTGTAAATACGGCAGAGGATATGTTGCCATACTCGGTGACAAAGCTCCTGTTAAAGACACACTGACCCACCACGATTAAGTCCCTTGGGTTTTTTTCTGGGTAGCTGTGACCCACATACAAATGCCCCCACCCTTCAAATTGAAGCTGCTCTTTAAAATGATGTTTCGTTTTCAATTTGGGGGCATTTGCATGGGAGTCAAACCTGGTCAAAGCAAGATTCCCTACCAGCTATAAGAAGGAAAACACGTGAAACCCGTGATTTTGACACGTGCTCTGGTGGGTCTTTAAATAAAATGCGACCTTAAAGACCCTACCATAGCCCTAAAGCAGAGTTCAGTAAATGAAGCCACTAGCCAGCTTAAAAGGTCGACCTTTCAACAATACCATGAAGCCAATATCAAGGGTTTTCTCTCTATCCAACCCCCCTACCCCATTCTTCTTTATTGCTTCCTTTCCTTTCCTTTCCCCCCAGCCGACTAAGACCGCGTCGCAGTTGGGCGCACACCATTTACGCACACGAGTCGAGTCGCTTTCGCACGTGCAAGCCGCTTTTACTGGACCGTGTGATTGCTTTTGGAATTACCCTGTCGCCAGTGCTGAGGAGAATCTCTCTTAGCTCTCTCTCTCTCTCTCTTTACTCCCGTTTATGAACTCCCAGTGATGCAAAAACAGGAGTACAATGCAATTGGAGCTATGGCATGTTCTCTTCTCTGTGCGTGCGCGCGCGCGCGTGTGTGTGTGTGTGTGTGTGTGTGTGTGTGTGTGTGTGTGTGTGTGTGTGTGTGTGTGTTTCCGTGTGTCTGTTTTCATGTGACAACAATTTCATTCCAAGCTTTACAGATAAAAATACTGAAGATATATATAATTAAATAATAAACCTCAGCAGAACCATCTATCACTGACATTCTGAAGAAAACACCCATTACGTCAATGTAATAAAATATACTATGCCAGTGAGAAATTGGGTGAAAAACAGAGGTCCAAAGAGCTTCTTGGAATTTCGCTTTTGCGGACGAAAGCTGCGATGCGATTTGGTCAAGGCGTGTCTTGGACCATGCTTTCCCTGAAAGAGATTGAAAAAACATGGCCCAGATTAAGATTAAGATTAAAATTATAGCCCCGTCGACGACTAAGGCCATGTCAGGGCTGTCATCACGTTATGTCTCACCACGGCCCAAGACAGTCACCGATGGAGATCATCTATAAGGCATGACGCAGGGGCCTTCAAAGAAGCTAGGAGAGAAGCCGCAAAGGATAAGCTCAACAGAAGAAAAAACTGCAAGCACTGCAATACGTCATATCGTCAGTGCCACATTGGGAACTTTTCTGATTCACCAATGCGAAGTTTGGTGAACAAGTGATGCTTCAGACGATTGTATCTTAAGAACTGGGAGTACCTTCACGTGGCTTGCCGTCCTGTTTTCACCACCCCAGTCTAATTAACTCATTAATTGCCCTGCGCCATAACTGTCGTGACCGGTCCTGCCACCTAGGGATAGGTTTGACGACAGGCCAAACCAAAGCTCGCGGTTAATCACTTCAGTTTTGCGGCTCAGCTTCATCGTCTCTTCTAGTCTCTAGAAAGGAGGGGGGAAAATCCACGCTCTCATAGCCGGAAGTGGCCGCGCTCTCTTCCGGCAGTGGCTAAATCTTCCTCCACAATGAAAACGAAAAGGAGAGTGGGAACTAAAGGGAAGGGAAGTCACCCTAGCGGGAGTCTGGGCGATATTGCGGAAGATTATGGATGGCTATTGTGCTCGTTTTTTATAAACAGAAGAGGGCTTTAAAGGAACCCATTGAAATTGTGTGGAGAGAGAGAGAGAGAGAGAGAGAGAGAGAGAGAGAGAGAGAGAGAGAGAGAGAGAGAGAGAGAGAGAGAGAGAGAGAGAGAGAGAGAGAGAGAGACTACAACAGACAGGCGCGCGCGAGCGCGCGAGAGAGAGAGAGAGAGAGAGAGAGAGAGAGAGAGAGAGAGAGAGAGAGAGAGAGAGAGAGAGAGAGAGAGAGAGAGAGAGAGAGAGAGAGAGAGAGAGAGAGAGAGAGAGAGAGAGACAGCACTTGAAAACTTGAAAACTTAAAACTTGCGAGCCTTGAGCGCGCGAGAGAAACTTAAACTTTATGAGAAACTTTAGAAGAGAGAGAGAGAGAGAGACCGAAGAGAGAGATAGAGATTAGCATATATTTTCCAGAGAGAGAGAGAGAGAGAGAGAGAGAGAGAGAAGAGAAGAGAGAGAGAGAGAGAGAGAGAGAGAGAGAAATTGAAAACTTAAAAACTTTAAAACATGAAAACTTATTCTTCCAATCTGTCCAAGGATACATAGATACTTAGAGCAACGAGAGATTCTTCCAATCTGTCCTTGATAGATGAGATAGAGAGAGAGAGAGAGAGAGAGAGAGAGATAATAGAGAGAGAGAGAGAGAGAGAGAGAGAGAGAGAAGAGAGAGAGAGAGAGAGAGAGAGAGAGAGAGAGAGGGGAGAGAGATGAGAGAGAGAGAGAGAGAGAGAGAGTATGAATGTATATGAGAAAAAGGTTGCTGGAAGAAAAAAATTAAAAGATTGACCAATGAAGGTTGCAACTTTCAGTGAAATAAAGTAGCGTTAAACAAACAAATAGGCAAACAAAACAAATAATAAAGAACAATAATAAACGCATTTTAAACTTTAATCTTAGAAACTTTCAAACAATGACTCCAAAACTGTAATATTTAAAAAGCATAGATATAATGTCGTGTTTTAATACATGAATGAATCAGCGTGGAAGCATTCGTGTCATTTGTCTTTTGAGCATAAAGGATATGATTTTGGTGATTTAATACATTACACATTTTATCTATCTGATACTGAAATTGTTTCATTTGGTAAAACAAAACCATGGCTACCTTGTACTTTAGCCCTCTCTCTCTCTCTCTCTCTCTCTCTCTCTCTCTCTCTCTCTCTCTCTCTCCTCTCTCTCTCTCTCTCTCTCTCTCTCTCTCTCTCTCTCTCTCTCTCTCTCTCTCTCTCTCTCTCTCTCTCTCTCTCTCTCTCTCTCTCTCTTTATCCTTGAAAAATAAAGTTAAAGTTTTCAAGTTTTCAAGTTTTCAAGTTTTCAAGCTTTCAAGGTTTTCTCTCTCTCTCTCTCTCTCTCTCTCTCTCTCTCTCTCTCTCTCTCTCTCTCTCTCTCTCTCTCTCTCTCTCTCTCTCTCTCTCTCTCTCTCTCTCTCTCTCTTTATCCTTGAAAAATAAAGTTCAAGTTTTCAAGCTTTCAAGTTTTCTCTCTCTCTCTCTCTCTCACTCTCTCTCTCTCTCTCTCTCTCTCTCTCCCATTTTCGCTTTGAAAATTGTCACTGAGAAGCAACATTCTACCATTTGGGGGAAAGGGATAGGGTTAGAACCAGCCTAGGATTATTTCCATAAATCCTTTTCCAAAACCTAAAAGAAGAAGACCTTTAGATTGAGGGTCGTAAGCATGAGTACAAGATTGTCTAAATCGTCATTGTTCTTCAAAACAGCAACATAGCTTTGATCATCTAAAACAAATATGCGGGTATTGCTATTTTCTGAGTAAATGTAACATTTGAATGAATGAAAAATGGTGTTCTACGTCTTCTTGGTCTGGAACAGACACATATGGGACATTTGTAGATACAAAGATGGTGGGAACGATACTGGAGGCAATTCCCGGAGGCAGTGCAACACAACACCAGTAAAGTCCCGATCTTTTTAACAATACAGATAAGTGTAGCAGTAACCACGCCTCGGTTAAACCTCATCGGCTATGGTACCGCCACATATGTTTATAAATGTAACATTTACATTTTATATGAGATCATCTAAGAACGTAAAAAAGAAAAAAGGGGGTGTAGGTGTGAGGCAACATGCAAAAAGCGCGACTCTCTGAATATTCCCATTTGCGCGACCGTACGAAAAGAGCGAATGTCACTGACAGAAAGAGCGAATGTCACTGACAGAAAGAGCGAATGTCACTGACAGAAAGCGAGAGGGTCGTTGAGGAATGGGATGGGGCAAGAAGTACCTTACAAGAAAAAATGTCTGTTACTTTCTTACTATCCCTAACCCTATCCCTAACCTATCCCTAACCCTATCCCTAACCCTATCCCCTATCCCCCCTAACCCTAACCCTAACCCTATCCCTAACCCTATCCCTAACTTTCTGAGTTTTATGCGACTCTCTGAAATTCGCTCTTTTTGTCATTACTGTTCGCTCTTTTCGGCATCTTGTAGTTCGCGCATTTCGTATCGCGCTTTTCGAAAAGTCGCGCTTTTGGAATGCTCCTGGGTGTGAGCATTGCTATTTTGTAGGCATTTGTACCCCTTCAGAATCTTAATGCATGTTTTGGTTCTTTTTTGTCATGCGCATTGGGAAAGATGGCAGGAAGGGGAAAGAAACGGGGTTGTAAGGGGAGGGGGGAGGACGATGAGGGGAGGGCGCTGATGCTGGCAACTGGGGGAATTGCAAAAGAATTCTAAAAGCTTTTTATGTTCAGTGCTCAATGAGCTTCACAATACATTGATAGCATCCAAACTTTGGTCATAGAAGACTAACCCTTAGCCATACTATCCCCTCTCCCGCTTTCACCCCTCCCCATCAACCACTTCACTAACTACTTCTCTCCCTCCCCGCACACCCGTGATATTATAAATTCCCTCAACGATTAGTCTCCTCGCATTGTCAACTTTCTACTGACTAAACTATTACGTTTCCAAGCATGCTCGGTGGCAACCCTCAGCCCCCATCTTTAACACGCTCTCCGCACGCGCGCCCGCACGTGCAAAAGGGGTGACCTCCCGCCCAGTAATGGCGGCAACTCATTTCCCGCCACAACTCTTCCTCCGAGGTTTGTCCCGCTCTTCCGCCGGGGGCCCGCCACCGGAAGTGGGGACGACAATTCCCGGTAACTCTTGTGTCTCCACTGTCTGTGGGTGGTTGTCGTTCTTGGTGACGGAGCGAAATTCGATACTGCACAGCATCCTTATAACCCATTGCCAATTCCCTCTCAGACTCGGGCTCTACCTCTGTTTCTATCCTTCCCTAATATGTCTTCTACCCGATTCTTTTGGAGTTTTTCAGTGAGAAAAGCTGGTGTTGTGTTGGGTTGGTGGTTTGTCATTACTAATGTAATTACCCTGATTGATTATGATGATAATGAGGAGGAGGAGGAGGAGCACGAAGATGAGGAGGAGGAGAGGCAGAGGAAAAGCTTGAGGATACGGATGAGGATGCAGTAGATGAGAGAATGAATATGAGTATGCAGTAGATGAGAGAATGATTATGAGGATACAGTAGATGAGAGAATGATTATAAGGATACAGTAGATGAGAGAATGATTATGAGGATGCAGTAGATGAGAGAATGATTATGAGGATGCAGTAGATGAGAGAATGATTATGAGGATGCAGTAGATGAGAGAATGATTATGAGGATGCAGTAGATGAGATAATGATTATGAGGATGCAGTAGATGATGATAATGAGAATGATTATGAGGACGCAGTAGATGAGAGAATGATTATGAGGATGCAGTAGATGAGATAATGATTATGAGGATGCAGTAGATGAGAGAATGATTATGAGGATGCAGTAGATGAGATAATGATTATGAGGATGCAGTAGATGAGATGATGATTATGAGGATGCAGTAGATGAAATAATGATTATGAGGATGCAGTAGATGATATAATGATTATGAGGATGCAGTAGATGATGGAATGATTATGAGGATGCAGTAGATGATGATGATGGATTATGAGGATGCAGTAGATGATGATGATGATTATGAGGATGCAGTAGATGATGATGATTTTATGAGGATGCAGTAGATGATGATGATGATTATGAGGATGCAGTAGATGATGATGATGATGATTATGAGGATGCAGTAGATGATGATGATGATTACGAGGATGCAGTAGATGATGATGATTATGAGGATGCAGTAGATGATGATGATGATTACGAGGATGCAGTAGATGATGATGATGTTTACGAGGATGCAGTAGATGATGATGATGTTTACGAGGATGCAGTAGATGATGATGATGTTTATGAGGATGCAGTAGATGATGATGATGATTATGAGGATGCAGTAGATGATGATGATGTTTATGAGGATGCAGTAGATGATGATGATGCTTTATGAGGATGCAGTAGATGATGATAATGATTACGAGGATGCAGTAGATGATGATTACGAGGATGCAGTAGATGATGATGATGATTACGAGGATGCAGTAGATGAGATAATGATTACGAGGATGCAGTAGATGATGATGATGTTTACGAGGATGCAGTAGATGAGATAATGATTACGAGGATGCAGTAGATGAGATAATGATTGCTGCCTGTCAAAGCCTATGTATTGTGCACATTCGTGTGTCTTAGATTAAACTTTATTATTCCATAATGTGAATTCTCCGTAACGTTTTTCTTGCGTTGTGCGAGCTGAAGGACGTAACAGTATTAATTAACTGACATGGGAATAAAGCCCATAGAATTCAAACTGATGCAAAGAAAGTTTGTAGTAGTATAAATAAAGAATTATTTAAACCAAACAAATAGTAATAATATCCGGTCATAGGTGACGATAATCAATGCCTGTTTTAATTTATTTGCACAACAACAATAACACCAAGGAAAAAACCCGAATGATCATGAAAAACAAAAACCAACAAAAAATGGACAAGATGAATGGTAGACATACGGCGCACGCGGGGCTGCACGTGACATGCAAATCAGTCACGCGACAGGCACGTGCCTCTACAAAACGTCACCGAACATGTCTCTGCAGCATCCAAATATTGAATAGATTGGTTTGATGACACTCTCTCCATCAAGTCATTAGTTGACTGGGGGGGGGGGGGGGGTAGTGCTGCTTGTATAATGCGTTAATAGGGGCTGACCTCTGTGTGTGTGTGTGTGTGCGTTCTTAGTCTGAAGGCGTTTAAAGACCCACCACGTCACGTGTCAAAATGATGGTTTTCACGTGTTTTCCCTCGTATAGCTGGTAAGAAATCTTCAGAAAACTTCCTAGCATAAGAGGGAGTGTCATACGTGACGTGGGGGGTCTTTAAAGACTCAGCACTTCACGTGTCAAAATCATGGTTTTCACGTGTTTTCCCTCGTATAGCTGGTAAGAAATCTTCAGAAAACTTCCTAGCATAAGAGGGAATGTGACACGTGACGTGGGGGGTCTTTAATTGATCAGCGGGTTAGTGACTAAACATAACAGCAGTCACACACACACGCATGCGCGCCGCGCGCGCACACACACACACACACACACACCCACACGGGGAGATAGAATACGAATACAAATACGAATGTTTTATTGAGGGTAAAAAGGATAAGCTACAACAGCTTCTTTGCACCTTGCCCTCTCACTCACACACTCATACCATGCATCAAGCAAAGAAACTTTGACATAAAAACAATCATTCTCCAGCCTTAGTCCAATACATTCTTACAAAGATTTTCTCCAGCCAAAGACGGACATAATTATGCTGCGCCTAATTATTTCTTAGTTAGCGCATAACGTAGGTTGATGCACCTGCATAATTGACAGGGCTCTGGCTGATCGACCAATTAACCCTTTCACCGCCAACCATCTTTGAGCCAAAAAGTTCCATTAAAGCTACTTGGCTACAGAAAATGTTTTGTCTGCAATCTTGTTGGATTTCTCTGTGACACATTTGGAATGGGGTCAATCCTTTCTGCCTAAATTCAGGAACACAATATCATTGAATAACAGACCCTGATATCAAGAGTTTTTATGACATGGTTGTTAAATCATTGTGGTGCAAAAATGCGACATTGGCGGTGAAAGGGTTAAGAAAAGATACCTTACAGCGACATACCCACAGTACTTTCATAATGCCTTATTTATTTATTTTTAAAAAATTATATATTATTTATTTATTTATTTAAGAACATTTCCATAGCGTTTATTCAGCAAAGCTGTAAGCGCTTTAGAATTTTTATTAAAGGATATTGTATATGGAAAACATATTATATGAACAAACATTCCTATCCCTCACCATCCTCACCCACCCCGATACCTCATCTCTCATTATCGAACACAACCACACTGAAAGATAAAACATGAGCAATTATTGTAAACAACATCATGACTGTGTGTGTGTGTGTCTGTCTGCGTGCGTAGGTTGTGTGAGTGTATTTGTATATGTGTAATCCTCTAACGTCTGTGTGTGTGTGTGTGTGTGTGTGTGTGTGTGTGTGTGTGTGTGTGTGTGTGTGTGTGTGTGTGTGTGTGTGTGTGTGTGTGCTCAGTCCGTGCAACTCAGTTGATTGAAAAATGAAAAATGAGTCGGCGTCGATAAATGTGTGTGTGTGTGTGTGTGTGTGTGTGTGTGTGTGTGTGTGTGTGTGTGTGTGTGTGTGTGTGTGTGTGTGTGTGTGAGAGAGAGAGAGAGAGAGAGAGAGAGAGAGAGAGAGAGAGAGAGAGAGAGAGAGAGAGAGAGAGAGAAGAGAGAGAGAGAGAGAGAGAGAGAGTTGCTTTGTATATGCGTTGTACATGCTGGTTTGTGTCATTCTTAAACACTATTTTCGTTGTGTATTTGTTGTTGAATATTCGATTGTAAAGCGCTTTGGGCTCATTTGAGGTAAAGAGCTATATAAATGTACAATTATTGTGATTATTATTGTTATTATATACAACGTAGTATAAAACACAGAGAGAGACAGAGAGAGAGAGAGAAGAGAGAGAGAGAGAGAGAGAGAGAGAGGAGAGAGAGAGAGGAGAGAGAGAGAGAGAGAGAGAGACAGAGAGAGACAGACAGACACACACACAGAGAGAGAGAGAGAGAGAGACACAGAGAGAGAAACAGATAGACAGACAGACTGACAGACAGACAGACAAGCAATTTACTGACATGTTCAAAGCAAGTAGTTGAATGCACTTGCAGGTGCAAATACTCTGCCCGACCCTAGGCCCAAGCTAATCGAATTGTCAAAGGTCTGAATCAATAATGGTTGCCTCTTCAATTGTGTTTTCGGCTTTGTTTTTCTATTTCGTTATACTTTGCTCGAAAGCAGAAGCGAAGTTGTTGGGGGGTT
>CM065693.1:8695633-8705999 GCA_017654935.2 Phymorhynchus buccinoides
CAGAAGTGAATTTATCCCCCTTGAACAAAACTATGTTTTGTGTGTGTGTGTGTGTGTGTGGGGGGGGGGGGGGTTGTTGGTTCAAGTTTGGGGCAATTTGATGGGTATTTTCAGAAAGCTGTTAATAGCCCTACATAACATTACGTGGATGATTTTCAACAAATACTGTTCTAGCAGACGAGTAACTTAAAATGTACAAAAAAGCTGGAACGTTTGGGGAAATCGTTTCTTAATGTGTTTTCTTTTTAAAAAATCAAACGTTCTTGAACTTAAATTCCCAACGACGTGCATATTATTATATACATGTATGTGCATTTGTAAGCGTCGTTTGATAACATCTGTATTGTTAGAGATTCGGGACTTTCCTGGTGTTGCACTGCCTCCGGGCATTGCCTCCAGGATCGTATCGTTCCCACCATCTTTGTATCTACTAATGTCCCATATGTGTCTGTTCCAGACCGGATGACGTTAATTTAAGCAGAATGTCTTCTAAGTGTCGTAGTAATACTTATAAAACTTAATAATACATATGTGTATTGTTATAAATTAGGGACTTTGCTGGTGTTGCACTGCCTCCTGGCATTGCCTCCAGGATCGTTCCCACCACATGTATATCTACTAATGTCTCATGTGTGTCTGTTCCAGACCGGAGGACGTTAAACAGATTTTCTAAGCGTCGCATAAAGCCACACAGTACGGTCTAATACATCCATTTTCCTGGAATTATTTTTGTTGCTGTTTATATAGGTTTGTTCTTGCAAGAAAGATAAATTATTTAGCAGCGATTCCTCACAAGCGTGAATCAAGCATTGATTAGGCTTATATCATTATTTCTTAGAGATAATAGACTTCTTTAGATACAGATCATTTACTTGCAAAAGAAACTGTCTTAGTGAAGCAACAACCCCCCTCTTACAACTCCCCACCCTTCATCTCTACCCCATTCCCTTAAAGACACACTGACCCACCACGAATAAGTCCCTTGGTTTTTTTCTGGGTAGCTGTGACCCACATACAAATGTCCCCAAATTTAAATTGAGGCTGCTCTTTAAAATAAAGTTTCGGTTTGAATTTTGGGGCTTTTAATCTTGTTTTGACCAGGCTTTACTCCCATACAAATACCCCCAAATTCGAAACGAAACATCATTTTAAAGAGCAGCCTCAATTTTTAAGTTGGGGGAATTTGTATGTGGATCACAGCTACCCAGAAAAACAACAAGGGACTTAATCATGGTAGGTCAGTGTGTCTTTAAAATCTTTAGCCTCTCACTCACTACCCCCCCCCCCCCACACACACACACACACACACACACACACACACACACCCCAGACACACACACACACACACACACACACACACACACACACCCCACCCCCAGACTTTCATTTTCTTCTAATCGATGTCTTCCAGGACTCCTTACAAAGATAACTAATTGACATCTCTCTGATATCTCTCTTTTACCTTCGTCGTAATGTTCGTCGATTGTCTTTTCCACCAGCCTCCCCTACGACCAACCAGACAATAATATAATACAAGCCTAAAACTACCAGCAGATTTCTCCTATAGTGAAACCAACTAAAAGTCGAGTCACCCAACTAAAACCCCCGTCCCTTGCGTTAAAGATACACTGACCCACCACGATTAAGTCCCTTGGTTGTTGTTTTTTCTGGGTAGCTGTGACCCACATACAAATTGCCCCCAACTTTAAATTGAGGCTGCTCTTTAAAATGATGTTTCGTTTTCAATTCGGGGGCATTTGTATGGGAGTGAAACCTGGTCGAAACAAGATTTATTTCCAGCTATAAGAGGGAAAACCCGTGAAACCCGTGATTTTGACACGTGACCTGGTGGGTCTTTAAGCAAGCAATCGTGTGCATTGAGTCTCTCCGCCTACCTCTCATTTTGTGCATGCTCCCTGTTCTATTGATCGGGAGTACTTTGTTATTGCAACGAGTCTGTGCGTTTCTCAGACTCTGTGTGCGTCGTCTGCGTGTAAATTACATTTCTTATTCTTCTGTGTTCATGCAATTGGCCATAATGGATGAAGTACGTGTGTGCCGTTTTCAGGTCTCTCTGTGTTCATACGGCCATAATGGATGAAGTACGTAAGTGTCCGGGTTTTCAGTTTTCTCTGTGTTCATGCATATGGCCATAATGGATGAAGTACGTGTGTGTGCCGTTTTCAGGTTTCTCTGTGTTCATGCATATGGCCATAATGGATGAAGTACGTGTGTGTGCCGTTTTCAGGTTTCACTGTGTTCATGCATATGGCCATAATGGATGTAGTAGGTGTGTGTCCCGTTTTCAGGTTTATCTGGACTTCGTACTGCATTCAGCCAACACATTCCGATCTCAGAGGAGCTCACGGGAGAGCATTAGTTGGGAGATATTTTGGAGAAGACAAAGGCAATATGATAATGGGACCAATATGGTGGAACAAAATAGCAGACGACCGTAAGAAAACGAAAAAGGCAGAGTCAAAGAGAGTGAGTGATAGATTAGAGGAAGTTGCTGGCACAGAAGTTCCAGAAGTAGGGGGAACTATTTGTACTGAAAGTTCCCCTGGTATCCCCCTGCTCACTAACGAAGATTTTTGTTCTGTCGTTAAAAACAGTTATTGGGTATCGCCATAGTTCTTCTTCTTCTTCTTCGATCGCTCAGACAGTTTCCTGTCAATTATGAGCGCAGAATGCGTCATGCTGCCGTCATGCGCCTAACTAAGAAATAATTAGGCCCAGCATGTCCGACTTCGGCTGAAGAAATCTTCGTAAGAATTTATAGAAAAAAGGCAGGGAGAATGGACCGGGTAAGGCAGAAGATAGTAGATGACAGTAAGCAAAGGGAACAGGGCAGAGTCAAAGAGAGTGACGATTAGAGGAAGTTACAAGCAAGCACAGAATCTTCCAGAAGGTGGGGGAACTATTCATACAAAAGAACCCCCCCGGTATCCCCACGGTGGGGGTGGGGGAACAAAGATTTGTTTTTGTTTTTGCTCTTATTTTTAAACACAAGAACCACCATGATCCAAGAGTCATAAATTATATCCTTATATCCCTTGATTTGTTTTCATTTCATCAGGTCTCACTTGATGAAAAAAAAAAAAAAAAATTTAAATTTGTATACAGGGTAATGAGATAAGTATACATACTTTTTTTACACCCAGCCCTGTGGTAAACGAAAATATCGAAATAAACAACAATTACAAACAACAACATCCAATGAAAGAATATAATAAACGACAACCATGAATATCATGTAAAAAGTGAAAATGTTGAGGGAGAGAGGGAGGGAGAGAGGGAGGGAGAGAGGGAGGGGGGGGGGAGAGAGAGAGAGAGAGAGAGAGAGAGAGAGAGAGAGAGAGAGAGAGAGATATGGGTTTGAGAGAGAGAGAGAGAAAGAGAGAGAGAGAGAGAGAGAGAGAGAGAGAGAGAGAGAGAGAGAGAGAGAGAGAGAGAGAGAGAGATAAATAGAGAGATAGACAGAGAGATATAGACAGACAGAGAGAGAGAGAGGGAGAGATACAATCAAACATGTGTATGGGCATTTGTTACATTAATGTTCAAACATTTTAAAAATCAAATGTCAAAATATAATTCTTAAGATGTCTTCGAAAAGATGAATAACGTGATATTTCTTTTTAAATTAGTAGGTAAAGAGTTCCGTAAGGAACCTCCGGAATAATGCAGACTGGATTTGAATAACTCCAAGCGGGGTCTATTGAGATAAATTTTGTGCACATGTCTTTTATCATTTAACGTGAATTTATTTCTTAATCTAGATGGTGCCCTTCTATTCCGTTCATTATTTTGTGCATAAGTCTTCCTTTATTAAATTTTAGCCGATACTTAACAGGTAAAATATTATGATTCTTAAAATCTTCTGATGTTAAGGAACTTGATTTCAATAGAACTAGTTTAAAGCCGCGATTATAAGAGCGGACAAGGGGTTTCAAAGTGTTGTCACTGGCACAGTCCCAGAGTGTCGAAGCATAGTCAACTAGTGATTGAATGTGTGCACTGAAGAAGAGTTTCCTGGCTTCCTGATTTAGAAAGTGTTTTATTTTGGATAATTGGAAGACTTTTTTGGCGATGTTTTTGCTTAAATGAGTGATATGGTCCTGCCAGGATAAATTGTTATCAATGGTTAATCCTAAGACTTTGTGGGATTTTATTTCTTCGATTTCTTTATTATTGGCAAATAGTTTTGGAGTAGGCGCATGTAGGTTTTGACGTTTCTGTCTGGTAGTTATCAGCATATGTTTTTTCCAGTTTTTCCAGTATTTAAGTGGAAAGTGGAAGGAGACCATTTGAATATTTACAACTACTAGGAGCGTACGGTTTGTTGTTGTTGTTGTCGTCGTATCCTGGCTAAAAGACTCCAGGGAACATCCCAGCAACTGAAGCACTTGAACACTTTTTTTTCAGGATTCAAGATGTTATTATCCTTTCAACCTTATTGGGGCTTGGAGGATTTCATTAAAAAAAAATTAACGACAAAATAAACTAGAGTACTTGCGTAAACTGACCCAGTCGCGACACATACGCTTGCACCCCTAACCCTAACACTAGCCCTAATCTTAACCTAAACCCTTAACCGCTAACCCGATTTTGCTCACATTCGAACTTGTCCAAGCTTTTGACCCCTAGTATCCACCTGTAAATTTTCATGTTGATATATCCAAGCGTTCTCGAGTTATCGCTGTCGGACATACAGACAGACAAACAGACAGACAGACAAACAGACAGACAGACAAAACAAACCTTTGTTTGTTTTTTGTTGAAACACACTGATAACTCTATGTGAGGCCATTTTACACCGAAATATGCATTTTGAGCAAATTTGAACACGGACGGACGGACGGACAAACTGAAAACAATACCAGTCTCGCTTCGCGACTGGTAAAACAAATAATGGACACAACAAAGCATTGCTTTGAGGTAGAAACAAAAAGAACAGAACTTCAACTTTAAACAAACATATTCAAGCACTTGAACACTAATGTACAAGCGGCATCAGCTACGGATGAAGACATATTACGTGTGTGACCGTTTTGATTACCCCGCCACGTGGGCAGCCACTTCTCCGACTTCGTGGGATGCATACATTTTAATTTCCACGTTTATTTCAATTATAAAGTGTGTGTGTGTGTGTGTGTGTGTTTTTGTTTTGTGTGTGTGGGTGTGTGTGTGTGTGTAGTGTGATATCAGGTTTTATGTCAATACATGTGCTTTTATGTTATTTACAAATTGTCTCTTCTGTTAGGTTATAACAATGTCTTATTTTGTCTTCATTTTTATGTGCATGCCGAAAAGCAAATTTCTTCACTTGTTTGGAGACAATACAATTGTTGAATTGATTGATTCAATTGAAATGTAGTCTTGATTTTTGTTTTTTTGATCATGGCATTGAACATGGAGTACACCTTATATGGCTCTGTCATCTTGATTCCCCCTCTCTCTCTCTCTCTCTTCTGTCTCTCTCACTCTCTCTCTCTCTCTCTCTCTCTCTCTCCTATCTCTCTCTCTCTCTCTCTCTTTATCTATCTGTCTCTATCTATCTATCTATCTCTTTATCTCGTGTGAATACCGGGGGGTCTTTTGCCTAAATAGTTATCCCATTTTTCTGGAATTTTTGTGTTTGTAACTTTTCCTCTAATCTGCCACTTTCTTGAAACTTTGGCCTTTTTCCTTTGCTTGCTGTTCATTCTACTATCTTTCTGCCTTTCCAGTCACATTCTCCTGCCTTTTTTTTTTTTCACGAAGCGCTTTCAAAAACGTTTCCTCCAGCGGAAGTCGGACATGCCGAAGTCGGCAGCATGACGCATCTGCGCTCATTATTGATAGGAAACTGTCTGAGCGATCGAAGAAGAGAAAAAAGAATATGGCTCTGTCATCTTGATTCTCTGATTTCTCTCTCTCCCTCCCTCCATCTCAGTCTCTCTCTCTCTATCTCTCTCTCTCTCTTTTATCTTCTCTATCTCTCTCTGTCTCGACTCACTCTCTCTCTCATCTCTCTCTACCTCTCTATCTCTCTATCTCTCTCCTCTCTCTCTCTCTCTCTCTTTCTCTCTTGCTCTCTCTCTCTCTCTTCCTCTATCATACCTCTATCTCTCTCATCTCTCTCTCTCTCTCCTCGTCTCTACTCTCTCTCTCTATTCCTAATACGCCGGGCGCATGCACGCACTACTCCCTGTCACCCCCCCCTCTCCACAGTTGACACGTGATTCGGCTAATCATCCAATTAGAAGCAGCCTCCCGAAGCATTTTATCTGCCAGCAAAACCATTTAGTCCATCCAGTCCTTATGCCATTAGGCACCAGCAGCAGCTACAGAAAAAGAAAAAACAATTGAAGAGCAATGTAATGTATGGTATTTGTGTTGCGTCAAAAGTTCTATATTTTGTTTTTATCATTTAGCTCTCTTTTTTGTTGTCTGTTTTTCGAAAAGAAACTGTCACGGGAGTTTTGTTTATCGTCAGATTGAAAAAAAGTAATATAACTAGAAATGCACTGTGACAATGAAAGCCTGGCCAGATGGTCAAGGTCAATAAGCTTCAAAATCTCTCCCATAGCATTCCTTGAGTGATGCCGATCAAGAATAAATATGGTTGTTTTGGTTGTGACGAATGGTTTTCTGGTAACAGCCTCAAGGTTAAATGTCAAGGTCAAGGTCAAAAGGCTTCAAATGTCACCCACAGCGTTTCCTACGTCGTGCTGATCAAGAATTTATAAGGGCTATGTGGATGTTCGGCCATTAGTGTTTGCACTATAAGTATAGCCATTGCTAAAAGAGACTAGTTCAAAACTCAAGGTCAAGGTCATGTATGTAAACGTTACTTCACACCGTATATGACCTCGACCCAGTCTACTAACCTGCATAATTCAGTGAAGACCTGACAAGTGGGAAACATGATAAAGATATGGATAAAACAGCCTTTTTACACATCCAAAGCCATACGTCTTTGACCTTGACCTTGACCTTCATTGGCCAATGAATAATGCAAGGTTGAAAGCCATAAGTCCAACGATGTGAAAGGTATGGCTTACAATAAGGAAATTTCGGTTTTCATGGTCAAACTTCAAGGTCAAGGTCAACATGGTTATAGGTTTTTGTATGGGACAATCTCTCTGCACCGCGATACACCACACACAATTCGACGCGCTGTGGTTCACGAGATACAGCTTGGACATGAAACATATCTCGTACAAAGAAGGAAATGTTCCGTTTTCAAGATCAAACTTCAAGGTCAAGGTCAGCACGGTTATGAATATCGACAAGAACTTTTCTTTTCTGCTAAATTTGATCAAAAATCCGTCCAGTTGTTTTTAAGATAATCGATAAACAGACAAACACACATAGACAGACACATAGGCCCATGATAATACCCGTCCTCTCGTTGGGTAGAAAAAAGTGTAAAAAGTAATAGAACTGAACTTTAATACCAATATTTCTTTCAGATAAATGTATTTCAATATCATGATTTAAAAATGCATGCTCATAATACTTAGGACTATTTCATGAAGTAGCCTACCAGAAAAGCATAAATATTTGTACAGTAAAATAAGAAACGTTTGTTTCAAAGTAAATCATGTTTGCATAAATGTTCATTAGAGTTCATGTTAACATTGACCCAAAATTAAAATTATTTTGCAATTAATGTTCATAAGAGTTCTTTATTTTTTAAAGAAGAAGACGAAGAAGAAGAAAGCATGTAAAACGCAGAGCCTTTTTAAAAATTATGTAGTTGTACTATTGAAATTATCGTTATAGTCCAAAACACAGCGGGGACTTTCCTGGTATTGCAATGACCTCCAAGATCGTGCCACCGCAATGGTTTATATCAATAAGTGGTCACACACTGTGCCTGTTCCAGCCCGAGGACGTTAACCGAACAGTTCTTCTAACAAAGTAGATAAAACCGTACAAATAAAAATAGTGGCGGAGAGTGTGTGTGTTGGTGTGTGTGTGTGAGGTGTGTGTGTGTGTGTGTGTTGGTGTAGTGTGTGTGTGTGTGTGTGTGTGTGTATGTGTGTGTGTGTGTGTGTGTTGTGTGTGTTGTGTGTGTGTACGTGTGTGTCTGAGAGCGAGAGAGAGAGAGGAGAGAGACGGAGAGAGACGAGAGAGACGAGAGAGAGAGAGAGATGTCAATTGATTATTCATTTAGGCCTTTGTGCTTCCCTCAAGATAAACAAAAAGCGAGAGAGAGAGACAGACAGAACAGGAGAGAGAGAGAGAGATACAGACAGAGAGAGAGAGAGAAGAGAGAAGAGAGAGAAGAGAGAGAGAGAGCGGACGAGAGAGAGAGAGAGAGAGAGAGGAGAGACAGACACAGAGACAGTCAGACAGACATACGGCAGAGATAAGGCCTAGAAGGCAACATAATGGACGGTGCAGACAATAGTCGAACCCCTAATTGTTCACAAGAATTAATCCGAGCATTCCCAGTTCCATTGCGATTCTATTTATCACCAACTATAATCGCCTTGTTTGTGTTTGTGCGTCTGTTTGTCTGTCTGTCTGTCTGCATGTCCAAGCGGATTGTGCCCAAAACCCTTGTCCATAGACCCCTATAATCGTGGGACGTTCCACCTAACCTGATCTTTAATTTGTGAAAAGAGATTAATATATTTTCACTTGATGTAAGCTACTGTGATGTTTGTTTAATTCTAGACGTGCCAGGTTTGTACTTGCTAAGTTTTTGATTGATTGATTGATGTGTTTTTTAACCCCAAAAAATTGATTTTGTTTTTTTAACCTTGTGTTTTTATCCCTTTTATAATACGTGGTAAGATTTAACGTGGTGACAGCCCTGACATGGCTCTTGTTGTCGACGGGGGGCTATAATTTTAATCTTAATCTCAAGGACCCCCTATAACAATATAGAGTACTGAAGGGGGTTGCGTACCCCTTAATGGCATTATCGTAATATGACGTCAATTTGTGGATCACCAGTTGAGTATTGGAAAAGATTTAGATTCACCACCAATCTGTTAAAATGTTTTCTGGCTTCCATTGTTATCAACGCTCTGTTTTGTAACTGAAACCGTTTTCTAGAAGCAAACGGATTTCTGAAGACTATGTGACAAATTGGTCATTGCGTACCAGTACTGGTCAGTGCGCACCCTACATATGTGTGTTGCATTTTTATCTATATACACTTATATGTAGCCATAGCAACTTTCACCCCACCACACCAAGTGAGGAAGGAAACCTTAAACGTAAAATGATTAGATTCAAATCTTACCTTCTAACTCCATGAAAGTAGGTCTCTTTGGGTTGAAAAATGGAAGCTGGGAAGAAATAAGCGTCAATGGAATAAATGACGCATAGCATGACGTGATTTCTCTACAATCTCTCTATGATTTCATAGTCTTTGGGTGTCTCATGATTACGGGGGGGGGGTGGGGGGGGGGGGTGTACGCTCTGACGCAACAACGCAAAGACCGTCAGTACTCATATTCTTGATTCAGTATAGCACAACCTATTACGAACTCACATAGCATGCAAAAATGGGTGGCGCTGTAAAGAGCGACGCGCTCTTCTGGTGGAGCAACCCGAATTTCACAGAGATGAGTTTCTGTGACTATATTTGTTTTTAAGGAAATGGTTCCCTGTGCACATATTTCACAAGTTCACAAGTTTATTCATTTGTTTTTGAATTACAAAGAAACTCATCGCTTGGGGTGCACATAACAATGAAAGGTTTCTTACATAAACCACATAAATAAAGCGCACAGAAGGACACACACGCGCGCGCCGCGCGCGCATACACACGCACGCACGCGCACGCCACACACGGACGGACGCGCATACACGCTCTTTCCTCTCGCTCTCTCTCTCTCTCTCTATCTCTCTCTCTCCTCTCTCACCACACACACACACAACATACACACACGCGCGTCCGCGCCCGCGCACGCACACGCACGAACACGCACACACACAGAGCAATATTTGCTGTCCACTTTGCTCTCCACCTTTCTGCCAACTTCCCTGTCTTGGATCTCTAGCTCCAGTGATGTCCATGGTAATGGAAAGGACCGTATGTCACGTCACTTTCCCCCTACTCCGTGTCACGCCAGGTTTGTCAGTTGACCGAAAACGTAACGGCACGTGCAGAGAGAAAAGCGCAGTGCGTGCAGACAGGGTCTCGTCTTTTTGGAGTGTCGTTAAAAACAAGACGGCAAGTGCGTAATGTTTGCATCGGTACTTCTGGTTTGTTTAAATTGTGTGAGAAGTCGAAGGATTCAATTGGTTTATTCATTCAAAGGCCATGATTCCAAATTTCGTATTTGGTTAAGTAACAGAGGCGGTCTCTGTGCATTCGGGCGCTCCAAATGGAAGGAGCGCCGTCGCAGCGAGGCGATGC
>CM065693.1:8706499-8723999 GCA_017654935.2 Phymorhynchus buccinoides
CGCTGTACGCAGACGCGCGGAGACCAGTGAAAACTGAAACGGGTCACATACGTATGCCTAAGTCCTCTCGCTATCTTTTTGTCCTTAGTGTTACATAATAGAGTTCTAAAAAGACCCTTTTTGTGGATTTTTTTCGGTTTGGTATTTATTGCCAACGCATTTATTTTCATATCGCCATTGTTAGCTTACTACACTAAAGTAATTCACGAAGCAATTCAACCAATGGGTACATGAGATAGAGGAAGCACGCGGTTAAAAGCCCATGGCGGGTAAGAAGCACCATGCATTATTATATCATGAAATGAAATTTAGCATATATTCAGACATGGTAGACCCATGACACGAGTGTTAAATTTGACTGAATAATTTTGCTTCATTTCATGAGATACTTGGCATGGGCTTTAGATTCTCTTCATAACCGTCCCCCATGCTTTACCCCGTCCTTAACGCCTACAGATCGGACATGAAGAAGGAAAATCTTCGGCGTTTGTGAGTCTTCCTTGCCGGAGGTTCAGCCACTGAGCGCGCATGCCCCGCAAAATGTCAGATCTGAATAGCTTATGTGACTGGGATGATCAAGGGATATACCTCATACATGGTGTGTGGAGCACCCTAGGCTTATGGTAGAGCATTGTATCCCGCGATCTTGAGGACAAAATATTCGTGGCGGAGTCAATACGGATATCTTTAGATTGTCCATTGACGTATTTTGGACTTATTACAAAAACTAATAACTTGTATCAAACAATGACTGCAGAATTATAAAGGGGTGTTTTGCTTGTGTATATTTCACAGCAGTATTTTTTTTTAATAGAAGTTATTATTTTTCCTACTAAATTCAATAATAATTACGTCAAAGAACTATCTAAAGATAGTACGTTTTTTGACTCAAAGCCATCGAACTTGTTCGCGAAAGGACTTAACCATACGCACTTTTTATCCAGTATGGCCTTTTGGGACCTAGGGACACGAAGAAGAAAGAAGAAATAAGAAGTAGTTGTAAGAGGGCTGTAGTGTCGATGACCTTGTCCATCCATGGTTTATCGCTGGGCACGCCATTTTGTACGCATCACTTTTCCAACCAGTAAATTTCATTGCTGGGAGAGAGACACCTTAAAGTTAGACCCTGAACGACAATGCGGTTTTTTGACAGAAACACGTCGAGATCGACACCAGAAAGACATTTTTTTCAATGATCGGAAACACTCACTTTGTTTTGGTTTCTTAGAAAATTAAACCGTCAAAGCGGCGATTCCTCCTTGGCGGAGAGGCCGGAGAAAGAGTGTAGCTATTGTGGATGGGGTGGGTGGAAGTCACTTTTTGTGATTGAAGCGTTTTCTTTTTTTGTTTTGTAGTGCATTATAAAACAAATAGAGCTGTTTCCTTTGTTGTGAGCGAAACTCCTTTAGATAAAACTGTATAAAATAAAAAGGCTTGTATTGCAAAACATTCGTGAAGAACGATTTGGTCTAAACGCGCAGCTGCTATTAGAAAAGAGACGACAAAAGCCTTCTCTTCGGGTGAAAGAATTTGACTTACAGCACCTCCGCCAAGGAGGAATCGCCGATTTGACGTGTTTGATTTTCTAGGAAACCAGAGGAATGTGAGTGTTGCGATCTCTGTAAAAGGATTTTTTTCCTGGTTATCTCGACGTGTTTCTTTCTCAAAACGTATCCGTCCGGGTGCCCCTTTAAGGTCTCTGTGCACGTGAACATGTTTCACTCTTTCCCCCTGGCAACAACAGTGATATATGCCAGTCCATAATGAACTGCAGAATCACTGTGTTGTCGTGTTGAAAGAGTGAAAAATGTTTCGTGCGTAGAGACCCTTGGTAACGAAGTTTTGCTATTCATAAAACGGTGGGTCCCCAGCCATTCGAAAGTAAAACGAATTTCAAGGGATTGTTTTTCTATTGTACATTTGTTGAGTGAGAGAGCAAAATTTACAGCTGGTTTCGTTTGAATAAGGCCTCGTGCACAGTTCGGGCGGAAATCCCATGAGCAATCGTTAAATAAGTAAAACAAAGAAGAGTAAAATTGTATGGATTAAGTGTCAAATACGGGTACGTGCGCAAATCTTTTCCCTTATTTTTGATTTTAATTTACGGATTGGCCAACGGGTTTCCGCACGGAATATCCCATGTATGTGTACGTACCCTTCGTTGTCACAATAGTTACCGGGCAATTGGGTTTGGGGCAACAATGTATGTCGGTGTGTTTGTGGTTGGTGTTGTGTGTGTGCGTGGCGTGGCGTGTGCGGCGTGCGGTGTGTGTGTAGTGCGTGTGTGTAGATATGTGCGTGTGCGATGTGTGTTGCGTGATGTGTGTGTGCGAGGTGTAGCGTGCGCGCGTTGGCCGTTGGGGGGGTGCGGGGGTGCGGGTTGACTCGCCACGGTACCTTTGGATCCCAGGAGGGCACATCGAAAGGTAATTCCATGGAATTCAAGATTCTGGGCGATCGATAGGAAAGGATCGTGGAAGCTGCCCCCTTTTCTACCTTTCGGTTCCCGCACAAACCGGGCAGACCGGCGAAAACAATAAAATAATGAGTGGATGGATGGATGGATGTTGGATGGATGAATGGATTGGATAGATGGATGGATGATAGGGGGTGGAATGGAAGTTGACGGGATGGCATTAATGGAATGGATGGTTTAATGTGTGGAAATGGATTAATGGATGGATGGATCGATGTTGGATGGAGGGATTAATGGATAGATGGATTAATTTGGATGTTGGATGGATGGAATTATAATGGTATAGATGGATTAAATGGTCATGGATGGATTAATGGATAAGATGGATGGATGATTAGGGATGAATTGAATGACTGAATGAATGAATGAATGGATGATTGATGGATGGATTAATGGATGACGGACGAACGGATGTTAACGTGTACTCAGTGGAATTATCCAATCACTACAAATTGTCGTTTAAAACATGGATACAATCCTATTCTGTTTTAAAGGTGGACCCTGACTGATGAGATTTTTTTGTCAAGAACCACGTCGGGATCACCAGAAAGACAGCCTTTTTCAAGGATCGAAACACTCACTTTGCTCTGGTTTCCTAGAAAATCAAACCGTCCCCCCCCCCCAAAACGGCTATTCCCCCTTGGCGGAGATACCGGAGAGAGTAGACATTTTGGATGGGGTGGGTGAAGGTTACTTATTGTGGTTGAAGCGGGGTTTTTTTTGTTTGTAGTGCAGTAAAAAAAAATTTGGAGCTGTTTTTTCTATTTGTTTTTTTGTTTGAGCGAATCGGGTCCCCTTTTAGGTAAATCCTTGTTATTAAAAAAAAAAAATTTAAAGATAGAAAAAAAGGCTTGTATTGTGAAAATTTCGTGGAAACGATTTGGTCTCAAACTTAGGCGTCCATTAGACCATATAAGCCACACGCCAAAACATGCCCCCTTCCACCTCCCTTTCACTGAAAATAATGTTGAACGTTCCAGCCACCATCCTCCAAGGAGGAATCGCCAGATGAGTGTTGATTGATTGACGGGTTCAATGTAAGGTAGTTTTTCCTGGTGACATTGGGGCTCGACGTCTGCAAATCTCTGCAAGACCTATCATCCGTCAGGGTGACCCCTTTAAGGAACACATTCCTGTACAGTTTAACTACCTATATCTAACTGCCACACTAACTGGCTCCCCTTATAGGAGGTGGGGGGATAACCAACCAGTTATGTAAACCGAAAACCCACAGGAGCTAAACTTTCGCGGGTCCACAAAACTCCGCGGACATCGAGTTTGCATGCTGAACCGCGCTGGTTTTTTTGGTAACTGTGCAAACATGAAAGAAAAGTTTTATCTGAGAATACAACTGTACTTATTTATTCAAAAAAAACAACCCCTGTCTGATTCTCAGGCCCGTCTCAAGACCAGATGTTTTGTCAAACCAAATCCCGTGGCTGTTTCTCGTTTGTGGTGGATGCATGACATATTGACTTTGCGACTTTGTCTTTGAGTGTTGAGTTGAGTGTGTGTACGTCCGCCCACATAAGTTTCTTTACTGTCTGTGTGTATGTGTGCATGCTGCGCGCGTGCCCCTAGCGCTATGTGCGATGTGTAACGATGCATGACAGCGCAGCGTGCGTGCGCTAGTGTGTGGATATTCTGACTAATAGCCATAAAGTAACATTTAGCCCCTAGGTACACAACTAGTGATGCGAGTACTGGTATTAAAAACCCCCCTCGCAAAGGGAACACCGGTTCAAATTCAGGTTCATATTTATTGACAAACCCCTACTCACTCTACTCCTTGTTCCTTCAATAGGGAGACTATGGTATTGAATTTCAACCTGCAAAACCTGATTTGATACCCCGTATATTATGATAACTCTGATATTTTTCCTTGGAAATCGTTTCAAGCAGCAATGCTTAGTGCAGTTTCACTCCACTGTGCTATGTTCTGTTGTTTTCAATATCGAATAACATTTTTAGCTAATCGGCACCAAACTAAAACTGTTTTATTATTACCGTTATTGTACTCATAATATTTGTATTACCTGTCCGTCATAAAATACTTGGTACTCCCTGCCTTTAAAGGGCATGTTCACCCCCGATTCGAATTCTGAATTCGACACACACACGCACGCACACGCACACGTACATTGCGACGCGCACAAGTGGTTTGGACACATGCTTGCACGAATGAGCACAAACACACAGACACACACCCCTCACACACACACACACACACACCATCCCACACACACATGTTTTGCACACACACACTCACCACACACCACACACAATACAGGGGTCCACACAGCACACACACACACACAGCACATTTTTTCACACACATGACCGTGGAAACACACCTCACACACCCCCGACACACAACACACTTTGCCATGACCTTTAGATATGCACGCCATTGTTGATGGACTAGTTTGCCCAGACCTGGTGGAAATCGTGTTGAAAAATGATTCTTCTGATTCTTTTACAAACAAAATAATTGTCGGAACCTGTTCAGAGCATTTGTTTTTGTAAGGGTGACTGGTTGCCTTTTGGACTTCTACTCAAGAGCAAACCTCTGAGTGCTTGCTTTGTTGTTGTTGTTGTTTGATGGTAGTAGGTGGAGAGAGAGAGAGGGAGAGACATAGAGGGGCCAATTAGCCGGGGGGAGAGGAGTAGGAAGAAAATAACGCCGAGCGAGATTTTTTTAGAGCCGAGAGAGAGAGACAGAGGTGTTTTCAGAGTTCAGAGAGAGAGAGAGAGAAGAGGAGCCAGAGAAAGATGAGTCCATTTAAAGAAACTGAGATATTGCTCAAGAGGGCTATAGAGGGAAAAAGGTGGATGGAGAAATTACTTTCCCCCTCAGAGAGAAGTTTTCCTTCCATGAGAGAGGGAGCACAACTAATCAGAGCCTAATTGAGAATAGTGAGAGAGATGGAGAGGACACACGAAAATCGTGGATGAGAGAGAGAGCATCGAGTTACAGGGAGAGAGAGAGAGAGAGAAGAGAGATGAGAGGGAGAGAGAGTAGAGTGCAGAGAGAGAGAGAGAGATTTCAATAACTTGAGATGTATTGAGATTTTTTTAGCGAGAGAGCGAAATAACGTAAGAGAAGAGAGAGATTTTAGATGAATTCATAGAGATGTGAATCAGAATAAAGGAGAGGGAGAGAGAGAGAGAGAGGGTAGAGAGAGGGAGAGAGAGAAGAGAGAGAGAGAGAGAGAGAAATGACGAGAGAGGAAGAGAGAGAGAGAGACAGGAGAGGAGAGAGAGAGAATGAGAGTAGAGAGAGAGCGAGAGGAATGAATGAACGAGAGAGCGAGCAGAGAGTAGGAGAGATCAGAGAGAAGAGGTCAACTAGAGAGAGAGGGGGAGAGATAGATAGATACGAGCCTTTCTAGACAAGAAGAGAACCCCCTTTTAGATCGTTAATGAGCCGCTTTTTTTCGATGAGACGCTCAGAGAGAGATTTGAGAGAGAGAGAGAAGGGCAGAGAGATTTTTTTTCGAGACTTAGAACGGAATGTAGCCCCACAGACTCCAGTCAGAAAACAAGAGACCCCCCGAGTAGAGAAAGGAGAAACGAACAGGGAGAGAACAGAGTCAGAGTAGCGAGGGTGTCCCCAGACGTATTTAGAGAAGATAGGGAGGGTAAGAGAGAGAGAGGGGAGGGAGAGAGAGATAGAGAGAGAGAAAGAGAGAGAGCATAGAAATTTTGAAGAAAAAAATAATGAGAGAGTTTTGAGAGCGAGAGAAGCGATGAACGAGAGAGGTTTTGTTGAGAGCGAGAGAGTAACCAGAGAGTTTTGAGTTGAGATAGAGAGAGAGAGACAGTCAAGAGTATTACGAAGCCCGAGACTTTGAGAGAGCGAGAGAGAGAGATAGAAGGAGAGCGAGAGACGAGGGTGAGAGAAAAGAGAGAGAGTTTTCCCCCCAGAGATGAACCCCCCCTAGAGATAGAGAGAGAGAGGCTTTAGGAGGAGAGACGAGAGAGAGAGATAGAGAGAGAACTAGAGAGAGAGAGAGAAAGAGAGACAAAAAGAGAGAGAGAGAGGAGAGAGAGAAAAGAGAGAGAGAGACAGAGAGAGAGAGAGGAGAGATGAAGAGACAGAGAGAGAGGAGAGAGAGTGAGAATAGTGACAGGGAGAGAGAGAGAGAGACAGACAACGAGAGAGAGAGAGAGACAGAGAGAAAAAAAGAGAAAGAGAGAGATAGAGAGAGAGAGAGAGAGAGAGCGAGAGAGAGAGAGAGAGAGAGAGAGAGAGAGAGAGGAGAGAGAAAGAGAGAGAGAGAGAAAGAGGGGCAGAGAGGAGATAGAGAGAGAGATTCACAGAGAGAGAGTGAGTGAGAGAGAGGAGAGAGAAAGAGAGAGGAGAGAGAAAGAGGAGATAGAAAGAGAGAGAGGATAAGAGAGAGAGAGAGAGAGAGAGAGGAAGAGAGAGAGTAGGCCGATAAAGAGAGGAGATAGAAACATAAGATATATAGATGATAGAGATAGATATAGATAGAATAGGAGAATGATGAGGTAAAAGAAAGTGACAGAGGATTATAAATAGAGAGTATGTAGAGATAAGAGATAGAGAGATAGAGATAGAGATGATATCACATATATATAGAGATCGAGAGGATGAGATAGTGAGAGATAGATATATGAGGAGAGTAAGAGAGAGATATAGAGTTATAGAGAGACGAGATAGTGCGAGGACAGATAGAAATATATAGAGAAATAGATAGATAGTAGAGAGATATATATATAGAGCTAGAGATAGATATGAGAAAGATGTAGATAGATAAATTATAGACAATATAAAGTATATATATAAATAGAGTAAGAGAAGAGAGAGATCGAGCGAGAAGGGAGTAGACAAGAGAGAGGGAGAGCGAGAGAGATGAGAGAGAGAGAGAGAGAGAGAGAGAGCGTATGTTATCGTGTATACTTGATGCATTTTACAATGTACATATAGTGTCAAGCAGCTTCCTTCTTTTTGGGATTGATCCCCGGAGTCTTTCAGCCGGTCTTAATGCACACAACACACAACAACCACACCACCTCTCACATTCATTTATTTACCAGCAGCGCCTGGTTGCCGCGTTAGTGCCCCTGGTGTACCCGTTGGCCCTTGAAACACACACACACACACACACAAGGACACGACACACCACACACACAACACACACACACACACACACACAGAGAGAAACACACACACAGAACACACCCACACACACACATGCACACATACACACCCACACACACACACACACACACGTGCGCACACGCGCGCACACACACACACACCACACAAACACACACCCATGCACACACACACACACACCAACACACACACACACACCACACACACACACACACGACACACACACACAACACACAACGCGCACGAAAACACACACGCACATATACACACAAAAACACACACACACACACACACGCAACGAAACAACGCATGCACAAGACGAACAAAAACATATTACCAGACACAACACACACAGACACACACACAGACAACACACACAAACACACACACATGGAATTAACTTTCCCTTAATTATTTCCGAACAATTCCCTACTGAGTCTCACAGTCATTCACAAAAGACACTCAGCTGTGTAAGAATGTTCCATACTTCTGAATCATCAGACCTGGTAGCTCCAGGATATGCTCCGAACATTGAATGATGGTTGGTTGATTTGTTCGTCCCATATGTCCTGTTTTACAGCAGAGCGGACGTAAAACCTAACTTTCATATTCACGAAGGTTCCATTTTTGTCGGAAATCTTGTATCATTCAGCTCTCGCTCTTTCTTAGCTAGTTGCTACCAGAAGTGCTTCAGCGCTGATAAAATGTAATTATTATTCTTTGGACAAATCCTTGTATGATATTTTCATGCAAAAGAAGAAGTTATTCCACCTTCTCACAGTAATGCTCAAGCTTAAAGACCCCACACGTCACGTGTCAAAATCACGGTTTTCACGTGTTTTCCCCCCGCCTCCCGCGATCTTAAGAAATCTTCCTAGCATAAGACGAGAATGTGAGCACGTGACGTGCGGGGTCTTTAAAGACACACTGGGGACGCACCACGATTAAGTCCCTTGTTTTTTTTTTATGGGTAGATGTGACCCACATACAAATGCACCCCATTAACTTCAAATTGAGGCTGCTCTTTAAAATGATGCTTCGTTTTCAATTTGGGGGCATTTGTATGGGAGTCAAAAACCTGGTCAAAACAAGATTTATTTTACCAGTATATAAGAGGGAAAACACACAAGTTAACACGTGAAACTCGTGATTTTGACACACGTGACCTGGTGGGTCTTTAAGATATCTTACGATGAGCGGTTTAAAAAAGAAAAATCCAGAAATATCTGATGTTGTTTCGTGCTTTGATTGTAGGATATAATCTTACAACAAAAAAATATTTGCAAATTAGTTTGGATTGCAGACACAAAGGACACGAAGCTGTCATTCGTAAGCCACGCTTTATGTTTTGTTTTGTAAAATGTTTAACACGAACATGCCACGAATCGATCAATATCATTAGAAGACGCGCACACACACACACACACATACACACACACACACACACACACACGCACGCACGGCACACGCACACACATACACCACACCACGACCATAAACACACACGCACGCACAATACACAGACAACACAGCGAAATTACAATGGGTCACGGCACATATCGCACTAATACAACAGACAACACCCTTCAACATGCACGAACCGCAATCTAACGCACCAACATCACTCAGCACTCACAACGACACACACACAAACAAACAACACGACCACACACACACACACGTACACGACACACACACATACACACACAACAACACGCACATACACACACACATGTCAAGGATCTCAATCACTCTCCTCTGTCTCTCTTTCTCTCTAACGTGGTCTCTTATTCTGTAATCTGTCGTCTCTTCCAAAATCTCTCTCTCTACTCCCTCTCCTGATCTCTCTCATCTCTCTCTCGTACTCCAAATCTCTACTGTCTCTCTACCGTCAGTCTCTCGTCTCCTCTCTCTCTCTCTCTCTCCGAAACTCTCTCTACTAATCCTCTCTCTCGTACGCCTTGCACGTGCGCGCGCGCGCGGGCGCGAACAGCAAAAACAGATTATGCCTCGCCATTTGATCAAGGGAAATAAAACAAGCCGGAGGAGAGCTACCTCCCGTTGCGCTTTCAGAAGAGCTCATTCAAAACAAGACAACATTAGAAGCGATTGTGTTACATTCTTCAGACAACAACAAGCAACAACAACAAAAGAGACACGAACAAACAACATAGCCCTCCCCCCCATTAATGCGGGGCAGGAGGAACAACAAGCGTCAACGATATAATGATTTATAAACAGCAACCACAAAGAAACAAACAAGAACAACAAAGACGACGACGACAACAACAACAACAAAAGCAACGACAATGACAACACTTGTACAACGACAACAACCAGCAACAACAATAACACACTAAAATGTTTTTTGGTAGAACAGCAGCTGCTGCAGCAAAAATACACCACCCGAAAACCTCACCTAAGCGTAAACAAAATACATGGTCCTCCTTCCCACTATGCAGGGCGGAGGACCATAGAAACAAAATAACTCAACAACAACAACAACAAATAACAAAAATCAACCAGACGTGAAAACAAATACATGGCCCTCCTTCCCACAATGCAGTGCGGAAGGACCATAGAAAACAAAAACACAACAACGACAACGACAACAACGACAACACAACAACGACAACACAACAACAACAATAATAACAACAATGGTACAAACAACAACAACAACAAAAACAGCAACCATAGCAACAAAAATGCAACGACAACAACAACAAACATGAAAATCAAACCAGATGTGAACAACATACATGGTCTTCTTTCCAATTATGCAGGGCGGAAAGGACCATAGAAACAACACACAACAACAAACAACAACAACAGCAACAGCAACCATGGTAATCAAAACAACAACAGCAACAACCATGGTAACAAAAACACAACGACAACAACCCACACCAACAAACATACCAACACTTACCGGGTTTGCCTTCCGCGGTGCAGTAGAGGCGAGCTTCCCTGCAGTAGCCCTGGAGGGCGCCGAGCTGTTTGAACACACACACACACACACACAAACAAACAGGCTACTGAACGCGTTCCTGGCTGGGTTGATGCTCGACAGTTCAAAGTATATCATGATATTCTCGCTGAAACGTAGCCTATTTTGTACTATTCAAATAACCCATTTCGTTTTAATTTAATACGTGGATGGAATATCACTATTAGAGAGAGAGTGTAACCTACCTTCTTAACATGACTTTGGATGTTAGTTAGATGCCTGTGAAAAATACCACGTATTATGATTGATTTTGGGTAAAAGAAATAGCATCTTAAATACGCTTTAGTATTGCTGATTATTCAATTCAAGTAGGCCTAAAGCGGGCGACAGACTATGCGACTGCCTCATGTGACTCGATCAGGTCGTGAGGTAGATCAAATTTTGTTTCCCGCACAGAAGAGGTCACAAGCCATCTGACTCGATCAGACTCGATCAGTGAAATTTAGAATCCGCACTATTCGGCCCTGTCACCTGACTGGGCCCGACTGAGTCAGACTGATCGAGCATGATGACATGCAAATGAGGTGAAACGTCACGACCTGATCGAGTCACATGAGGCAGTCACATAGTCTGTCGCCGGCTTAAGACGCACAACCACAGCTTTAATAAACTATAACAATAAACATGCACAGCAATAAATACATCCGATGGCACAGACAGTCTATAAAGCATATAACATCGTCAAGCAACAGGAATTGTTCGGAAATAATTAAGGGGAGTAATTTCATGGTGTGTGGGAGTGATCTTGCCTAATTCAATCGGTCAAACAGGGGAAGTTACTCTACCTTCAGGTAGATCCCCAGCCCTCGCTTCGTGTGTTTGAGGAGACACACAGCATGTAGAACGCAGTGCGTCATTTCTAAAATTTGATGTAATTTATATTTTTTACGTCACAGTTTGCAAGTTCTATCACTTTGTAGCAACACTGGCCACCCCTTATTTTTTTTCTAAAAACATGTTTGCAAGTCGCTGACTGTACGCATCCTGCGGTTTCAAGCTTCGACGCCATTGTTTTTGTTGCTATAGTTTTTGACCGAGTAAGTCGAGGTAATCAACTCTAATTATCACGAAGTGCTCTCCCTAGTTTTTTTTCTTACTTCTCGAAAATCGTCTATTGAAGAAGAGACAGAAGTAAATTAATGTAGCAGAGGTGGCACAGTGGTAGCGCGTTCGCCTCGTGTCAAGTAAACCCGAGTTCGAACCTGGGTACAGGGGATTTTTCCTCTCACTCTGCACTAGGCCTTACAGTCTGAACGTGTGGAGTCTTTCGGATGAGACGAGATAAACCGAGGTCCCCGTGTGCCCATGCACTTAGCACACGCTTAAACCCAGTGGCAACGAAAAAGTTGTCCTTTGGTCAAAAGTTACCACTCAGCCCCACACAGACCACCCCCACTCCCTCCCTTTTCCTTCCTCAGTCAGTCACAAAAATCGCATGCAAAAAAAAAAAAAAAAAAAAGGTTGGCGCGCCTCTGGCTGCGACGCGCTCTCCAGGTTGGAGCAACCCTTAGGTTAGGGTTAGGTACATTATAGTCACAGAGGCATCTCTGTGGGAATTCGGGTTGTTCTCCCACATGGAGAGCGTGCGTCGCAGCCAGAAGCGCGCCACCCAATTTTTTTTTTTTTTATTTTTTAATGCATGCGATTTTTGTGTGACTGAGGAGGAAGGAAAGGGAGGGTGGTACATTTTTACCAAATGACAACTTTTTCGTTGCCACTGGGATTAACGTGTGCTAAGTGCATGGAGCACACGGGACCTCAACCGGTTTAT
Organism: Phymorhynchus buccinoides; assembly: GCA_017654935.2. Lineage (NCBI taxonomy): Eukaryota > Metazoa > Mollusca > Gastropoda > Neogastropoda > Raphitomidae > Phymorhynchus > Phymorhynchus buccinoides. Next base: position 8,718,903 of record CM065693.1, read on the forward strand.
TTCGTCACAAATCCGAAAGACTCCACGTTCAGACCAGCAAGGCCTAGAGGCAAAGCGAGAGGAAAAATCCCCTGTACCCCGAATTTTACAGAGACGCCTCCGTGACTATAAAGCACCTAATGCCTAATCAGTTTTAGTTTCCTTGAACTTCCTACTTTCTAAAGGTGTATCTCTAGCTTGCGCTCATTCAGTTTTTCTACTTCGTATGATCCTAAAGTAACGAAAAAAAAAAGGGTGGTGCGCTTTTTCTGGCTGCGCACGCGCTCCTTCCAGGTTGGAGCAACCCGAATTTCACTAAGAGACGCCTCTGTGACTACAAAGTACCTAATACCTAATACATTAGTCGCCTTCAACAACACACACACGCCCCATTCTCGTTCACCCCCACCCGCACCTAAAAAAAAAGAAAGTCGTTCTTCTTACATGATGACATTATTTTAACCCTTCCCGTACCCCGTGGGTGTGTTGGCACCCATACTTTTATATTTTGCTTCATATTTTCAAAACCGTTCATTGCTTCTTGCTGAAATTTGATGACTGTATTAATGAAAGATTCGAGCATGTGCACCCCAAAAATCAAGCATTTGTGTTGAAACACAAGCGAGTAAATAAACAACAAAGTCGTCGTTTGTTTTTCAACACAAATGCTTTTAAACGAGTAAATAAACAACAGAGTCGTCGTTTAAAAGTTCGTGTGGTATAACAAGCATAATGGATCCGTCACGTTTTGACTAATTATGTGTTTTACATGGGAATTGTGTTGTTGTTTACTCCAAGAAGAATAGAAGACAACGTAAGAACGAAACATAGTGAACATTTCTCATTATAATGCGGTCTAAAAAAAAGTACTGTATATTCTACAACGCGCGCGTAGAAATATACACGCACGCGCGCATACAAAAGCGTGCATTCACTCACTCACTCACTCACAAACACAGAAATAAAGATACAGACACACAGACAGAACGACAGATGCATAAATAAAAACTAGAGCGTGAACAAGCTAGACCAACCATCCGCGCGGCAGTATTTTCGGGTCCAGTGACCTTGCAGTAACAAACAGAGAAACACTCCTGATACTAAAGTCCAGTCACACAGTCTACACCTGCACTTTTACAGTACCCCTGCGCCAGCGAGGATATCAACAATAGCTCGCGCATTATTGACAGCTAGAGAAAAGCAAGTGCAGCGGCAGCATTTTCGGCTCCGGTGACCTTGACCTTTCACCCATGACCTTCATTTTCAAACTTGGCCTAGATAACCTAAATACCCGTCCACATGCCATATTTTGAGCCTCCTATATCACTCCGTTCAAACGTTATAGTGTTCACATAGATAGTCAGTCAGATATTAGGCATTAGGTATTAGGTACTTTATAGTCACAGAAGCGTCTCTGTGAAATTCGGGCTGCTCGCCATTGGCCCCTCGCCCGGGAGAGCGCGTCGCAGCACATAGATGTGCGACCCAATTGTTTTTGGCATGCGGGATTTTTTGCGTTTGATGATGAAGGAAAGGGGGGTGGGGTTAATTTTGGACCAAATAAAATTTTATTCGTTGCCACTGGGATTAGCGTATGCTAAGTGCATGGGCACACGAGACCTCGGTTTATCGTCTCATCCGAAAGACTCCACGTTCAGACCGTAAGGCCTAGTGCAAAGTGAGAGGAAAAATCCCCTGTAGGCCCTACCCAGATTCGAACTCGGGTTTACTTGACACGAAGCGAACGCGCTAGCACTGTGCCACTCTACACACTCTCCAGATAGTCAGCCAGGACCAAACAGACAGCTCTGAAAACAATTAACCAGCTTTCGGTCGAAGCTGGTTAAAAAGCGTGTCGTTTGCTCATTCGTTGAACCAACCATCTGGGAGTAAAACTGTGACTTGGCTTTACATTTGACACACAAGCATGCATAAACATACACACACAAGAAGGGGACACACAACGCACCCTACATACAAATATATACACAACACAGTGCGCACGTACACACACCCACCACACACACACACACACACACACACACACACACACACACACACACACACACAGACACACACACACACCACAACACACACACACACACACACACACACACACACACACACACACACACACAGAGACACACACACACACACACACATGCATACAAAAAGATAGAAAAAAAGTCGTCATTTGGTCAAACATTAACCCCCACCCACCCCCACCCTTCTTCCTCATCAATCACACAAAATCGCATGCAAAAAAAAAAAATGGGTGGCGCGCCTCTGGCTGCGACGCGCTCTCCGGGTGGGAGCAACCCGAATTTCACAGAGACGCCTCTGTGACTATAAAGTACCCTAATACCCTAATTAATACACTAATACATACACAGCACACACACACACAGCAGGTACACACACACGCACTGGCACACGCGCACGATGGCGCACACACGCACACGCACACACACACACACATATATATATATATACACACACCACACACACACACACTACACACACACACACACACACACAACGGCTAAACATACACACAATCTCAAACTTAATCCCAAACTGAATCACATTATTAAGGGGGAAATGTATAAAAAAGGCACTTACCATATCTTCAGATCTCTAGCAGCAGAAAACAAGAAGAAGAAATAAATACATTAAGTATTGAAATAAACATCAAACCATACAGCACACATGCATAATTATGGTGAATTTCTGTCTGCATGGCGCGCGCGCGCGCGCGCGCGCGCTGCCGGTGTGTGTGTGTGTGTGTGTGTGTGTGTGTGTGTGTGTGTGTGTGTGTGTGTGTGTTTGGTGTGTGTGTGTGTTGTGTGTGTGTGTGTGTGTGTCTGTGTGTGTGTGTGGGTGTGTTTGTGTGTGTGTGTGTGTTTGTGTGTGTGTGTTTGTGTGTGTGAGAGAAGAGAGAGAAGGAGAGCGATGAGAGAGAGAGAGAGAGAGCGAGAGAGAGAGAGAGAGAGAGAGAGAGAGAGAGAGAGAGAGAGAGATGAGAGACTACAGACTGAATTTATATGTCACATATTTGAATAATGTGTTTGTGTGTGTGTTGTGTGTGTGTGTGTGTGTGTGTGTTGTGTGTGTGTGTGTGTGTACGTGCGCGCAGACGTACATCATGTCTTTTTTTGTGTGTGTGAAAGAGAGAGGGAGAGAGATAGAGAAGAGAGCGAGAGAGATGAGAGAGAGAAAGTGTGTGAAGAAAAGAAAGACAGACACAGACAGACAAAAAGACAGACAGAGAAATATGTTCAGAGTCAGGCAGGAGGGGGGGGGGGGATCACAACACACACACACACACATCACACACAACACATCACACACACACACACACACACACACACACACACAGCACACGCGCGCGCGCGCGCGCGCGCGCGCGCGCGCCTCAAAGAGCACAAGCGATAGAACCATTTTTCATAGTGTGACACAATAGAGAGTTTTTTGAATTACGCTACAATGGCGAAATTTGGTCATAGACCCTTTCTCCTGCCTGATCTCCCCCCCCCCTCTCTCCTCTCTCTCTGTCTCTCTCTTAGTCTCTCTATCTCTGTGGGTCTGATACATTGAGAACAAAATCAATTTTACACCCACAAATGTGCATTCGCTTGTGCTTCGCTACTTTTGTCTTTCTTTTTTAATAAGATTTGGCTGAAGTAAGAAAGCAAAGGTGACTCTCTCTCTCCTCTGTAATTAACTCCCTTCAAACTAAAGTTATTTTCGGCACCAATTCGCCTAGCAAAGCATAAGCAACAAACCACATTGAGATAAGTTATGCATATTGAATATTGTACTATTTAATATGATGGTGTTAACTATATCTGTGTTTTTGGGGGGTGTTTTATGATTTGTAATGCCTTTATACTGTTGTAAAACGCGATGAACCCAATGTGGGGTATCGCGCTATATAAGTATCCCCTATTATACTATTATTATCATTGTCATACTCCTCTACATCTGCATTGTTAAAAACATTTCGGGAACATTTACATGGTGTTGCAACTGCCTCCGGGCATTGCCTCCAAGTATCGTTCCCACCCATCTTTGTATGCTACAAAATGTCCCACATGCATGGGTGCTGTTCCAGACGCGGAAGACGTTAAACGGATTTTCATTTCATTATTATTATCATCATCATCATTATTATAAATATTTTTATTAATATTATATTATTATTATTTTTATTATTATTATTATTATTATTACTATCATTATTATTATTATTATTATTATTATTATTATTATTATTATTTAATTATTATATTACAACTCCCTCCTTGCTTCACTATTTCACTTTTTCTTTTTAAAAAAGAGCTTTATGATGTGAGCCAATATTTGCATTTCAAGTGTGATGACGATTTTTCATTTAGATTGAAAAACATTTGTGAAAAGCTAACAATGAAATTCACAATGAAGGCATTCATCCTAGGCTCAGTCTGTAAAACACACTGGAAGTTATAAAAGCATTTGTATGTGTGTTAATGAGATGTTATCAACACAACTAAACGCCTAGAGAACGAGAATGAGAGAGAGAGATTCAGAGAAAAGCAGATATGAGCGAGAGAGAGAGAGAGAGCGAGAGAGAGAGAGAGAGAGAGAGAGAGGAGTGAGAGAGATGGGTGAGAGAGAGAGAGATAGCGAGAGATATAGAGTAGTGAGAGAATTACAAGACAGACAGAAAGAGACTGAGAGAGTATACGATAGAGAGGAAGAGAGAGAGAGAGGAGAGTAGAGAGATAGGAGAGAGAGCTAGAGAGAGAGGCGTATAGAGAGAGTGAGAGTGTGGTGAGTGGTGTGGTTTGTGTGAGGGGGTGGGAGATGAGTGATAGAGATGAGGGTAGAGATAGAGATGATAGAGTAGAGCGTAGAGAGCGTGTGAAACTCTAGAGAGAGAGATTTGAGCAACAAAGGGAGACTGAAGACTGAATACTGAAAAAACTTTATTACACAAGTATTAGGATTAAGATTGTTGGTATATTGCAGGCCCATTCTTACACAATCTGTCCTTGGAAAGAAAACTAGACTAATAATACAAAACAATTAGGCGAACATGTATGTATCATATATGATTATGCGAAGGCTATCAAGAAA
>CM065693.1:8749828-8754828 GCA_017654935.2 Phymorhynchus buccinoides
TGATGGCAACACAGCCTTTGGTCAATCATAATATGACTTAGCACTCACTGCGTTGTCATGGGGAAATAGTGATATTTTGTGAATAATGCTAACGTGTACAGAGACCTTAAAGATAGACCCTGACATGATGGATGAGTTTTTGCAAGAAGCACGTCGAGATCACCAGAAAGACAGCCTTTTCAAGGATCGGAACACTCATTTTGCTCTGATTTCCTATAAATTAAACCGTCAAAACGGCGATTCCTCCTTGGCGGAGATGCCGGAAAGAGTAGGCATTTTGGATGGGGTGGGTGAAGGTCACTCATTGTGGTTGAAGCGTTTTTAGTCCGTCACCAAGACGGACTATTGCGATGGGCTGGTTTGTATTTATTTTTGTAATTTTTTTTTTCTGTCTGTCCCAAGGATATCTCCCGAACCGCTTGACCGAATCGCGTCAAATTTTGTGTGAAGGTGTGCCTCCTTAATAGGAAGAGATCGGCGCAAACCATTTTGCCGTCGTGACCTTGACCATGACATACGACCTTGAAAACCGAAAATCTATTTTAGCCATATCTCGGGCACCGATCAACATAGGATGTTGAAACTTGGTATGAAGGTGGTTTGGCTTATGCCCGTTCTGATGATGGCATACCGATCAAGGTCAACGTCAAGGTCAAAAAGATCGCTGGAGCCTGGAAATCGGAGGGTCATTTTTTTCTCCTTCTGTCTGTCCCAAGGATATCTTTCGAACGGGTTGACAGAATCACGTCAAATTGTGTGTGCTGGTGTGTCACCATGAGAGGAAGGCATCCGCGCAAACCATATTGCCGTCGTGACCTTGACCTTGGCGTACGACCTTGAAAACCGAAAATCTTTCAGGGGCCATAACTCCCACACCGTTAGTGTTAGAGTCTTCAAATTTGGCATGAAGGTACTTTGGCTTATGCCCGTTCTGATGGTGGCATACCGATCAAGGTCAAGGTCACGGTCCGGGCGATCCGTAGGCCTTGAAAGTGGTAGGGGACTACACATTGGGTTTTAAGCCATATTTTCCACATTGGTACTTGACAGAAGCGCTTCAGATTGTGTGTGGTACTGTATACCCTAGAGAAGAAAACATCCGAGCATAAATTATCACCATGCTCACCTTGACCTTGAAGTGTGACCTTGAAAACCGAAATTTCCTTCTTTGCGCTATATGTTTCTTCTTCAAGCTGTATCTCGTGAACTAGAAGACAGAATCCCTTCCAATTTTGTGTCAGGATGTGACACTCTACGGGGTGTCGCAAGTGCGTGGCATTGCTGGTGACGGACATGTCTGCCGCTCGGCGACGCCCTTGTCTTTTTTTGTAGTGCAGTAAAAAAAAAAGGAGCTGTTTCCTTTGTTGTGAGCGAAATTCTTTTAGATAATCTGCATAAAATTTAAAAAAGAAAACAAACAAAAAGGCTTGTATTGCGAAATTTCGTACAAACGATTTGGTCTAAACGCAGGCGGCCATTACAAAAGAGACGGCACACGTCTTCTCTCTGGGTGAAAAAAATTGACTTCCAGCACCTCCGCCAAGGAGGAATCGCCGATTTGACAGTTTGATTTCTAGGAAACCAGAGCAAAGTGAGTGTTGCAATCTCTGTAAAGGGTGTTTCCTTGGTGATCCGGACGTGTTTCGTACCAAAAAATAATCCGTCAGGGTGCCCCTTTAAAGAAAAAAGCTAGAAAAGGTGCATGCCCACGAGAGCCAACGAAATGGACACTATTGACTAAACATCCTCAGCAATAGACCTACTACTGGCTTTCCCTCTTGGCATCACAGTCGCTGTGTGCATTGACGGATGAACAAATCGTAGTGACAGAGTGATGTGTTCTGTACGCCTCAGACCCCCTCCCCCCTCCATGTCTCCCTGTCTGTCTGAGACCTCAGAGGTATTACAGCCAGCTACTACATCCCCTATTCCCCTCCTCACACCCTTCGCTCTGTCACAAATTAAGACATCTCACTAAGCAGTGCACCTCCACTCCTTAATCGGCATGACTTTCACTCTGTGCGCAAATTAAAACATCTCACTGGTGAGTACATCCTCAGTCCTTGATCCACATCACCTCCACTATGTGCTCAAATTAAAACATATCACTAACCAGTACACCCCCACTCCTTAATCATCATTACCTTCATTGTGTGCACAAATTAAAACATATCACTAGCCAGTACACTCCTACTCCTTAATCCCCATCACATTCACTCTGTGCTCAAATTAAAGCATCCCACTGACCAGTACACCCCCCACTCCTTAATCAACATTACCGTAACCATGTGCTCAAATTGAAACATCTCACTGACCAGTACACCCCCAGTCCTTAATCACCATCACCTTCACTCTGTGCTCAAATTGAAACATCTCACTGAGCAGTATACCCCCACTCAGCATCACCTTCACTCTGTGGTCACATTAAAGCATCTCAACGGCCAGTACTGACCAGTTCCCCATCCCCATCCCTTCATCCCCTGGACCTTAATTCTCTCTGTGGTCAAATTCAAACATCTCACTGGCTCAACACTGGCTGCTCGCAAGGGCTCAGAGAAATCTCTGGAGACACCACAGGTCAGAGCGTGAGTGATCACGCAGTGTCTTCTACCAATTCCAGACAATCAGAAGGACGTGGGAAAGGGGAGGGGGGAGGGGAGGGCAGAAGGGGGTAATGAGAGGGTGAAGTGAAGCTGATGGGGAGGGGGGGGGGTGTAAGCGAAGGGAGGTGGGGGTATCTAGACGTACGCTTGGTACTGGCCAGACAAAAGACAGAGGAAATGATAAGACAGGTAATCCAACTAACAGAAAAGGGAGATTGAACGATGAGTGATTCAGAACAGATGACAATGACAAGAAGAAGGAGGAGGAGAACGACGATGGCGGGGGGTGGGGGGGGGGTTGGGGGGGGGGGGGGGGGGGGGTTGGTGGCAAAGTAGGAAAGTAAGGAGAAACAAGACGAAGCATGGGAATAGGAGGAAGAAAATATTAAAGAAGAAGAAGATTTAGAAGAAAGAAGAAAAGGAGGAGTAGGAAGAGGAGGAGGAGAAGAAGAAGAAGAGGAAGAAGAAGAAGAGGAGAAGAGGAGGAGGAGGAGGAAGAGGAGAAAGAGGAGAAGAAGAAGAAAAAGAAGGAGGAGGGGAAGGAGGAGGGAGAAGAAGAAGAAGAATAGGAGGAGGAGGAGGAGGAGGAGAGGGAGGAGGAGGAGGAGAGGAAGAAGAAGAAGAGGAGGAGGAGAGGGAGGAGGAAGAGGAAGAAGAAGAGGAGGAGGAGGAGGAGGAGGAGGAGGAAAAAAAGAAGAAGAAGAAGAAGAAGAAGAAGAAGAAGAAGAAGAAGAAGAAGAAGAAGAGAAGAAGAAGAAGAAAGAAGAAGAAGAAGAAGAGAAGAAGAAGAAGAAGAAGAGGAGGAGGAGGAGGAGGAGGAGGAGGAGGAGAAGAAGGAGGAGGAGGGGGAGAAAGAAGAAGAAGAAGAAGAAGAAGAAGAAGAAGAAGAAGAAGAAGAAGAAGAAGAAGAAGAAGAAGAAGAAGAAGAAGAAGAAGAAGAAGAAGAACAACAACAACAAGAAGAAGAAGAAGAAGAAGAAGAAGAAGAAGAAGAAGAAGAAGAAGAAGAAGAAGAAGAAGAAGAAGAAGAGGATGTTCTAGGAGGAGGAGGAGGAGGAGGAGGAGGAGGAGGAGGAGGAGGAGAGGAGGAGGAGGAAGAAGAAGAAGAAAGAAGAAGAAGAAGAAGAAGAAGAAGAAGAAGAAGAAGAAGAAGAAGAAGAAGAAGAAGAAGAAGAAGAAGAAGAAAGGTACTATCAGTCTTATCTTCTTTATTCCTTTTTCTGATAATATTTCTGCCTTTCAGCGGACGAATTCTGATATTATTACTTTGCCTTCCACTGAGTCGATCCAAACGGTTCATGTTCGAATCAAACTTTCTATCATATCAGTTTCTATACTACCAGGCGTCCAGACTCTACACCTTTCTTTGTATATAAGTCAAATTCGATACAGGAAAAGAAAACAAGTTACTTCTATTTTAAAATAAAGTATGTATAAATCTAATAATCGAGGCCACTTGTTTCTTCATATATGTGTCAGGAGAAAGTTTGGAAACAATTCGCGTATCTCTCTCGCCAGGTGTCCTTTGAGAAATCACACCCAGAAGGGTACAAAGAGCTCATTGCAGATCATATAGCAGTACTAGCAGAGAGTGTAGATAAGTAGGTTATGGGGTGGGAGAGTAAGGGGGGGGGGGCAGGGGAAGTTGTTTGCAAAAGTTTAAAGACAAGAAGCAAAGCCTTCAAGCCTCACTCGAACAGGCACATGTGGGACAACAACAAACAAAGATTGAGGGGGGTGTCTAAAGTACAAGATTGCCAATACAATGTTAAAGTACAAATGAAACTATCGTCAATGGATACAACTTTCCACACACACACAAAAAGTGCCCGTGCCGAGAATCGAACCTGGAACCATTGGCATGCCAGACAGACAGTCTATCAATGAGCTATCGAGGCTTTCAGTGTTGATGAGTTTCTTAACTCATGTTGCCTGTTGAATACTCTTTAACCCACTAATCTAAAATGTTATCTGTTCGTTATCTGTTTACAAAGTTGTTTTAAGTATTTAATTATTTAAATCATTATTGTTTGAAAGCTTGCATAAACATCTATGTGTATGCAAACTTTGAACAATGTACGCCTTCTATTTCCCGATAAAATGCCAACGTTAAGGTTTGGCGATTAGACCACGGACGCAACACACACACACACACACACACACACACACACACACACACACACACACACACACACACACACACACACACACACACACACACACACAACCGAACAACTACCATACTATAGACTTACTTCGTGCTAAGTTCGTTAACACGAGTGAGCCAAAAAAGGAACGATCATCGACAGTTTTTCTTTTTTAACTTTTTTTTCTTAATCTACTACTTTTGGGGATCATCGATTTGTATGTAAGTTAGAGCTACCAGCTATGTTATAC
>CM065693.1:8759828-8762328 GCA_017654935.2 Phymorhynchus buccinoides
CTGGTGATCTCGACGCGTTTCTTGCATCCGTCAGGGTCCACCTTTAAAGACCCACCACGTCACATGTCAAAAGCATGGTTTTCACATGTTTTCCCCTCTTATATCCGGTAAGAAATCTTAAGAAATCTTCCAAGCATAAGAGGGAATGTGACACGTGACGTGGGGGTCCTTTAACGCTCTCCGCTGGTACGATGTTGATATATAAACACTTCTGCGTGTCTGTCTGTCTGCCTATATGTTGCTCTCTCTCTCTCTCTCTCTCTCTCTCTCTCTCTCTCTCTCTCTCTCTCTCTCTCTCTCTCTCTCTCTCTCTCTCTCTCTCTCTCTCTCTCTCTCTCTCTCTCTCTCTTTCGCGTAATTTCGTTTGCTTGCACACTAATTAAGTTTTCTCCCCTTCACAGCAAATCCCTGTAGTCTGTGCAAGAAATAGAACGGATGAATACACGGTCACATGGACAGGGTGTGGGGTGAAAGGGTGTGTGTGTGTGTGTGTGTGTGTGTGGCTTCTGACAACAGTTGATAGACAATAAATTAATTAAGGGAATTGAGGGCTAAGCAGTGGGTCAGAAAATGAATCCACTAATTGGAACCCAATTTAAGATATTACAATAATAACATAGTGAGGCCAAGAGAGGAGATAACGAAATTGAACAAATGGGGAAAACTCTTTCTAATTAACTCCCCTCCACCAAAATTGATTACGATACCAATCATCTAGAAATGCGTGGATCAGAGCCAAAGTGAGACAAACAAAGCATCATTCTCAAAAAAGAACGTGCCAAGTTCGCCTTTATGACCCTTCACCCACACACTACACATCAACAATGGTGGAGAGGACGACATACAAACAAATCAATATCTATCAATGTAAGATAAATAGAAGAGCGAGCACTCAAGCAGTTTCCAAATCCCAAGAATTGTGACATTTGCTCAGATTTTAATTGCTGCTCTGTTTTAATCTTGACTTTTCTTTTGATTTTCTTTTTACTGTTTTGATTAACGTTCTGCATCATTTGTAGCGTTTGATGTTCTAAGTATTCAACAATATCTAATATCTTCTGTGCTTAAATATGTGCTTAAGCCCGAAAAGTATTTTGGTTGTCTGTCAGAAATCAGTGGGAATACAGCCAGTTCACGTACTCCGGTTCTTCGTTCCCTACATTGGGTCCCAGTTCAATCACGTATTGACTACAAAATTCTCCTCCTTGCCTTCAAGTCACTGAATGATCAAGCTCCCCTGTATCTCTCTGATCTTCTTCATCTCTATGTCCCAGCTCGCCAACTACGTTCGTCTTCTGATTCTCGTCTCCTTTCCATTCCCTCCATCCGTCTCAAATCTGCTGGCCAACGTTCTTTTTCTTGTCAAGCACCATCTCTGTGGAATTCTCTGCCTTCTCCTCTCCGACACTCCAACTCAGTCTCCTCATTCAAAACCTCTCTTAAAACCCATCTTTTTCCTGCTGCGCCCTAAATATTTGATCAGTTGTCTATCGTTGTGTGCACGTGAGGGAAAATTGAATAAGAGGTTTGTGCTGTGTTTTGTGGTGCGTGTGTGTGCGTGTGTGTGAGTGTGTGTGTGTGTGTGTGTGTGTGTGTGTGTGTGTGTGTGTGTGTGTGTGTGTGTGTGTGTGTGTGTGTGTGTGTGTGTGTTTGTGTGTGAGCATGAATGTGTGCATACATGTGTGCTTGTGTGTATTTTGGTTTTGTGGGTTGTGTGTGCACGCATGTGTGTGTGTGTGTGTCTGTGTGCGTGTCTGTGTGTCTGTCTGCGTACGTACGTTGTGTGTGAGAGTGTTTGTGTATGTGTGTTGGTGTATGTGGTCAGTCCATGCGGCTCGGTTGCTGTGACTTAACGAATGGGGTATGAACGAGTTGGCGTCAATACTGATTGTGTGTGTTTATGTGTGTGTGTGTGTGTGTGTGTGTGTGTGTGTGTGTGTGTGTGTGTGTGTGTGTGTGTGTGTGTGTGTGTGCGTGTGTGTGCGTGTGTGTGTGCGTGTGTGTGCGTGTGTGTGTGCGTGTGCGTGCGTGTGTGTGCGTGTGTGTGCGCGCGCGTGTGTGTGTGTGTGTTAGAGAGAGAGAGAGAGACAGTTGCTTTGTATATGCGCTGTTGCTGGTTGGTGTCACTCTTGAATGTTGTTTTTGTTGTCTGTTGATGAATAATTGATTGTAAAGCGCTTTGGGCTCATCTGAGGTAAAGCGCTATATAAATGTACTATTACTATTATTATCATTATTATTATTATTATTATTATTATTATTATTATTATTATTATTATTATAGAAAAAAAACCTCCTCCCAAGCATTGAAGAAAAAAATTAAACTTGTTTATCAGATCAAACATGATGCAGATGTCTGTTGAGATACCCGAAAATTATTTTGGTTGTCTGTCAGAAATCAGTGGGAATACTGCCAGTTCTTAGAGAGAAATAAAATCCTCCCAAGCATGGAAGTAAGAATTAAACTTGTTTATCAGATCAAACATGATGCGGATGGCTG
>CM065693.1:8774828-8779828 GCA_017654935.2 Phymorhynchus buccinoides
ATTAAAGGATAACTTATATATATATATTTATAAGTTAGTCTGTTATGGTTATCTCAGGACTGTCACCGCATAAAGTTCTACCACGTATAGCAAAACACAAATCCAAGAATCTTAACAACGTACAAAACCTGAAAACAAAAAATGTTGTACAATTCATAACATGACACTTCCATCATTATACCCTATAGCACATAAGTCCACACAGTGCTGGAAACGTGGAGCCACGCTACTCTCATTTATCGGATCCAGGTTAAAAAAAACAGTAAAAAAGGATAACAAATACATACTAGTAAGCTAAAATACATACAAAAGGCTATATAAGCAAATATGCACTGCAGAATGGACAACAGGTGCCCACTCAAGTGCGCAATTATCACGCGTGGACGCCAGTGTACAATTAAAAAAACCCTGGCATGTCATAAATTGTAAAAAGGAAAAAACGTGGAAGAGTTTTATAGAAAAAAATGCAGGTGAATGGACCAATAAGGCAGAAAAAAAGTAGACGCCTAAAAGCAAAAAGAAGAGAAAAGGCAGAGTCAAAGATAGTGACAGAGTAGGGGAAGTTACTGCATAGAACGTCCAGAAGAAGGGGGAACTATTTCTGCTGAAGGACCCCCCGGTATCCCCACGGGAGGGCCCTAACCACATAAGCCAGCCTAAGCCGTTGCCCGCCTCCTACGACGAGGACGTGTGGTTGGACTTTAGGAGGCTGCTGGGCTACTCTCCGTAAGCCCCCCCCACCCCCCCACCATGATAGGTGGAAGCCCGCCGGGGGCGGGGGGCGATGGGGAATGGGGATTTTGAAAAAGGTTACTGTAAAATGTGGCTACTCGAGAAAACAGGTGATTCTAGCGAAGAATGATTATGACAACATAATTCATACATTGATACTACTATCTACTACTACAGATAGACAGAGAGAGAAAAAGAGAGAAACAAGCTGTGTATGTTTCACACACACGCACACACACACGCAACGACAGCCTCCAATGATGGGGCAACAGGTGGGTTTTGAGGTTAGATTTGAAAGCAGAGAGGGTCGGTCGCTGACGGAGGGAAAGAGGAAGTTTGTTCCAGGAAGTCGGTCCTGAGACAGCAAAAGAGCTCCGACCAACAGTTGAAAGCTTATACCTAGGGATATGGAGAGAAAGAGGGTAAAAAAAAAACGGAACGTAAAGTGCGAGCTGGCGTATAGATGGACATATTGTCGCAGAGGTAAGATGGGGCAGCTTTATGGATAGATTTATAGTTAATTGATACTCAATTCTGTCTGCGACAGGAAGCCAGTGCAAAGAACGGAGAAGAGGGCTAACATGATCGAACGTTTTCTTTCTAAGAACAAGACGAGCACACACATACACACACACACACACACACACACACACACACACACACACACACACACACACACACACAACACACTACTACTACTACTACTACTACTACTACTACTACTACTACTACTACTACTACTACTACTACTACTACTACTACTACTACTACTACTACTACTGCTACTGCTACTACACTACCGCCACCACACCACCACCACCACCACCACCACTACTACTACTACTACTGCTACTGCTGCTGCTACTACTACTACTACTACTACTACTACTACTACTACTACTACTACTACTACTACTACTACTACTACTACTACTACTACTACTACTACTACTACTAACTACTAACTACTAACTACTACTACCACACTACTACACTACTACTACTACTACTACTACTACTACTACTACTACTACTACTACTACTACTACCACCACCACCACCACCACCACCACCACCACCACCACCACCACCACTACTACTACTACTACTACTACTACTACTACTACTACTACAGATTAAAGTGTCTTGTCCATTGCTGCTTCTCCAGAGTAACGCAATTCAAGGCATGAGAAATCGCAGGGGGCTATGTAGGTCACTGTCTGGACTGACTGGACAATTGTATTTGGTGAAGGAAAGACACCGAACGACATATAAGGAAGGACATTGGATGAGGTCGATGTGCCCCCGTCTGTATGTGTCCCCATCTCTATGTGTCACCCTCATTGTGTTCCCGTCTCTGTATGTCCCCGTCTGTATGTGTCCCCGTCTCTATGTGTCACCCTCATTGTGTCCCCGTCTCTGTATGTCCCCGTCTTTATGTACCATCGTCTGTATGTGTCCCCGTCTCTATGTGTCACCCTCATTGTGTCCCCGTCTCTGTATGTCCCCGTCTTTATGTACCATCGTCTGTATGTGTCCCCATCTCTATGTGTCACCCTCATGTGCCCCCCATTTCTATATGTCCCCGTCTGTATGTACCCCCCGTCTCTATGTGTCCACATTTCTAGGTGCCACCCTCATTGTGCCCCCTGCCTGTTTCTATAATTATGTCCCCGTCTTTATGTACCCCCGGTCTCTATGTGTCCACATCTCTATGTGCCACCCTCATTGTGCCCCCCGTTTCTATATGTCCCCGTCTTTATGCGTCCCCATCTCTATGCTTCACCCTAATTTTTGTTCCCGTCTCTATGTGTCCCCATCTTTATGTGTCACCCTCATTGTGTTCCCGTCTCTGGATGGAAGTTCAGTTTAGCGTCGCGTATCGGCTTTCGCCATGTACGACGGGCTGAACAAACCAACCAGGGTATAAATGTTTTTTATGTTCGTGAATCACTGTCTTAGCCAAAAGGCCGAGAAGCGATCAGAATCTCCTTAAAAAGTCCCCGTCTTTATGTACCCCCCCCCCCCCCCCACACGTACCCCGTCTCTATGTGTCCCCATCTCTATGTGTCACCCTCATTGTGCCTCCCGTTTCTATATGCCCCCGTCTTTATGTGGCTCAGTTTCTGCATGTTCCCGTCTCTATGTGTCCACGTCTCTTTTGTTTGTCCCCGTCTCTATGTGCCCCCGTCTCTATATGTGGGCGTCTCTATGTGTCCCCGTCTGTATATGTCCCCTTCTCTACATGTCCCCCGTCTCCATATGTTCCCGTCTCCCTATGCCCCCGTCTCTATGTGTCCCCGTCCCTATGTGCCTAATTATCTATTTGTCTCATGCTCTATATGTCCCGTCTCTATGCTTCTCTCTCAATGCGTCCCCGCATCTTCACATGTACCCGTCTCTTTGTGTTCTCTGTCACGGTGTGTCCCTCCCACCCCATGCCCGGTTAGAAATAGGGATAGGGTTTTGGTTAGGGTTACGGTTAGGGATAGGAATGGAGGGTTCATTGTAAGTTTATGGTTTAATTAAAGTTTAGGGTTAGAGTTTTGTGTGCTATACAGACGGATAAATTATGACGTGACACAGAGAGATGGGGACACATTGAGACGGGGACACACGGAGACAAACTTGCTAACATACAGACAGGGAAACATGGAGACGGGGACATATAGAGTCAAAAGGTGGTGACACTTACAGACGAGAACACATAGAGACGGGGACATATATAGACGGAGACATATAGAGACGGGGACACATAGAGACGGGGACACATATAGACGGAGACATATAGAGACGGGGACACATAGAGACGAAAACACATAGAGACAGAGACACATTAAGACGGGGACACATAGAGACGGATACACATAGAGACGGAGACATATAGAGACGGGGACACATAGAGACAGGGACACATAGAGACATGGACACAGAGAGACGGAGACACATAGAGACGGGGACACATAAAGACGGAGACATATAGAGACGGGGACACATAGAAACGGGACACATAGAGACAGGGACACATAGAGTCGGGGACACATAGAGACGGAGACACGTAGAGACAGGGACACATAGAGACAGGGACACATAGAGACGCGGACACATCGATGTATTCGCGAACGAAAGGCAGCGAAAGACACAGGAGGACGAGACGGGAGACCAGGAGAAAAAGAGACGAAGAGAAAAGGGAGATATCTTTGGGGGGCGGGGGGAGGGGGATATCTTTGCTAACACAGGAGGCTCTGCCGACGTGGAATTATCAGACAAAGCAGGGAACAGGGGATGTCTAATTTTGTTTTCTGTTAACTTTAAAAGTTTTGCGTGATTCTGCGCTCCACTGAAATGCTCTGCGTTCTGAGTTTGTTTTTTAAGCTTTTCTATACCCCATGCGTTCTTTCTTCTAAAGTTTTGTTGCTTCTCTGTTCCGATTGAGGTTCTTTTCTAAGTCTGGTGAAATTCTGCTTAATGTCCTCCGGTCTGAAACAGACACATAATTTTAGTAGATATAAAGTTGGTGGGAACGACCCTGGAGGCAATGCTCGTAGGCAGTGCAACACCAGGAAAAGTCCCGAGAGAGAGAGAGAGAGAGAGAGAGAAGAGAGAGAGAGAGAGAGAGAGAGAGAGAGAGAGAGAGAGAGAGAGAGAGAGAGAGAGAGGAGGAGAGAGAGAGAGAGAGAGACGAGAGAGAGAGAGAGAGAGAGAGAGAGAGAGAGAGAGAGAGAGAGAAGAGAGAGAGAGAGAGAGAGAGAGAGAGGAGAGAGAGAGAACGAACGAACGAACGAATCTTTTTTTTTGATGGTTAAGAATAAGCATAGCTTCTTTACATCTTGCCATCAGAAAAGAGAAAATGCAACAACAACAAAATCAAATTCATGAATAAACAACATTAGCTAGTAAATCATAATGTAGACCAAAAAACGCAAGAAAAAGTACATGAAAATACCAAGAAAACACACACACGCTCACACACGCACGCACGCAAAAACCGACACAGACACACACACTAACAAAAGTCGACGCTAACATCGAGATAAATAACCATGCATATCAAGTCACATCATAATAATTAAAAATCAATGACACATGAAAACATATGAAATGAGAACATCGAATTGGCGCTAGTGACAAATTAAGGATTATGAGGACTAGAATAAATATTTATTACTTTGAATTAACAAACTCTGTCATCAACAGCTTATGGTAGTTATGTTTAAAACTGCTCAAACTACCTTTGATTGATGAAGTAGCGAGGATCGTGTTCCACA
>CM065693.1:8784828-8787328 GCA_017654935.2 Phymorhynchus buccinoides
GAGGTAACGCGTTCGCCTCGTATACAATAAACCCTAGTTCGAACCTGGGCACGTGGAGATTTTTCCTCTCACTCTGCACTAGGCCTTACGACGGTCTCAACGTGGAGTCTTTCGGATGAGACGATAAACCGAGGTCCCGTGTGCCCATGCACTTAGCACACGTTAAAACCAATGGCAACGAAAAAGTTGTCATTTGGTCAAAAATGTTCCAGCACCAACCCCTTTCCTTCCTCATCAGTCACACAAAAATCACACGGAAGACACACACAAATAAATGGTGGCGCGCCTCTGGCTGTGAAGCGCGCTCCAGGTGGGAGCAACCCGAATCTCACAGAGACACCTTTGTGACTAGAAAAGTACCAAATACTAAAAGAAGGACAATAAAGTCTCGTGTTTTAAGAGCAGTAACGAAACACACAATACTGGCATCAAGTAATCTGTAGTTCTCTACCCTTGAATAAAAAGGATTGGGAGTAGGGGCAAAGGCACTTTTCATCGGTAGCCTTTTATCGACGACGACGACGACGACAACAGCATTACCACCGCCATCACCGTTTAACAACAACAATAAAGCAACAATAGTACAAACAACAACAACACGAAACAAACAAACAACAGTAACAACCACAGCAATACAACAACAACAACGCACTGAATATCGACAACAAGAATAAAACACGACAACTTGAAAGAATGAAAAAGGAAAGGACCACACGGGAAAAGACAAAAGAATAAAATAACTTCTTCTTCTTCTTCTTCTTCTTCGATCGCTACGACAGTTATTGTGCCAGGCCAGGCCGACTGACGCATGTCAAAATAGAGCCCTAGGCGAACCCTGAAGCATTTTCAACCTTCTGGAATTGAGTCCCTTTTAACTAGCTCTTTGCAAAAGTTAGTGAGATACACCCACAAGGGGTTACATCGGAGAAATAAGTGGGATGAAGACCAACTGAACTCTGCTTTCTTGCAGAATGTCCAAAGTAGTTGCAGCACTGTGGTCACTTGCGTGGTCATGATATAATAGTTGACTGTACATACCAGTGCATGGACAATAATGTCCAAAGTAGTTGCAGCAGTGTGGTCACTTGCATTGTCATGATATAATAGTTGACTGTACATACCAGTGCATGGACAATAATGTCCAAAGCGCCTTTGGGTAAACATGCGTTTATGTTTTAATCTACCGTGATGGCTCTTCTCTCTAAAAAGGAACTGAGGCCATATGACAATTGTTAGCGAAGAAACACAGCGACTTTTTGCTTGGTTGAGGTTTTCAGTAATCCGTTTCGTGCAGAATTTTACTGAAGGGGTCTCAACTTAAAACATGCAAACGATGATTGGCTACTTGGTTTCTCAAATCAAACGGACATACAGATATTTCACCAACAGTCACGATGTCCCAGATGCCAGCTGACGTCCATCCACAAACATTGTTGCAGTGTTTGGGTGCATCCTTCAACCCTGCCCCTCCTCCGACCTTCAGTCAGCTGATGGGGCACCCAGCGGTCATAACGGTTCTGAAGATCCAGATGTTCATGTAAGATTTTCGTATATATTAAAGGTGCCCGATGAAATGCCAACAAGCGCGAAATCGCAATAGTTTGTGGCACGCGGTCTATTTTTACCACTCCAATCATGAGTTACCTCCCCTGGCTTTTCAATAATTTTAATCTGTAAACCAGAATGTTATCTCTGCACCATTTCGTAACTTTTTATATCTTTTGGAAAACATTTAAAACTATGTATCCTACTTATGCTCATCAAAAGAAGCACCGCATACTCGTCGTGTCTGTTGTAGTGTCTGTATTACATATGTTTATTATTTTGTACGCTTTTAAAATACATCATTTTAAAGAGCGGCCAGAAGTGTAGCCTCGATTTGAAGTGCGACAATTTTGTCAAAATGTACGACAATTTTGGACCGACAGACCGACACACCGACAGACCGACCGACCGACAAAGTGAGTTATAGGTTTGTGGCTTGAGCCACAAACAAAAACAACGTCTTTAACTTCAGCATAAGCGTGCAACATTATATGTAAAGCAATCTCGGATTGAAAGGGATTCTCTCAGCTGGGGATCAGCGTTCACCTTGGTGGACGTTTTGCTTTGCCCAACGGTTTAGGTCAGGTGAAGAAATAATGACAATCTGCAACACAAGTATCACAGTAATGGTCTATATCGTGGTACCATTTGTATATTTGTGATGTCAATAGAATTGCCACATCCAGAAACTTATCAAGAACCCCTCGTACAGAGACCATAAGCGAAAAAGGCTGAACAAAAAGACGAAAACGTGAAAGAATGAAAGGGGAAAGGACGAAACGAGTAAAGGCGAAATGAGAAACGAACAAAACGCGACATCACCCACTAGAAAACAAAGCCTTTGACCAAACAGGAAAGAGCATAGACCAGTGAGCTACCCACAGTACAGTAAGGTGCTCAGGGTCTGTGATGGGTAATGCTAGTTGTCCTTTGAGCTTTTGCTCGCGCCTTCTGT
>CM065693.1:8794828-8804828 GCA_017654935.2 Phymorhynchus buccinoides
TAAGCAGACTCGTGTGTTTCTCTCCCCCCCCCCATCTCTCTGCCTCTGTCTCTGTCTGTTTTTCTGTCTGTCTGTCTGTCTGTATCTCTCTCTCTCTCTGTCTCTCTCTCTCTCTGTCTCTCTCTCTCTCTCTCTCTCTCTCTCTCTCTCTCTCTCTCTCTCTCTCTCTCTCTCTCTCTCTCTCTCTCTCTCTCTCTCTCTCTCTCTCTCTCTCTCTCTCTCTCTCTCTCTCTCTCTCTCTCTCTCTCTCTCTCTCTCTCTCTCTCTCTCTCTCTCTTTCTCTTTTAATTCCCATTTTGATTCTTTTTCAATTATTTCATGTGCAAATGTTTGTTCCATTTTTTTTTTACTTGATTGTTTTATGTCAAATGTTCCTGCTTGATGCATGGTATGAATGTGTGAATGAGAGGGCAAGGTGCAAGGAAGCTATTGTAGCTTATCCTTTTTACCCTCAATAAAACATTCGTATTCGTATTCGTACTCTCTCTCTCTCTCTCTCTCTCTCTCTCTCTCTCTCTCTCTCTCTCTCTCTCTCTCTCTCTCTCTCTCTCTCTCTCTCTCTCTCTCTCTCTCTCGCTTATGGCATCGCAAAAAGAAATTACTATCAAGCGTTTGGCTGTATACTCGCATAAAGCCTTTAAGATGCGAAGTATTATGTGTAGTTGAGTATTGTGATCGTATTATAAGTAGAATTTCGTTAGTGTGTCTTTGTTTATACATGTATGTAGATATTTGATGCGATGTATTGTATGTAGTTGAGTATTGTGATCGCATGCGAGCAGAATTTCGTTAGCGTGAATTTGTTTATACATGTATTTGGACATTTGCTGATCTTATTTCTTTCTGTGTATCATTATCATGTTCACTGTAGCCCAATCATGAGGGGCTGTGGCCTTAATGATTAAAATTTCCGAATCCGAATCCGAATCTGTGTCTGTGAACTTCAGCGATATCAGAATTAAGTTGTTTCTTTTTTCTTTTGTGGTGATGTTGGTGTATATATATGGGAGTGACAATTAGAGACGGGGACACAATGAGGGCGACACATAGAGACGGGGACACATATAGACGGGGGCACAATGAGAGTGACAATTAGAGACGGGGACACATATAGACGGGGGCACAATGAGAGTGACAATTAGAGACGGGGACACATATAGACGGGGGGCACAATGAGGGTGACAATTAGAGACGGGGACACATATAGACGGGGGCACAATGAAGGTGACAATTAGAGACGGGGACACATAGAGACGGGGGGCACAATGAGGGTGACACATTAGAGACGGGGATACATAGAGACGGGGGGCACAATGAGGGTGACAATTAGAGACGGGGACACATATAGACGGGGGGCACAATGAGGGTGACAATTAGAGACGGGGACACATATAGACGGGGGCACAATGAGAGTGACAATTAGAGACGGGGACACATACAGACGGGGGGCACAATGAAGGTGACAATTAGAGACGGGGACACATATAAACCGGGGCACAATGTGTGACACATATAGACGGGGGCACAATGAGGGTGACAATTAGAGACGGGGACACATATAGACGGGGGGCACAATGAGGGTGACAATTAGAAACGGGGACACATAGAGACATGGACACAATGAGGGTGACAATTAGAGACAGGGACACACATAGACGGGGGCACAATGAGAGTGACAATTAGAAACGGGGACACATAGAGACGTGGACACAATGAGGGTGACAATTAGAGACAGGGACACACATAGACGGGTGCACAATGAGGGTGACAATTAGAAACGGGGACACATAGAGACATGGACACAATGAGGGTGACAATTAGAGACAGGGACACACATAGACGGGGGCACAATGAGAGTGACAATTAGAAACGGGGACACATAGAGACGGGGACATATATAGACAATGAGAATGACAATTAGAGACGGGAACACATATAGACGGGGGCACAACGATGTGAACGTTTTGACAAGTCCTAGGAGCAATCTCGCTTATGACTTCAGACTATACGGAGACTGTTTTCTGTGAAAGGGTCTGCATCCTTTTAGCGGGGTTTTCTGTTATGATGATGGATGGGTATTTTGTGGACCATACTTCTCTGTATTAAGGAATTATGAATTTGTCTGTTTGTATCATTTCTTTCTTTCTTTCTTTGATCTTTTTTTCTTTTCTTTCTTTCTTTCTTCTTTCTTTGTTTCTTTCTTTCTTTTATCTTTCTTTCCTTCCTTCCTTCTTTCTTTCTTTTCCATAGTTTCTCTCTGACTCTGTCTCTCTCTTTCTCTCGTGCTCTTTCTCCTCCCCCTTCCTCTCCCTCCACCCACCCTCTTTCTCATATACACACTTCTGTTTCCCCCCCCCTCTCTCTCTCTCTCTCTCTCTCTCTCTCTCTCTCTCTCTCTCTCTCTCTCTCTCTCTCTCTCTCTCCCTCCCCGCGCACGGCCAATTTGACAAATTGAAGCATTGTAAGCCAGTAGTGTGATTTGCCGTAGCGCTGCAAGAAACGCTCGCTCATTGTACTTGAGCACGATAATGTTTTAATATTAATATTTTGCTACATGGACCTGCAAAGGTTATGAGGCCTATCCACATTTTCTTTCTACTTTATTTTCAACGATAAAAACCATGAGCTCCACTGGTCATCAAGGGGGAGGAGGTGGAGATGGTGGACCGGTACAAATACCTTGGATCTGTCCTCGACAGCAAGTTGGACTGGTCTGCCAGCTCCCAGGCCCTACTCAAGAAGGGTAACCAACGCCTCTACTTCCTGAGGAGGTTCAACCGGTTTGGGGTGGGCCCGAGACTGCTGAAGCTCTTTTACGGAGCAACGGTCGAATCGGTGCTCACCTTCAACTTCATTAGCTCCTTCGGCAGCCTCAAGGAGCACGTATGTGTATGTGTGTGTGTGTGTGTGTGTGTGTGAGAGGAGAAAGAGCACGAGAGAAAGAGAGAGACAGAGTCAGAGAGAAACTATGGAAAAGAAAGAAAGAAGGAAGGAAGGAAAGAAGGAAAGAAAGATAAAAGAAAGAAGATCGTTAAGACTTCAGGCAGGCTGATGGGCAGCCCAGTCACCAGCCTCCAGGAGCTGTACGAGCGGAGGGCAGACAGGCGGTTGAGGGCCATCATAGGTGACCCCAGTCACCCTCTGTGTGAGTTGCTGCAGGGACCGACGTCTGGAAGGTCAGGGCGGCTGATTAGTTTCAGTGCCAGAACAGACAGGTTTCGGCGGTCCTACCTCCCAACTGCAGTGCGCCTGCTAGAAATAATGGACTGAACTGACTGAATGACACCTCTGTCTTCAACATCCCTCGCTGAAGGTCGTGTGTGTGTATGTGTGTGTGTGTGTGTGTGTGTGTGTGTGTGTGTGTGTGTGTGTGTGTGTGTGTGTGTGTGTGTGTGTGTGTGTGTGTGTGTGTGTGTGTGTGTGTGTGTGTGTGTGTGTGTGTGTGACTGTGACTGAAGAACTGAAGAGTGGTTGGACATAGATGCAGGGAAGGAAATGTGTGTGGGGATGATGGTGGTGGGGAATTATTGTTATTGATGGTTTATCATTATGTGATTATTTTTATTCTTATTATCTTCATATTATGGTTCATTGATTTTGTTTGCTATGTTTATTTGCTGAAAAAGGCTGTACCTCATTTCTGCTTTCTGTTGTGTTGTGATTTCATTTTTAAGACTGTTGATTAACATCTTCTGTGATAGCATCCTTTATATTTTATGGTTGGTTTATTGCTTGTAATAATAGTTTTAAGAACCCTTATTTTATTATTTATTTTAGCAAACCTGGAGATTTTGTTAGTTTCTTTTCTTATTATTTCTGAATTAATACTCAATTATACTTGTCATCAATTATTTTAGCTCACTTGTTAATTTATTATTAATTTTATGCTCTTATTAATTTTATTCTAACTGATAGCCCAAAGGTGTGTGTGCGTGTGCT
Source organism: Phymorhynchus buccinoides (assembly GCA_017654935.2). Taxonomy (NCBI): domain Eukaryota; kingdom Metazoa; phylum Mollusca; class Gastropoda; order Neogastropoda; family Raphitomidae; genus Phymorhynchus; species Phymorhynchus buccinoides. The sequence goes on from CM065693.1 coordinate 8,798,768, forward strand.
TGTATGTGTGTGTGTGTGTGTGTGTGTGTGTGTGCGTGCGTGTGCGTGTGCGTGTGTGCGTGTGCGTGTGTGTGTGTGTGTGTGCGTGCGCGCGTGTGCGTGCGTGTGCGTGTGCGTGTGCGTGTGCGTGCGTGCGTGCGCGCGCGTGTGCGCGTGTCCGTGTGTGTGTGTGTGTGTGTGTGTGTGTGTGTGTGTGACTGAGTGCCAAATGTTTGCTTTCACGAGTAATTCTTTATAATTTTATGCTTAATATTTGTTTGAACAGTGCCTACATGGATTGTTGTTGGTGTGTTTGTATGTGTGTGTGTGTTTTAAAGTTTGGTTGTCTTAGTTAAGTTATCTTCCTAAACATTACTTGTGTCGTGTCTTGTTATTATTTATAAAATGTGCATGCCAGGCAGCGAATTTCTTTGCTTCTTGTGAAGACAATAAAATGATTGAATTGAATTGAATTGTTTAATAATATACTTTAGTTTTGAAAAAAAGATGAATTTGAAAACGCAATAACAAACAAACAAACAAAATTATTGCGAAATTAAAGGTAATTTTGAGAAAGAAATATTGAGAAAAAAGGGACAAATTTAGGGAAAGAATTTGTAATATACACTTATTGTCGGATATTTGGATTTCAAACGATTGTAAGCTGAATTGAATATACTTGCAATAAGTTGCATGCGTTGCCCTTTGTAACGAGATACGCAAATTAACACACAGACAGACAGACAGACTGACTGGCAGACACACATACACACATCACATACTCACGCATGTACGCATGCACGCGCGCACACGCGCGCACACACACACGCGCGCGCGCGTCTACTTTGTGATCACATCAGTATGGTATTGTGATCACCCCAATTCCGGTTTGCTTGTTTATTTGATTAGTTGAATAGATTACGTTCAGCGCGTGCGCGTGTGTTTAAATGTGCAATTAGCTCAACCTGTTTCAAAGACAATCATTAAGAATTGCATGAATAAACAACATTGACAACACACACACACACATGTGCGAGCGCAATTATTGTTTTCGACTAATCACTCTGGGTTTTGTTGTTGTTTTTTTGCAATATCGTTAATTGATTATACCATTGTTTTTGTTATGATAATAACAAAATAAAGGAAAAACCAAAAGAATCTAACAAATAAATAGATTATATAAAACATACATCTGTATCGTTAAAAAATCGGGACTTTTCTGGAGGAGTTGCACTGCCTCCTGGCATTGCCTCCAGGATCGTTCCCACCATCTTTATGTCTACTAATGTCCCATATGTGTCTGTTTCAGACCGGAGGACGTTAAACGGATTTTCATTCTCTAAGAAATAAACAAACAAACAAAAACACACACACCTTCTAAATGTAACATTTGATTAAAGTGACTGCCGGTACTTACTATCCGAATAAAACAAATGCAAAGAGACTTGCTGTGAACTCGGAAACAAAAACCTTGTGTTATCGGAAACCCTTCTGATATATATATATAGGGGAAGACGGGGTAAAAAGCGCATGGGCGGGTAAGAAGCCCACCCCAATTATCTCATGAAATGAAGCAAATTTCAGTCTCATTTTGCCCATGAGACGAGCGTTAATGTCTAGCATTCGTCTCATGGGCAAATTTGACTGAAATTTTCTTTATTTCATGAGATAATTGGGGTGGGCTTCTTACCCGCCCATGCGCTTTTTACCCCGTCTTCCCCTATATATATATATATATAAAAGTAAATCAGCACTTTTTTTTATATAAAGAACACAGGACATTTCATAAAGTTAACGTTAACTGGTTTTGTTTCTGAGGTTCACAAATTCAGACATTAGACAGAAAAGTTGTATCAATTCGGCATTTCAAATGCACCAACTGTTCAGACCTTCAGAGTTGTGTGGAGTGGGAAGTCTGGCTGTGCGGCTGTTATCTTTTTCTGTATATATATATATATATATATATATATATATATATATATATATATATATATATATATATATATATATATATATATATATATATATATATATTATTGAAAGAGACCAGAGACATTTCGTCTGGCTGTTAAAGCCCACCATATATATATATATATATATATATATATATATATATATATATATATATATATATATATATATATATATATATATATATATATATATATATATATATATATATATTATTGAAAGAGACCAGAGACATCTCGTCTGGCTGTTAAAGCCCACCAGATCACGTGACAAAATCACGGGTTTCACGTGTTTTCCCTCTTATAGGTGGTAAGAAATCTTGTTTTTACCAGGTTTGACTCCCATACAAATGCCCCCCAAATTCACAACGAAACATAATTTTAAAGAGCAGCCTCACTTTGAAGTTGGGGGCATTCGTATGTGGGTCACAGCTACCAAGAAAAAAACAAGGGACACACAGGTTTGACTCCCATACAAATGCCCCCAAATTCACAGGTTTGACTCCCATACAAATGCCCCCAAATTCACAGGTTTGACTCCTATACAAATGCCCCTAAGTTCACAACGAAACATCATTTTAAAGAGCAGCCTCAATTTGAAGTTGGGGGCATTTGCATGTGGGTCACAGCTACCTAGAACCAAAAACAAGGGACTTAATCGTGGTGGGTCAGTGTGTCTGTAATTATAGTAAACTGATTGATCTGCCTTGGAGGAGGTTGACACTATGAAGCGTGAGTGCTTTCTATTAAGTCGGTGTGAACGTAGCGAACGTTGACACCAAGCAATACTTCGATGAACGACCCGTGCCCTAACCTCCAACATGTCTGTCTGTCTGTCTCTCTGTCTGTTGTGTTTGTTTGCCTCTTTATTGCTCTGTCTTACCACCTTTCTCTGCCTGCCTGCCTGCCTACATCTATCGTACTACCATCTTTGTTTTTCTAACACTTTTGTGTGTGTGCGTGCGCGCAAGCACGCCCGCACGCGCACGCAAGCACGTACGCACATGCAAGCGCAGACGCACACATATACACACACAGACACTGGCATAAAGCCTTTGAGTTTCAAAAAAGAAAATTTTCTCTCTCTCTCTCTCTCTCTCTCTCTCTCTCTCTCTCTCTCTCTCTCTCTCTCTCTCTCTCTCTCTCTCTCTACTCTCTCTCTCTCTCTCTCTCTCTCTCTCTCTCTCTCTCTCTCTCTCTCTCTCTCTCTCTCTCTCTCTCCCTCTCTCTCAAGGAATTTCTGGTTTATTGCTTGCCAAATTTCGCATGATTGTTTCTGCCTATTCCGAATTTACTTGGATTTTTGCTGCTTTTATTATTTGATATCCCCCCTACCCCACTGTTCTGTTTGACATGGGCAGATGGCCCAGTTAAGTAAATCGTTGTTCTTGTTCATGTTGTTGTTCATGTTCTCTCTCTCTCTCTCTCTCTCTCTCTCTCTCTCTCTCTCTCTCTCTCTCTCTCTCTCCTCTCTCTCTCTCTCTCTCTCTCTCTCTCTCTCTCTCTCTCTCTCTCTCTCTCTCTCTCTCTCTCTCTCTCTCCCTCCTTAGAAGCTAATGTCAAGTGTGGTCTTCTGCAGTGACACGACAGCCTGTCGATACTGAGACCAGCAGGAGAGAGAGAGAGAGAGAGAGAGAGAGAGAGAGAGAGAGAGAGAGAGAGAGAGAGAGAGAGAGAGAGAGAGAGAGAGAGAGAGAGAGAGAGAGAGAGAGAGAGAGAGAGAGAGAGAGAGAGAGAGAGGGAGGGAGGGAGGGAGGAGAGAGAGAGAGAGAGAGAAAGAGAGAGAGAGAGAGAGAGAGAGAGAGAGAGAGAGAGAGAGAGAGAGAGAGAGAGACAGAGAGAGAGAGAGAGAGAAAGATACACAGAGAGAGAGAAAGAGAGATATATAGACAGAGACAGACAGACAGAGACAGAGAGACAGAGACAGAGAGAGACAGAGAGACACAGAGACAGAGAGACAGTGGTGTGTGGTCATTTTGAAGTAAAGAAAGACAGAAGTGAAGAAGAAAAAATGTGCGCGTGTGTTTGTGTATGTGTGTTTTGTGTATGTGTGTTTGTGTATGTGTGTTTGTGTATGTGTGTGTTGTGTATGTGTGGCTGTGTATGTGCGTTTGTGTATGTGTGTTTGTGTATGTGTGTTTGTGTATGTGTGTTTGTGTGTGTGTGTCTGTGTGTATGTGTATGTGTGTCTGTGTATGTGTGTCTGTGTATGTGTGTTTGTGCATGTGTGTTTGTGCATGTGTGTTTGTGCATGTGTGTTTGTGTATGTGTGTCTGTGTATGTGTGTGTCTGTGTATGTGTGTTTGTGTATGTGTGTTTGTGTATGTGTGTTTGTGTATGTGTGTCTGTGTGTATGTGTGTCTGTGTATGTGTGTGTGTGTATGTGTGTTTGTGTGTATGTGTTTGTGTGTGTGTGTGTTTGTGTATATGTGTTTGTGTATGTGTGTTTGTGTATGTGTGTTTGTGTATGTGTGTTTGTGTATGTGTGTTTGTGTATGTGTGGTTGTGTATGTGTGGTTGTGTATGTGTGTTTGTGTATGTGTGTTTGTGTATGTGTGTCTGTGTATGTGTGTCTGTGTATGTGTGTTTGTGTATGTGTGTTTGTGTATGTGTGTTTGTGTATGTGTGTTTGTGTATGTGTGTTTGTGTATGTGTGTTTGTGTATTGTGTGTCTGTGTATGTATGTGTGTTTGTGTATGTGTGTCTGTGTATGTGTGTTTGTGTATGTGTGTTTGTGTATGTATGTTTGTGTATATGTGTTTGTGTATGTGTGTTTGTGTATGTGTGTTTGTGTATGTGTGTTTGTGCACGCGTGCGTGCCTGTGTGTGTGTGCGTGTGTGTGCGCATGTGCGCGCGCGCGCGCGCGTGTGTGTGTAAGAGAGAGAGAGAGAGAGAGAGAGAGAGAGAGAGAGAGAGAGAGAGAGAGAGAGAGAGAGAGAGAGAGAGAGAGAGAGAGAGAGAGAGAGAGAGAGAGAGAGAGAGAGGGATACAGAGAGATAATGTGTGTGTGTGTGTGTGCATGTGTGTGGGCGTGTACATGCGCGCGTGGACGTTTGTGTGTGTTTGTGTATGTGCATGTGTGCGTGTCCGCGCACGGTGTGTATGCATAGATGCGTGCTGTAATCTTTTTTTTTTTTTTGCCCCTCTCCTACATGTGACATAGGAGGGATTATGTTTGACAGATCCGAAAACAAAAATCATTGTAATTGGTGGGAGGTCTGAATTGAATAACCTGTCACTCTCTCCTGTGTTTTCCTTTGTTTCTTTCTGTCCTTTTTTGTTTGTGGCTCAAGCCACAAACCTATAACTCACTTTGTCGGTCTGTCGGTCTGTCGGGAGGTAACTCATGATTGGAGTGGTAAAAATAGACCGCGTGCCACAAACTATTGCGATTTCGCGCTTGTTTGTTTGTGGCTCAAGCCACAAACCTATAACTCACTTTGTCGGTCGGTCCAAAATTGTCGCACATTTTGACAAAATTGTCGCACTTCAAATCGAGGCTACACTTCTGGCCGCTCTTTAAAATGATGTATTTTAAAAGCGTACAAAATAATAAACATACGTAATACAGACACTACAACAGACACGACGAGTATGCGGTGCTTCTTTCGATGAGTATAAGTAGGATACATAGTTTTAAATGTTTTCCAAAAGATATAAAAAGTTACGAAATGGTGCAGGGATAACATTCTGGTTTACAGATTAAAATTATTGTAAAGCCAGGGGAGGTGACTCATGGTTGGAGTGGTAAAAATAGACCGCGTGCCACAAACTATTGCGATTTCGCGCTTGTTTTTCTCTTTCTTCCTCTGTACATCTCTCTCTCTCTCTCTCTCTCTCTCTCTCTCTCTCTCTCTCTCTCTCTCTCTCTCTCTCTTCTCGCTCTCTCGCTCTCTCGCTCTCTCTCTCTCTCTCTCTCTCTCTCTCTCTCGCTCTCTCTCTCTCTCTCTCTCTCTCTCTCTCTCTCTCTCTCTCTCTCGCTCTCTCTCTCTCTCTCGCTTGCAGGGGCTCTCTCTCTCTCTCTCTCTCTCTCTCTCTCTCTCTCTCTCTCTCTCTCTCTCTCTCTCTCTCTCTCTCTCTCTCTCTCTCTCTCTCTCACACACACACACAC
>CM065693.1:8812328-8819828 GCA_017654935.2 Phymorhynchus buccinoides
ACAAGCTAGCTAAATTAACCTCAATTGCTTCCATTGATATCAAATGTGTCATTCCTGAGGCCACCACTGAGGGGGTAATTAAGCCAATCCCCTTCGAGGAAGATCTCGAAGACCTTCTAAAGTACATCCCAGAGGCAAAATCCATTCATAGACTTCAAAATAGAGATGGCACAGATTCTCGTGCCATCAAACTCATTTTTCGCAAACCAATCTTGCCTGCCCTGGTCAATATTGATGCCCAGGAGTTCCCTGTGTCACCCTACGTTGCCCCGGTGCGACGGTGCCGCAGGTGCGCTCGTTATGGGCACGGTCCTGGCCAGTGCAGGGCTAAACTGGAAACTTGCACCAGGTGCTCTGCCCCTGGACACTTAGCCAAAAATTGTAGTCAAAACTTAAAATGTGTTAACTGCGGCGGAGGTCATTCTGCCGCCTATCAAGGTTGCCCTCAATATCAGCTCAGACTGAGGGCAAATAAAATTAGAGGAGAGGCTTTCTTGCCCTACAGTGAAGCTATCAGGAGGGCCAAACAAAGTCTACAGATGGAAAAAGAACAAAAGGACAGTCAACCTAAACCAGATTTACCCACAGTCGACCCCAGTTGGAGAATCCAGCGGATTCCCTCTGGGAGGTCGGCTGACTCTTATGCTAACATAACCAGAGGTCTCAAACCAACAACAAAACCAGAAGCTGATCAGCCTGTCCCCACTCCTCCGGGCCCCTCACATTTGGAGGACCCGGGGGAGATGGTGCAGGCCACCTCTCCACCCTCAGACCCCAAACATAAAAAAAAGAAAAAAAAGGAAAAAATCACACAGAAAAAGCTCTGAACGATTAACAGAGGAGAAAGTAGAAGAAATGATCTCCAAACAGTTGGGAAAAATGACTGAAACAATAATGACAACAATAACTAAACACATGGACATGACACTGACAAAACAAACCCAGTCAACAACATCCCAGTTTATAAATCTCAACATTCCAAAAGAAGAACATAAATCTCTCAAAGAAACATTTATAACCCGTATCCTTCGTAGTCTGGCCCAGGCCAGAACCACTAACCAGCCTAAAAACTTAATCGAAGACTTATCTTCTCTGATTAATGATTCTGACGACCTCCCTATAGAGCCCCAGAACGCCAAAAACATAATGCAATTAGCAGAGATTGCTTGTGGCGCCTCCCCAGCGCCACAAACTTCAAGACTCAGACTGGTTTCGGCAAGACCGAAAACCAAAGTCACACCCTAACTGCTAATATAACTACTATTCTGTAAAATCTTCTCCCTATTATTATGTTCCAAGGTTTAAATGTACTACAGTGGAACTGTCGTTCCCTAAACACCACTAAAGATTATCTATCTCAATTTCTAGCTAACTCTCAAATTTCTTATCAGATCTTATGTCTGCAGTCTATCTGTCTAAGATATTGTCAACTCCCTCAATTCACTGGCTATCATTATCCACCAATAGTCAGCAATAAAGAAGATAAGATTTATACAGCTACATATATCCACAAAACTCTAAACTTTATAGAAGTCCTAGCCCCAGAACCAAACATAAAGGGCCTACGTTACTCTGCTACGATCCAGACCAAAGTAGAGGATATATTCTTAAACATCGTAAATATCTATTATCCCAAAGGATATTCTAAAGTGCCTACTTCTAACTGGCTCTCTAACCTCTCTTCAGACAATTCCTGGCTGGTTGTTGGTGACTTCAACGCTCGCCACACCAGCTGGGAACCCTTTGGTACAGACAGAGTCTGTGATATTCCTCTCTATAATGAGATTAACGATTCTCAACTCATTTTGCTAAATGATGGTTCCTCAACTCACTATCCTGATGCGTCTCGTCACTTCTATCCAACCGCCATTGATCTGTCTCTTGCTAGCCCAAACTTATTAATTAACCATGAATGGTATACTTATTCTGATCCTCTCCACTCAGACCACAAACCTATCTCCATACAACTTAAATTAACAGTCAATAACACAAACTTACCACTAGAACCTAAATTCAATTTTGAAAAAGCAAATTGGCCATTATTTCAATCCTTACTTTCTAAATACACAATTGAAGATCTTAGTGACCTAAATATAGAAGTCTATTATAATAACATCAAACATAAAATTTTAACAGCTGCCAACCTAGCCATCCCCACAATAGTTTTGCCCTCAAAACCTAATAGCAAACCATGGTGGAGTGAGGACATTAAAAAAGCATTAAAAAACAAAAAACGCAAATACAATAAATTTGACCTGCACCCCACTAGACCAAACTTTGAGGGGAAATCTAAGGCTGAAAAAGAATGCAATGACTTAATAGATGAAGCGAAATTAAATTACTTCAATAAAGAAGATATTGTAGACTTCAGAGATCTAGGTAAGGCCTGGAAACGACTTAAATTTGTACAAAATAAAGGTTGTTACACTAACACTCGTGTCCTAGTTGGGGACAGATTGACATCTTCTAACCTTGACACTGCTGATGCCCTGGCTAACCAGTTTGCTAAAGCTAGTCAGACTAAACAGCTGCCCGTTTATGAAAGGGATAAACAGGAAAAAAAGTTATAATTTTGAAAAATCCACAGATAATTCTCATACTATTAATTCTCCCCTGAAAATTACCGAGCTTGCTGCCACCATTAATATGATTAGGAAAACAAATAAAGCAACAGGAGATGACCCTATCTCCTACACAATAATAAAGAAATTGCCCCCATCTTTTCTTAAAGTCTTGCACCACTTTTACTCTGGATGTTGGGTTGAGGGCGAAGTCCCAAAAGCATGGAAGGAGGCACAGGTAGTCGGGATCCCTAAGCCCGGAAAACCGGCTAGGGACCCAGCAAGCTACCGCCCCATTTCCCTCACCCCACATCTGGGTAAAATTTACGAACGTATCGTAAAACGCAGACTTGAATACTATTTGGAAAAAAATAACGTTCTCCCCAAATTCCAGGCAGGTTTTCGAAAACATAGATGCTGCATGGAACAAGTGATAAGATTAACCTCCTATGTCAAAAAAGCCTTTGCAAGACGCAGGAAAGTCCTCGCCACCTTTTTTGATATTAAGGGGGCGTACTGACTCCGTTTGGCATGGGAGGCTTTTAGATAAAGTCAGCAGTCTCGGTATTCATGGGAATATGTTTAACTTTATACAAAGTTTTATACAAAAACGATCTCTGAGAGTTAAAGTGGGGTCCTCCGTGTCAAAAATACATCAAATTGACATGGGGGTCCCCCAAGGCAGTATTATTGCCCCAACCCTGTTTAATATCATGATCCATGATATCTCTAAACTAAAACTAATAAATTGCCAAATTTCTATGTATGCTGACGACATAGCCATCTGGTCGTCAGCATTCACCAAAAGTGCAAAAGCACTCACAATCTATTTACAAAACCATCAAACTAATACAAGCCTTATTATTGATTATTTACAGAAAAATGGATTCTCCTTATCCTCTGATAAGTGTGACTTCATGTGTTTCCGTCATAACTACTCTCAAAAAAATATTAATATTAACATACTAGGCCAACCAAAACCGATGGCAAAAGAAGTAAAATTCTTGGGGGTAGTGCTCACACCACGTCTTAATTGGGCCCCCCACATCGACCACCTCTGTAAAAAAGCCATAAAAGGCGCTAATTTTATTAAAATTATCTCCACGCAAACATGGGCTCAAAATACAAAATTTCTTGTCCACCTGACACAAGCCCTCGTTCGTAGTCGATTAACATATGGGATGGAAGTCTTCTATAATATCACAGATAATTTGTTACAAAGACTACAATCAACAGAATTAAGAGCCCTTAAAGCTGCACTCAGAGTTCCAAAATTTGCAGTTAACAATTTAGTTTATGGTGTAATAGGATGGATCCCGTTAAACTACCTCATGAAATTAAATACATCAGCATTTCTAACAAGATTATACGCAACAAACCAATTTTCACTACAAAGCTTTTCGGCAGAATTTGAAGATCCTTTTTACAACCACCCAACTTATCAACAGCAAAAACCACTTACCGCACATAAGATCTGCAATCCGTTAGACTATTCCCGGGAAATACTTTCTATGGCAGGCCTGGAAATAGATGACATTGAAACTCACCCAAAATTCCCTATTCCACACTGGGAATGGGAAGCAGCAAATTTCGATACTACATTACATCAGATGTATTCTAAATTAAACCAACCAAACCTACTTTCGGTAGCGTCCAAAGAAAAATTTTCCGAAATACAACATCAACTATTGATATATACAGACGGTTCAAAGATCTCCGAATCACAAATAGGCTGCGCCTTCACCATCCCAGCCCTTAAAATAACCAAATCCTTCTGCTTAAACTCTAAAATTTCAATATTTAGTGCTGAACTTTGGGCTATTCTCGAAGCCTGTTTTTTCATTAACAACTTTCCAAAACCGCCTTTTCAAGTCACTATTCTTACAGATTCCTTGTCCTCAGTGAATGCACTACAAGGATTTACTAAAAACCGGAAAAAAATTATCCAGGAAATACAAAATTTAATACATCAAATAAGAACTAAAGGCACAGATATAACTATTATATGGATTCCTTCCCATCTGGGTTTGCATGGTAACAAAATTGCAGACATGGCTGCTAAAAAAGCAGCCGAACATATTGAGGGTCAGATTATCAACATCAAATTATCCCTCTCTGAGGCTAAAAATCACCTAAAACGTTGTGCGTTCCGGGGGTGGTCCGAGGAGTTGGATGCCTACTCTATGTTGGCCCACTCCTGGTGCACTAAATTTATTAAAAATGGACTCTTCCTACCTATTCCTTATAACATCCAAGGTAGGATTAATAGATTTTTCACAAACTCTATTCACTGTAAATTCAGAAGCTCCGCATGTAAATGCGGAGATATCCTGAGTCTAGAACATATTTTTAATCCTTGTAATCAATTGAAGCATGAACTTCAACCTGCTATAGATAAATTTAAACAAAATAACTTGGTATATAATAAAAAACATATTATGAACAAACATGATAAATTGGGATGGTTACCAATAATCTGGTTGGCAGAAACAATTGGCCAATCGTCACTTAACCACTTGGTATAATCCAACTAAAATTTTCCTTATTAATAGGGATGGAGTCCCCCCGAGGGGCGCGCCGGGCACCCGCCTGTATTCCTGCTCCCTTCCTCCCCCTCTTCCCTTTTTATTAAAATATGCGCCCTTTGGGCTGAAGTGGCTCTGTTGAGTCCACCCGTTTTTAAAGTCCCTTCTCCCCACAGGCGGGTGTCCGGCGCGCGCGGCGGGGGGTTCTCTTCGTAACCGTTGCGCTTTTGCGCTCGTGCTCCCCCCCCTTTTTTGGGATTGCCCATGCGGTGGCCTGCCGCTGCTCGGGTCGGAGAGGAGGGGTCCCTCTCCCTCCCTCCCTCCGCCCTGGACCTGCAGGAGTCGTTAGCCATCCCCGTGCCCACTATTCTTATCTTATTACCATCACCACAACTAACTAAAAAGGTTGAGACCTCTAGGACTCCATCATGCTATCAAGGGCGGGAGAGTTTTTGTTGCTACCCCCCCTTGGGATCAGTTGGTAAAAACAAAATTACTTAACTCATTACAGTATTGGAGGCCTCTGGCGGTATGTTCCCCCACTTACAAAATATCTAAAATGTAATATGATAATACTCGGACTGAGACTGAATTTGTTTATCTAAATAGACTTATTACCAATGGTATGTCCCCCCACTCGTGGGCAACGTCGTGTAATATAACAGATCTGGACTAGATCTTATTTATTTAAAATAATAAATTACATATGGTCAAGTAATAGACCAAAATATACATAAAACAAACCAGATTTTAATAGCAACTTTTAATATAACTATGAAACTTCAATATTCATAAACTAGTTTTTTACCAAATCTTAACCTATTTTTAACATAATAAAGGGGTTAGGTCACACAAGTTTTCTTTTTAAAACATAACTTTTAACAATTTTACATACTCACATATGTGAAAACTAACATTTTTTGCTTTGTCCTATGGACAAGATTAAAGAAGTTAAACACTTAACAAAGTTTAACACAGATTAAACACAACTTAGGTATATTTTAAACAAGTTTTTCCATAAAAACAATAAATAACTTTACTAGTTAAAGGTCTAAACAGTTTGTACTCATAAACAACTTTATATAAAATAATGACCTCTCACTAGATTTTATCTAGTTAAATAACTAAATCACATAACGGTCAGGTAAGACCAAAAAATACATTAAACAAACCATAGATTTAATAGCAACTTTTAATATAACTATGGAATGTTCAATAGTTATAAACTTGTCCTTTTTTATCAAATCTTAACTTATTTATAAACCGGAATATTAAACAATTTTTAAGACATAGATTTTTAACAAAACAATTTTTAAAGCTATATAGGGTTTAGTCCCGTAGCTTGACTTGAGAGTAGAACATAAATTTTTAACACAAAATTTTATAAATTCACACACGTGAAAATAACATTATACTTTGCCCTATGGACAATATTAAATAAATTATTTAAACACTTGTTAAAAAACTTTTAACATAGTTTTTTTAAAAAGTATTCAACTTAGTTTTATAAAATGTCAACTTAGTTATTTTTTTAAACAAGAGCGTAACGTTTAAACAAAAAAAGTTTTTTTGGTTTTGTTAATTTTTTTTTTAAAAAGTTTAAACAGTTTGTCTGGTAAAAATGGTGTACATAATAACAATGTACATATTAATATTAATAGCTTTTTGGCAAAAATTTTTTTTGACAGTTGTCCCTGTATCAAATAAATTTATAATTAAAAAACCTCTAGGTAACTATTAGTTGTGCGTTTGGTCCCAAGGGACCAAAACCTAATAGGATAGCCTTTGTGGTGGTATATAAAAAAAAAGAATGTATATATACAAAAAAGGAAATAAAAGAATAACTTGTACTTTTTCATAACTTTTTTGAAAAAAAAAAGTTTTTTTTGTTTTTTTTTTTTAAACTGTATATTAGCTTGAACACAGGCTTTTGCCTGTCAAGAATTTTAATAATAAAGCTCTTTCCGAGCACAAACACGGATTGTTTTTATCAAATAGCTCAGTTGAGCATAAAATGCATGAATTTTAACTGTAGCCCTGGGTTTTTTTAATCAGACCTCCTCCAATCTGCCAGACTTAAAAGCAAACAGCTAAATATCTTTTAAAAACAAAATATTTTACTACAAACTTAAATTTTATATTCTTCAGCTTGCGCTATTAAAATAAAAAAAAAAGAATTTAAGAGAAGAAAGAACATCTTTATAAACTTTGATAAAATAAAAGTAAGGATAAATTAACTTCTTCTTTCAAAAAAAAAAATCATCTTATAAAACTTAAAATCCACCTTTTTTTCTAGGATCTTTATAAATTAAAATGCCTCAAATAGTCTGTTGGCTCAGACTCAGAAGGGCGTAAAATCTCTATTTTATTAAATATTAGATCTCTCTCTCTCTCTCTCTCCCCTAGAAATGGTG
>CM065693.1:8824828-8827328 GCA_017654935.2 Phymorhynchus buccinoides
GAAAATAGGGTCTTCAGATAGCAGGCCCTGATATGATGCCATTTAGTGATATGGGTGTGAAACCATTGTGGTGCATAAATGCGACATTGGCGGTGAAAGGGTTAATATTGAGAGAAAAGTTTTTTTGTTGTTGTTGTGACCATGAGATTTTTTATTCCATCATAAATAATTGATAATTGCTTTATTTTAACTTTTTCAGATTTTACTTCATGGATTGTTGTTGCTTTCGTCTATGCTCTTCGTTGACATTTTGTCTTAAACGTAGCTGATATCATTCCTGACAAATAGTGTTTTAAAAAAAACCTTTTGTTTGCTTTGTGTGTATTAAAATAAATTCATGCATACACATCAATTCTCATCTCTAAGCTCCAACGGGTCCAGAATAATGCTGCTCGTCTCATTTCTCGCTCCTCTAGGTATGATCACATCACTCCGGTTCTTCGTTCCCTACATTGGCTCCCAGTTCAATCACGTATTGACTACAAAATTCTCCTCCTTGCCTTCAAGTCACTGAATGATCAAGCTCCCCTGTATCTCTCTGATCTTCTTCATCTCTATGTCCCAGCTCGCCAACTACGTTCGTCTTCTGATTCTCGTCTCCTTTCCATTCCCTCCATCCGTCTCAAATCTGCTGGCCAACGTTCTTTTTCTTGTCAAGCACCATCTCTGTGGAATTCTCTGCCTTCTCCTCTCCGACACTCCAACTCAGTCTCCTCATTCAAAACCTCTCTTAAAACCCATCTTTTTCCTGCTGCGCCCTAAATATTTGATCAGTTGTCTATCGTTGTGTGCACGTGAGGGAAGATTGATTTAAGAGGTTTGTGCTGTGTTTTGTGTGCGTGTGTGTGTGTGTGTGTGTGTGTGTGTGTGTGTGTGTGTGTGTGTGTGTGTGTGTGTGTGTGTGTGTGTGCGTGCGTGTGTGTGTGTGTGCGTGTGCGCGTGTGCGTGTGCGCGCGTGTGTGTGTGTGTGAGAGAGAGAGAGAGAGAGAGAGAGAGAGAGAGAGTTGCTTTGCATATTGTGCTGTTGGTGGTTGGTGTCACTCTTGAATGTTGTTTTTTTGTTATCTGTTGATGAATAATTGATTGTAAAGCGCTTTGGGCTCATCTGAGGTAAAGCGCTATATAAATGTACTGTTATTATTATTATTATTATTATTATTATTATATACTACATAGAAAAATAATCAAGACAATATGATAATAATTATAATGTCAATAACAGACAGCGAGAAGGGAACAAAAGAACAAGGGCATCGTCGAGCGGCAGCAACGCATTGTGACAATGCAAACCCGGCCAGAGTTATGTCCTGTCCCCCCCCCCCCCCACACCCCCCCCAATAAACACACCACTTTCCACCCTTACAGAACGCATAAAATACATAGCCCAAAATTTGAAGCGATTCTGTTCAGTAGTTCACGAGATACAGCTGAACTTTTATACAAACTTCCTTGCACCGAGTGATGTCCTCTTTCCCCCCCCCCCCCCCAACCCCCAATAAACACACCACTTTCCACCCTTACAGAACGCATGAAAGACATAGCCCAAAATGTGAAGCGATTCTGCTCAGTAGTTTACGAGATACAGCTGAACTTTTGTACAAACTTCCTTGCACCATGCTACACCACCACACAAAATTTGAAGCGATTCTGTTCACTAGTTCACGAAACAAAGCTGAGGGGAAATTATATAGCCCAAAGAAGGAAATTTCGGTTTTCAACGTCAAACTTCAAGGTCAAGGTCAGCACGGTGTTGATTAACGACAGGAAGCTTCCTTTTCAAGCTGTCTACCCCTCTGCCAATTTTAATCAAAATCCAAACAGTAGGTTTTAAAATAATCGATACACAGACAGACACACACACACAGACACACAGACACACACACCGATCGCAATACCTCGGCCTCTGGCCGGATAATAAGTAAAGTGGGTGGAAGAGAGAGAGAAAGAGAGAGAGAGAGAGAGAGAGAGAGAGAGAGAGAGAGAGAGAGAGAGAGAGAGAGAGAGAGAGAGAGAGAGAGAGAGAGAGATAGAGAGAGGAGAGAAAGACAGACAGAGAGAGAGAGAGAGAGAGAGAGAGAGAGAGAGAGAGAGAGAGAGAGAGAGAGAGAGAGGGGGGTTAACATCTTTTTCATTATGATAAACTCTGAATTTTGGAGACTGCTGGGCTGTGACTAGGGGAAGCATTGTTTTAAATTCTGTTGTTTGACAAAAGACATATTAATATTTTCTTGAAACATCACATGTATTGGGTTTTTTGTCTCGTCAATAAAATAACGTTGTGTACGTGTTTGTGCGGTGCTCCGAATTCCATAGACACAATAAATAATTTATTTCAATAAAGGTCGACTTATGGCGATTATTTGACAGCCAGGGGGCAGTCAATCCACTAGGGGCTTGTCACGCGATTTTCTTAGTTGGGCGAAGTGAGAGAGAGAGAGGGGGGGGACTCCTCCCTCTCTCTCTCTCTCTCTCTCTCTCTCTCTCTCTCTCTCTCTCTCTC
>CM065693.1:8832328-8834828 GCA_017654935.2 Phymorhynchus buccinoides
AGAAGAAAATGGTTATGATTGTCAGTAATTACAATCGGACGGTAATCCCTTGCCTACGGTACATTCCCACTCTCTCGGCCCAAAAAATAATTTGAGGACAGGTCGCGTTGGGGAAGGTTCCCAAATGCCAACCAATCCCTTTGGCTACAGCACCAACAACCAGTACAAATGGCCCACTGGTTTGAGAGCCACAGTCTTCCACAGAAGTCTAAGCTGTACCGTGATTCTCCACCACTGTAGAAACTCATTGATTGCTCACCTCTCGCTTTTCTTTAAAGGGGCACCCTGACGGGTGAGATTTTGCAAGAAACACGTCGAGATCACCAGGAAAACACCCTTTACAAAGATCGCAACACTCACTTTGCTCTGGTTTCCTAGAAATCAAACCGTCAAATCGGCGATTCCTCCTTGGCGGGGGAACTGGAAGTCAGATTATTTCACTGAAAGAGAAGGCGTCTGCCGTCTCTTTTCTAATGGCTGCCTGAGTTTAGACCAAATTATTTGCACGAAATGTTGGCAATGCAAGCCTTTTTATTTTTATTTGTTTTAAATGTTATGCAGTTTATCTAAAGGAGTTTCGCTCACAACAAAGGAGATAGCTTCATTTATTTCTTAACTGCACTACAAAAAAGAAAAATCTTCAATCACAATGAGTGACCTCCACTCACCCTATCCAAAATGGGTTCTCTCTCCGGCATCTCCGCCAAGGAGGAATCGCCGTTTTGACGGTTTGATTTATAGGAAACCAAAGCAACGTGAGTGTTGCAAACTGTGTAAAGGGTGTTTTTCTGGTGATCTCGATGTGTTTCTTACAAAAAAACATTCCGTCAGGATGCCCCTTTAAGCTCCTTCTACAGGCCAATGTCAACCAATGAGAAAAGCCGTTTGTTTGGAGCAAAAGGACCGACACGTTAGCATGACTTATAATTAATTGGTAAACTCCAAAAGACAAGAAAGAGGTGTCTCGCTGTAAAGTGTTAGTTTTCATAGTCGAAGACTGTAGATATACATTATCGAAAGTCAACACGCCAGAAAATAATTATCATTCTTCTGGGGTGAAAGCCAGAAGGTACTAACTATCAGTATCAGCCTTTTGTGTTCCCTTGTTGATAGCTCCTTTTGGCTTTCACCTGAGAAGAATGATATGGAATCTTTCTGGTATTGGTATTGGTACTTGGTACTTGGTACTTGGTATATTCTAGTCACAGAGACTTACTTCTGTAAACTTCGGGCTGCTCTCCCTTGGAGAGCGCATCGCCACAAGCGCAGCGCCTACCGTTTATGGGTTTTGTTTTGTTTTGGGGGGGAGGCTTGGGAAACCTAGGGGGAGGCTTGGGAAACCTAGGCAGCGGGATTTTGGTCTTACCAGGCTTTTAGCCGTGGGATTCTTTACTTTTTAAAGCGCACGGGTCAGACTAGCTTTAAGTCCCTAAATCGAAGGACTCGACATTCAGTTCGATTTTCCTGTCGATTTAGAAAGAAAGGGCGAGGCCGGGATTCGAACCCGGGTCACTCACGCTGCTGTCACGCATTGAATATGAACATCTTAGCCACTCTGCTACCTCCCGGATCCCTTCCTTCTGACAAATAGCCCTGTATATTTGCAGTGATATTATCCGTGTAGGAGCGTGCTTAGCTGTTAAGACAAAATATTGCTTTGCTGATGAGTTCAGACATTTATGCCAGTGCGAGCAAATAAAGAAAGAGAAGTCTCAGTGCTAACGTGCTTCTTCTCATAATAGAGAAATCAACGTTTTATAAATTGCTTTGACACCCCTTATTGCAAAGTGTAACACATAAAGCAGGCATTAAGGTTCAAACATAAAACAACATTATATGATGTGTGTGTGTGTGTGTGTGTGTGTGTGTGTGTGTGTGTGTGTGTGTGTGTGTGCGTGTGTGTGTGTGCGTGTGCGTGCGTGTGCGTGTGCGTGTGCGTGCGTGCGCGTGTGTGCGTGTGCGTGTGCGTGTGTGTGTGTGTGCGCGTGTGCGTGTGCGTGTGCGTGTGTGTGTGTGTGTGTGTGCGTGCGTGCGTGTGTGTGTGCGTGTGCGTGTGCGTGTGCGTCTGTGTTGTGTGTGTTGTCAGTACAGCTTTTATAGTTAATCTGACAATGAATTGGTTCCAGTCCAATCCAGTGTGTGTGTGTGTATGTGTGCGCGCTTGCTTGCGTGCGCTTGCGTGCATACACGCGCGCGTCCGTCTGTGCATGTGTACGAGTTGAGTCCTACTATGACCCCAAAACAGCATAGGATACAACTGCTATTATAATAGGCTGGGCTGGATTTTGTTTGTCATACCCAGGTATGACCACTATTATGTCATCCACGAGAACACGAGAACATTAGGACATTGGTATCGTGGAAGGTCCAGAAATAGCAAGTGATTTAAGTAATTTGTAATGCTGCGACACACAGAAAGACAGTGGGTGCTAAATAAAAAAAATACCCAAAAAAAAACATAAATAAATAAATAAATACATAATTCGCTCAAAGTACAAAT
>CM065693.1:8839828-8847328 GCA_017654935.2 Phymorhynchus buccinoides
TATTTTCTGTAACAAATGGATGTACCGAGTGTGTGCGTTGACGGCCCGGTTGTTTAGCTTTTATTTGCGCCTTTGAGTAACGGTTGTTCGTGTTCATTTGCCCATCATATCTGCGCACAACTTAGCCTACTGCACTTCCGGCAACAAGGCCTAGGCCTAGAGTCCATGCCTTACCTCATAATCAAGACGACGTACTTAACATTTAGCCCACATTCATTTCAGTCTTGAAAAAAAATATACGGAAAATCCAGGGTTCGTCGATTTCACTGCCTTCGACGTACGAATCCTTTGTTAGTCCTAGACGATTGATCACCACGAGCAAAGACTGTACAGGGGAAGATAAACATGGATGAGCTTGCTGGCTGTGACCTTGACCTTTGCTTTGTGGCAGAGGGGGGGGGGGGGGGGGAGAATTAACGAAACGAAAATAAAATATTAGGACTAATATAAAATATCTTACAGAAATGTAGATGATGTGGAACAAGTTTTCATCGCATGAACGATCAGTTTAAAACAGTAACAGATCACGCAACTTCAATTATTAATTTTCTAAGAGTAAGAGGCTTAGACCCACAGGCAAAGACTAGGCCTACTACAGGTGTCCGTAGACCCCCCTTACCCCGGCGGGGGGGGGGGGATTGGTCACTATGTTTTTTCTGAGTTTCATTCTTATGCTTACAAGTGTACCCAATCATATGAGCACACACATACACACACACACACACACACACACACACACACACACACATACACACACACACACACACACACACACACACACACACACACACACACACACACACACACACAAACACACACACGCACGCACACGCACGCACACGCACGCACACGCACGCGCACGCACACACACAAACACAAACACGCGCACGCACACGCACACGCACACGCACACGCACACGCACACACACACGAACAAGCACAGAGAGAGAAGGGGTGAAAGAGGGTGAGAAGAAGGAGGGGGAGGAGAGAGAGAGAGAGAGAGAGAGAGAGAGAGAGAGAGAGAGAGAGAGAGAGAGAGAGAGAGAGAGAGAGAGAGAGAGAGAGAGAGAGAGACCGACCGACAGACCGACAGACCGACAGAGACAGACAAAGACAGAGATAGAGACAGAGACAGACAGACAGAGAGAGAGACAGACAGACAGAGAGAGACATAGAGAGAGACACACAGAGAGACAGTGACAGAGAACGAGAAATACGGAGAGTAGTCAGAGAAGAGAGAGAGTTAGAACCATAACAGACATTGGGGTTCTTTTCACTTCAAAGATGAAAGACGCGCCGCAGAGTGTAAACACCAGACAATCTTCAGATATTGGGATGCAGATTGGGATTAAGATGAAAAGCAGGCAATCACCCTGTCCCCGTCTCTTTGTGTCCCCAATTTCATCTCTATGTGTCCCCAATTTCATCTCTATGTGTCCCCGTCCCCAATTTCATCTCTATGTGTCCCCAATTTCGTTTCTATTTTATCCCAATTTTGACTCTATGTGTCCCCAATTGTGTCTCTATGTACCCCCGTTTCTATGTGTCCCCAATTTTGTCTCTATGTGTCCCCAATGTCGTCTCTATGTGTCCCCAATGTCGTCTCTATGTGTCCCCAATGTCGTCTCTGTGTGTCCCAAATGTTGTCTATATGTGTCCCCAATGTCGTCCCTATGTGTCCCCAATGTCGTCTCTATGTGTCCCCAATGTCGTCTCTATGTGTCCCAAGTTTTGTCTCTATAAGTCCCCAATTTGTCTCTATGTGTCCCCAATTGTGTCTCTATGTGTCCCCAATTTTGTCTCTATGTGTCCCCAATTTTGTCTCTATGTGTCCCCAATGTTGTCTCTATGTGTCCCAAATTTTGTCTCTATGTGTCCCCAATTTTGTCTCTATGTGTCCCCAATTTTGTCTCTATGTGTCCCCAATGTTGTCTCTATGTGTCCCAAATTTTGTCTCTATGTGTCCCCAATTTGTCTCTCTGTGTGTTGCCAAGTTTGTCACTATGTGTCCCCCATTTTGTCACTATGTGCCCCCGTCTCTATGAGTCCCCAATGTTGTCTCTATATGTCCCCAATTTTGTCTCTATGTGTTCTCAATTTCGTCTCTATGTGTCCCCAATTTCGTCTCTATGTGTCCCCAATTTCGTCTCTGTGTGTCCCCAATTTCGTCTCTATATGTCCCCAACTTTGTTTATTTGTGACCACATGTTTGTCTGTATGTGTCCCCCAGTTTTATCTGTCTGTGTCCACAATTATTTTCTCTATGTGTCCATGTGTCTATGTGTCCTCGTCTAAATGTGTCCCCGTCTCAATGTGTCCCCTTCTCTATATGTCCCCTAATCAATGTGTCCCCGTCTCTATATGTCCGAGTCAATGTCTCTAAGTGTCTCCGTCTCTATGTGTCCCCGTTTCTATGTGTCTCCGTCTGTACGTGCCACGTCTCTTTGTTTATCCTAACCCTGAGCCAAACACTAGCCCCTTCCTAACCTTATCCCTAACCCTAACCTTTACCCTAATACGAAGGGACACAGGGGCACACACAGGGACATGTAGAGACAGGGGACACATGCAGACGGGGAGAGACAGAGACTTCTGACTCATGGAGACGGTGACACATAGAGACAGAGACACAGTGGAGGGGGACACATAGAGACAGGGGACACAGTGAGAGAGGGGGACACATAGAGACAGGGACACAGTGGAGGGGGACACATAGAGACAGGGACACAGTGGAGGGGGACACATAGAGACAGGGGACACAGTGGAGGGGGACACATAGAGACAGGGGACACAGTGGAGGGGGACACATAGAGACAGGGACACAGTGGATGGGACACATAGAGACAGGGACACAGTGGAGGGGGACACATAGAGACAGGGACACAGTGGAGGGGGACACATAGAGACAGGGGACACAGTGGAGGGGGACACATAGAGACAGGGACACAGTGGAGGGGGACACATAGAGACAGGGGACACAGTGACGGGGGACACATAGAGACGGGGACACAGTGGAGGGGGACACATAGAGACAGGGACACAGTGGAAGGGGGACACATAGAGACAGGGACACAGTGGAGGGGGACACATAGAGACAGGGGACAGGGGACACAGTGGAGGGGACACATAGAGACAGGGACACAGTGGAGGGGGACACATAGAGACAGGGACACAGTGGAGGGGGACACATAGAGACAGGGACACAGTGGAGGGGGACACACAGAGACAGGGACACAGTGGAGGGGGACACATAGAGACAGGGACACAGTGGAGAGGGGACACATAGAGACAGGGACACAGTGGAGGGGGACACATAGAGACAGGGACACAGTGGAGGGGGACACATAGAGACGGGGGACACAGTGGAGGGGGACACATAGAGACAGGGGACACAGTGGAGGGGGACACATAGAGACAGGGGACACAGTGGAGGGGGACACATAGAGACAGGGGACACAGTGGAGAGGGGACACATAGAGACAGGGACACAGTGGAGGGGGACACATAGAGACAGGGACACAGTGGAGGGGGACACATAGAGACAGGGACACAGTGGAGGGGGACACATAGAGACAGGGACACAGTGGAGGGGGGACACACAGAGACAGGGACACAGTGGAGGGGGACACATAGAGACAGGGACACACAGTGGAGGGGGACACATAGAGACAGGGACACAGTGGAGGGGGACACATAGAGACAGGGACACAGTGGAGGGGGACACATAGAGACAGGGACACAGTGGAGGGGGACACATAGAGACAGGGACACAGTGGAGGGGGACACATAGAGACAGGGGACACAGTGGAAGGGGACACATAGAGACGGGGACACAGTGGAGGGGGACACATAGAGACAGGGACACAGTGGAGGGGGACACATAGAGACAGGGGACACAGTGGAGGGGGACACATAGAGACAGGGACACAGTGGAGGGGGACACATAGAGACAGGGGACACAGTGGAGGGGGACACATAGAGACAGGGGACACAGTGGAGGGGGACACATAGAGACAGGGACACAGTGGAGGGGGACACATAGAGACAGGGACACAGTGGAGGGGGACACATAGAGACAGGGACACAGTGGAAGGGGACACATAGAGACAGGGACACACAGGACGGGGACACATAGAGACAGGGGACACAGTGGAGGGGGACACATAGAGACAGGGGACACAGTGGAGGGGGACACATAGAGACAGGGACACAGTGAGGGGGACACATAGAGACAGGGACACA
The DNA here is from genome assembly GCA_017654935.2 of Phymorhynchus buccinoides. NCBI lineage: Eukaryota > Metazoa > Mollusca > Gastropoda > Neogastropoda > Raphitomidae > Phymorhynchus > Phymorhynchus buccinoides. The sequence goes on from CM065693.1 coordinate 8,844,071, forward strand.
GTGAGAGGGGGACACATAGAGACAGGGACACAGTGGAGGGGGACACATAGAGACAGGGACACAGTGGAGGGGGACACATAGAGACAGGGACACAGTGGAGGGGGACACATAGAGACAGGGGACACAGTGGAGGGGGACACATAGAGACAGGGGACACAGTGGAGGGGGACACATAGAGACAGGGGACACAGTGGAGGGGGACACATAGAGACAGGGGACACAGTGGAGGGGGACACATAGAGACAGGGGGACACAGTGGAGGGGGACACATAGAGACAGACAGGGACACAGTGGAGGGGGACACATAGAGACAGGGGACACAGTGGAGGGGGACACATAGAGACAGGGGGACACAGTGGAGGGGGACACATAGAGACAGGGACACAGTGGATGGGGGACACATAGAGACAGGGACACAGTGGAGGGGGACACATAGAGACAGGGGACACAGTGGAGGGGGACACATAGAGACAGGGACACAGTGGAGGGGGACACATAGAGACAGGGGACACAGTGGAGGGGGACACATAGAGACAGGGGAACACAGTGGAGGGGGACACACAGAGACAGGGAACACAGTGGAGGGGGACACATAGAGACAGGGGACACAGTGGAGGGGGACACATAGAGACAGGGAACACAGTGGAGGGGGACACATAGAGACAGGGGACACAGTGGAGGGGGACACATAGAGACAGGGGACACAGTGGAGGGGGACACATAGAGACAGGGGACACAGTGGAGGGGGACACACAGAGACAGGGACACACAGTGGAGGGGGACACATAGAGACAGGGGACACAGTGGAGGGGGACACATAGAGACAGGGAACACAGTGGAGGGGGACACATAGAGACAGGGGACACAGTGGAGGGGGACACATAGAGACAGGGACACAGTGGAGGGGGACACATAGAGACAGACAGGGACACAGTGGAGGGGGACACATAGAGACAGGGGACACAGTGGAGGGGGACACATAGAGACAGACAGGGAACACAGTGGAGGGGGACACATAGAGACAGGGGACACAGTGGAGGGGGACACATAGAGACAGACAGGGAACACAGTGGAGGGGGACACATAGAGACAGGGAACACAGTGGAGGGGGACACATAGAGACAGACAGGGGACACAGTGGAGGGGGACACATAGAGACAGGGGACACAGTGGAGGGGGACACATAGAGACAGGGGACACAGTTGAGGGGGACACATAGAGACAGGGGACACAGTTGAGGGGGACACATAGAGACAGGGAACACATAGTGAGGGGGACACATAGAGACAGGAACACAGTTGAGGGGGACACATAGAGACAGGGGACACAGTGGAGGGGGACACATAGAGACAGGAACACAGTTGAGGGGGACACATAGAGACAGGGGACACAGTGGAGGGGGACACATAGAGACAGGGAACACAGTTGAGGGGGACACATAGAGACAGGGGACACAGTGGAGGGGGACACATAGAGATGGGGGACATAATAAAAACTATGGAAACGGAGGCACACCACACTGATCTCCTATATACAAAAAAGAAGAGGCGTCTGTAGAATGTCTGATGTATTGGCCAGAGGTTGCCTGCCTGCGTCTTTCAGACGCCTACTGAATATGACAATGAGTCTGATGCGTCAGTCAAACTTTCCGTCTTCTCTTGTTTTGTCGTTGTTTTTGTATGACTTGCAAAAGAACTGAACTAATTCATTACGCCCAGACTACACTCGCTTGTGATGTCTTTCTTTCTTTCCCTTTTTCGGGGGATGGGGGGTGGTGGGGGGTGGGGGTAGGGGGTTAAGGAGTGCGTAGAGGGGGGTGGGGGTTGGGGGTGGGAAGAGAAGTCAATCAAAAGAAATCTAAGACTGAATGCCACTAAGGTCGATTTGGGTTCCAGTACCACCCATCCAAACCCACCAAGGGCATTCACTCTTGCAAAAGGTGGTTCTCTTGCAGTGGCCAGTAAGGTAAGTTCATTTTCTTTATGTATAATGTTGGCAGGCCTTTTCTTTATAACTATTTCTCCGTGTATGTCAGTTAAAATGGCCTCTTTTTGAAGGGCTACGTTATTGTTGTTTGATTGTTTTTCCCCCTGACCTTCTCTTTGCGGTTGTGTAGGGGAAGACGGGGGTAAAAAGCGCATGGGCGGGTAAGAAGCCCACCCCAATTATCTCATGAAATGAAGCAAATTTCAGTCTCATTTTGCCCATGAGACGAGCGTTAATGTCTAGCATTCGTATCATGGGCAAATTTGACTGCATTTTTTCTTTATTTCATGAGATAATTGGGGTGGGCTTCTTACCCGCCCATGCGCTTTTTACCCCGTCTTGCCCTACCTGGACTCGCACAAACATGCAAACAAACAAACATAGAAACAAGCAAACAAACAGACCTACACATTTAAAAGCCACTATACTGGTGTAACCTGTTATCTTTAAGAATATACACTAGCAAACATACGCCTACGTTTCGTAGACACATTGTCACAAGCTATTCAACACACGTATATTTAGAAGAAAAAAAGGCCGTTTCATTCATCCAACCTATCCTTTGTTTCCAAACACATCACCTCATTGTCTTGGATAAAGTCTTTTTGAAGACGACATTTTAGTGTTTGGTTTTTTACTTCGCTTCTTTTCACCTCTTCACCTGTTTGTGTTGATGTGTAGCGTTGTGATGTTTTCTTAGTTCAGTTAAACAAACAAAAAAGGACGAGAAAATGCTAATGTTCCTAAAAATAAGAATAAAAAAACCGGCAGAAAAATCTATAACAAGCCGTTTTGGTTTTTGTTGTTGTTATTTTGTTTTTGTTTTTGTTTTTGTTTTTGTTGTTGTTGTTGTTGTTTTTGTTGTTGTTGTTGTTGTTTTTGTTGTTGTTATTTGTTGTTGTTGTTTTAGTTGTTGTTGTTGTTGTTTTTGTTATTGTTGTTGTTTTTGTTGTAGTTATTGTTTTTGTTGTTGTTATTGTTGTTTTTGTTTTTGTTATTGTTGTTGTTGTTGTTGTTGTTGTTGCTACGCTCACAATGTTCAAATAATCGAAATAGTGTAAGGGAAACTAATTCAAAGACACGATTTTTTTAAATAAACGGATCTGTTCTAAACAGATAAACGCATGTGCGTTGTACAATACCAATGGACAATAAAGAAACTAATGACTTATGACTTATGTTCAATTACTAACAAAGGAAGACCCAAAGCAAGGTCAAACAGTGCTCATGTCACACCAATAAGCTGCTAAATAGTGAAAAAGTGGAATTTAC
>CM065693.1:8869828-8872328 GCA_017654935.2 Phymorhynchus buccinoides
TAGTGTTCAGAGAATAGATGAGTTTTCAGGTTGGTTTTGAAAACTGACAGGGAGTTGGAATGTCTGAGAGACAGAGGGAGTTTGTTCCAAGTAGCTGGGGCCTGAAAAGAAAAGGATCTCTCGCCATAAGTTTTCGTTTTAATTGAGGGAGGCTGTAGAATACGAGAATCAGAAGAAGAACGAAGCTGACGAGATGGAATGTAAGTATGAAGTAGATCAGACAGGTAAGTAGGAGCAGAGCCAGAAATGACAGCAAAGGTAAGAGCAGAAAGCTTGTAGTTGATCCTGCTGGAGATTGGCAACCAGTGCAGAGAGTGCAGAAGGGGAGAAACATGTTCAAACTTGGAGGACTTAAGGATTAGTCGTGCAGCATTATTTTGGATTCTTTGGAGTTTGTTCAGAAGGTAGTTTGGAAGGCCAGCAAGAAGAGAGTTGCAATAATCTATTCTCGAGAGGACAAATGCACAGACCAAGGTTTTTGTGGCATCAGTGGAGAGATAGTGACGAACAGAACTAATCTTACGAAGCTCAAAATAGGCAGATCTGCAGATATTAGACACATGCTGCTGAAGGGAGAGACTTTGATCCAAAGTGACACCAAGACTGCGGACAGAAGAGGAGAAGGAGATAGTGTTGTTGTTGATTGTGACAGAGCCTGGAAGGGTAGAAAGATTGAGCATTTTCTTTGGGCATGCTAACATAATTTCAGTAGTAGTAGTAGTAGTAGTAGTAGTAGTAGTAGTAGTAGTAGTAGTAGTAGTAGTGGTAGAAGAAAAAAGCGAAGAAGTAGGAAGAGACAAAAGGAGAATGAAGAGCAGATGTAGAGAAAGAGGAAGAAGTAGAAGTAATTAAAAGAAGAAGAAGAAGTAAGTAGAAGAAGAAGAAGAAGAAGAAGAAGAAGAAAGAAGAAGAAGAAGAAGAAGAAGAAATGGAAGAAGAAGAAGAAGAAGAAGAAGAAGAAGAAGAAGAAGAAGTAAGAAGTAGAAGAAGAAGAAGTAGAAGAAGAAGTAAGAAGTAGAAGAAGAAGTAGTAGTAGTAGTAGTAGTAGTAGAAGAAGAAGAAGAAGAAGAAGAAGAAGAAGAAAGAAGAAGAAGAAGAAGAAGAAGAAGAAAGAAGAAGAAGAAGAAGAAGAAGAAGAAGAAGTAAGAAGAAGAAGAAGAAGTAGTAGTAGTAGAAGAAGAAGAAGAAGAAGAAGAAGAAGAAGAAGAAGAAGAAGAAGAAGAAGAAGAAGAAGAAGAAGAAGAAGAAGAAGAAGAAGAAGAAGAAGAAGAAGAAGAAGAAGAAGAAGAAGAAGAAGAAGAAGAAGAAGAAGTAAGAAGAAGAAGAAAGTAGTAGTAGTAGTAGTAGTAGTAGTAGTAGTAGTAGTAGTAGTAGTAGTAGTAGTAGAAGAAGAAGAAAGAAGAAGAAGAAAGAAGAAGAAGAAGAAGGGGAGAAGAAGAAGAAGAAGAAGAAGAAGAAGAAGAAAAAAGGAAGAAGACAGAAGAAGAAAAAGAAGAAGAAGAAGAAGAAGAAAGAAGAAGAAGAAGAAAGAAAAGAAGAAGAAGAAGTAAGAAGAAGAAGAAGAAGAAGAAGAAGAAGAAGAAGAAGACAAAAACAGACAAAAGTAACAAAAAGAACAATGACAAAACATCATTAAAAGAAGACCAACAACTAAAAACAAGACATCGGCTGAAGTTGAAATGGGCTTCTCGGCATAATTGAAGCAAGCACGTCAGTCTTTCAACATCGATTGCGACTGCAATGGCCGCCGTTTCGGTAATGTGGGTAAGGGAAACAACTCCCAACACGAAACAGAAGGGAAAAAACCGAATGGGAAAATGAATAATGCAATTAAGATCTACGGGGGCAGCTACTAAAACTTTCTGAGAACCACATGTTTTTACAAAACTGGAAAACAATTAGAAGATGATGTTTGACAAAAAAGGCATTAGGGGAAGACGGGGTAAAAAGCGCATGGGCGGGTAAGAAGCCCACCCCAATTATCTCATGAAATAAAGAAAATTTCAGTCAAATTTGCCCATGAGACGAATGCTAGACATTAACGCTCGTCTCATGGGCAAAATGAGACTGAAATTTGCTTCATTTAATTAGATAATTGAGGTGGGCTTCTTACCCGCCCCCATGCGCTTTTTTACCCCGTCTTCCCCTATAGTAAGAAGCGAAAGAGATTGTAAATGGGAAAGTGATTTAAATCCTTCCCTTTCTTTAACCTCTTCACTGCCGAGGGGTAATGGGTTTCTTGTACTGCTGTGTGCCAAGCCCAATGAGGCCTTCGGAGGGTTGCTTCACTGCTCTGTCCGCTGCTCATCCATTTGCTGATGTCACAAGCACGAGAAAGATGTAGAAACGACATGTAGCAAAGACTGTACAGGGGAAGATAAACATCCGGTCTCTTTTCCCTTGAGGACAGAAACACTGGTTATGTCCCTTTGAAACGTGACACATTTTACACATCGATAGGCCAGTTGAATTCTCCGTTCAAGTTCCAGTCCGAGTTTTT
>CM065693.1:8882328-8894828 GCA_017654935.2 Phymorhynchus buccinoides
ATTTTATCATAAACACACATAACAAACTTAGCGTATACGTAGTTCAAAACTTCATACATGTATGATACATAGAATATCAGATAAACACAATCATCTTTACCCACTTATGTGCATCTCCCGAATTTTATCATAAACACACATAACACATTTAGCATATACGTAATTCAAAACTTCATACATACACTATACATAGAATATCAGATAAACACAATCATCTTTACCCATCTAAGTGCATCTCCCGGATTCTAAATGCTTTTTCGAGATAAAATGCTAAACGGATAATCAGAGATTTATTTTCAGTTGCAAGCAGCATGGTTAGTTTGAACAGTGAAGGTTGGTTATAATATTTACTTGGGATATATCTGTCTCTCAAATCCTGATAACGAGGGCAATGTAATACAAAATGGATTTCAGTCTCAAACTGAGAGGTACAAAAGGGACAGGACAAATCATTATCTGTGACATTTCTGTAAAAACGACGCTTGTGTACATTTAGTTGAGAAACACCTAATCTCAACCTGATCAAACAGATTCTGGCTTTAAGATGATGAACGATCTGCAAGTAAGGGGATAAAATAAGATCACTTTTAAATGTACGGTAAAGCTGAAAACGATCGCTTTGCTCCATTGCGTTAGACCATTGCATTTTATATTCATAAACTAACCTATTTCTTAATGTTTTCAAAAAAGCTTTCTCATCCCCAACCCCCTGATTTTCCCACACTTCATTAAAACCATGTTTGTACAGAAAGAAACAAATTGTGGAAGCCCAGGTGTTCCTGTTGCTATTGTGATAATGTAGTAACATTTTATAAGATGTGTATGGCAGTCGGTCTGAAGGCATTTTCAAAATTCTTAGCCAGAATTTAATACTTTTTTACACAGATTTATAGACAAGGAAAAACGACCTAACTCGCCATAAATCATAGCGTTAGGGGTTCTTATACTAACATTTAAGAATCTTTTTAGCGCGAATAAGTGAACTTTTTCGATAATATCTAGATTTCCAACCATGCCCCAAACTTCAGCCCCATAGCTAAGCATGGGCTGGATTTGAGAGTAAAAAAGTTTAAAAAATATAGGTGATTTTTCTCCCAAAGACCACAATAACCTAAGAATATTTATTACACCCTTCCTTGCTCGACTCGCAAGATCATTCAATGTATGTGTGAAGGAGAGCCTAGTTGACATAATAACTCCTAAGTATTTATACATATTCACAATTGATAATTCCTTTTGACCATAAAACCATTTTTCTTGCACAGAAACATAGCCACCATTTCGAAAAATTACAATATTAGATTTATCTAAATTCACGATCAGACCCAGCCTTTTTGCTGAGTCATATAATGCATTCAATTGATTTTGTAAACCAGCAATGGAATCAGAGATTAGAAGAACATCATCAGCAAACATAAGTATGAGAATTTCCAAGAAATCAGGAAAAAGTTGAACCCCATGTTTTCCCCTCCTCATAATGTCTTCAGCCAACTCATTAATAAATAAAGAAAATAAAACTGGACTACATATTTCTCCCTGCTTTAAACCTATGGGACACATGAAACAATCAGTTAAATCACCTCCAGCTCTTACTCTTGCTTGTACAATATCATATATACTAACAATAGCCCGATACATTTTTACACGAATACCCCTTTTCTTTAGAACGTCCCATAATTTTGACCGTACCACTGAGTCGAAAGCTTTTCTAAAATCGATGAAAGCGACATATAATTTTTTATGCAATATTAATTGTTTCTGAACCATGGCAAATAATGTGAAAACATGATCGACAGTGCTATACTTTTTTCGAAACCCTGCCTGACAATCGTTAATAATATTGTTATTTTCGATCCATTTGTTCAATCTGGCATTCAAGATGTGGCTATATAACTTACTACAAATATTTAACAAAGATATACCGCGATAATTATCAGGACTATTTCTATCACCCTTTTTAAACAAAGGTTGAATAATGGCTTCAGACCATTGCAGAGGAAATGAACCTGAAGAAAACATGACATTAAACAACAAGACTAAGAAAGGAGCAATGACAGAAATAGAGTTTTTAAAGACCTCACCAATAATTCCATCAGGGCCCGCGGCCTTCCCATTTTTTAGAGAACGGACAGCAGCATACACTTCAGCTTCAGTTATATCGGCTTCAAGCATATCTGTGTTACTGTTTATCATTTCATCATCATTTTGCTCAACGGGTTCACCGTTAACACATTCAGAATTTTCATTAAATGAATCAGTTTGGAATACATGAGAAAAATGTGTGTACCACTCCTCTTTACTAATATTATTTGTAGTGGATTTTTTGTGTGTAACTGATCTCAATTTCTTCCAGAAACCTGTTGGATTGTTGATGTTTTCATGCAGAGAATTTAAGATTGCCTCTCGGTGATCTTTCTTTTTCTGTCTTATAAGTTCTTTGTATTCCCTTCTTTTCTGGTTGTACTCTACTCTTAGTTTTTCTATGTCGTCCTCGTCAGCGTCATCAGTATGTTTGTAACACTGTCTCAAGTCACATCGTAAGTTCTTTCTGTTGTGGCTACATTCGCGATCAAACCAAGGGTCTGATTTTTCTTTTTCAACAACAATAGTCTTTTTCATACAAGCACATGAATTGAGTAAGGCCTCATTGAAAATTTGAACAGCTTCATTTATGTCTCTATTTACCAAAGACGAGGCTCTTTCTAAACAATTTTGAAATTCCTCTGAATCAATATGTGTCTTAAATTCTTCAAATTTACCTTGATCCCAAATTATTTTGTCAAACTTAAAAACATTGTGAGTATGACTTTCTTGTTCGTCGCCAGTAATTTGAGACATGATAACAACTTCAACGGGCATGTGTTTGGATTCTATCCTAGGACAAACATCTAATGATACGCATGACTTCAATAAACACCGTGACACAATAACATAATCCACAATACTACATCCAGAAGGTGACACATATGTAAAATTACCATAATCTTTGTCACCTTTAATAGAACCATTCAGAATGAAAAGATCAAAAGAATTACAAACATTCAATAAAGATTTACCAAAATCGTTCAGAACTTTATCTTTTGATGCACGGTATGCTTCTTTTTCATCAACATCTCGTAAGGGCACACCCTCCCCCACATTATCTTCTCCCTCCTTTCCATTTATACCCCTTGTGCGCGCATTGAAATCGTCTTCATGAGAAAAAGACGACGCTTCATCCATCATTAACGTAAATCTGTCTATCCAATCAGAGCGTTCAGCAGGATTTCTATAGATAAAGCTTATAAAAATCGGTTTAGAATGTTTTAATTGTAATTCAATCCATATGGATTCGATGTTATGATTATGGAGGGATGAAACTTCCTTAAAAAGAGAGAGAGAGAGAGAGAGAGAGAGAGAGAGAGAGAGAGAGAGAGAGAGAGAGAGAGAGAGAGAGAGAGAGAGAGAGAGAGAGAGAGAGAGAGAGAGCTGTATCTCGACTATTTGTTTTCAGAGAGAGAGAGAGAGAGAGAGAGAGAGGGAGGTAGGGAGGGAGAGATAGCTTAAAATTTATATTGAGTTAATTGGAGTCAGATACTTAAACAATAGGAGGATACAGTATAAGTGCTTGTGTGGGTGTCATATATAAAATTTAAAAAAATAATAACAATAATAAAAAAAATGTCTTTAAGATGCTTAGGAAATGATCAGAAACACGTGGAATTAATGAAAATCACCAGCCATTTTCGTTTGATTTGGTTCTGTCTCTATCTTTATCTATCTATGTCTCTCTGTCTCTCTCTCTCTCTCTCTCTCTCTCTCTCTCTCTCTCTCTCTCTCTCTCTCTCTCTCTCTCTCTCTCTCTCTCTCTCTCTTTCAATAAATCTCTCTCTCTCTCTCTCTCTCTCTCTCTCTCTCTCTCTCTCTCTCTCTCTCTCTCTCTCTCTCTCTCTCTCTCTCTCTCTCTTTTTTTAAGGAAGTTTCATCCCTCCATAATCATAACATCGAATCCATATGGATTGAATTACAATTAAAACATTCTAAACCGATTTTTATAAGCTTTATCTATAGAAATCCTGCTGAACGCTCTGATTGGATAGACAGATTTACGTTAATGATGGAAGAAGCGTCGTCTTTTTCTCATGAAACACTTCTTTTGGGTGATTTTAATATAGATTTGCTAAAACCACACAAGTCTTGGTTACAAACTTATGAATCCTTTAATCTCTCTCAACTAATTGACAAACCCACAAGAATCACTGCTACATCGAAAACACTTATCGATCACATTTACACCACTTCAGTCAATACCATAATAGAAACATGCTCACCCTCGTATAGCTATAGTGATCACTTTCCTGTCTGCTTTACATGGTCAAAGCGCGGTGTTAAAATTCCTAGGAATTCTCATAGGCTAATAACTCGTAGATCCTTTACTCATTTTGACATAGACTCTTTTCTTCTTGAACTAGCAAATTCTCCTTGGTTACTTTCTGTTTATCAGTTCAATGATCCAGATGAAGCTTTTGAAATCTGGTACCATAGTTTCCTTAATATTTATGACAAACACGCTCCTTTTAAAACAGTACGTATCAGAAATAACCCTAAAAAACCTTGGATATCAAAGGACATAGACGCTGCCATTAATGAAAGAGAGAGGCTTTTGATGTCAGGGAATGACTATGATTTTAAAAAACAAAGAAACTTAGTTAATTCTTTAAAACGATCTGCACAAAGAGCTTACTTTAAAAATCTTATTTCTTCTAGATCAGATAGCAAATCCATTTGGAAAGCAATAAATTTATTAACCAATAAAAATGTAAATGCCAGCATATCATCCCCAAAAGACCTATCCACCGAAGACATGAATGTACACTTTTGTAACATTGCAAATTCAATTATAACGTCAGATAGATCGTCTGAAAACAATTTAGATATTCTGCACAATTTTTGTGAATCCAAGCATGTTAATGATTGCCCTAACATTCCGTTTTTGAGTGTACATGAAGTTTTCAATTATCTTAATCACTTAAAACAGACCAATACTCGAGGCGTTGATGGAATTGATTCTAAAATATTGAAATTGTCAGCTCCTGCAATAACTGAAACTTTGACCTATGTTTACAATTTATGTATTGCTAAAAATCGTTTTCCTAAAGCATTTAAAGTAGCCAAAATTATACCTATCCACAAATCGGGTGACTATGAAGATCCTTCTAATTACAGGCCCATTTCTATTCTGTCGGTGCTGTCTAAACCGTTGGAACACCACATAAATAAACATATTCTTAATCACTTTAACTCTTTTGGTCTGTTTCATCCAAATCAATCGGGCTTTAGAGCTAACCATTCATGTCATACGGCCCTAACTAACCTAGTAGACCAATGGCTTATTAACATAAACGATGACAAAATCACGGGTGTTCTTGCTGTTGACTTTATGAAAGCCTTTGATGTTGTCGATCGTAATCTTTTACTAAAAAAACTGAAGATATATGGCATTACTAACAATACCATAGAACTCCTAACATCATTTTTATCAGACCGAAAGCAGCGAGTTTCTTTAAATGAATGCGAATCTTCTACTATGCCTGTCAATTATGGTATTCCCCAAGGCTCCATCCTTGGTCCTATATTATTCTCAATATATATTAACGACTTACCATTATATCTAACGACTTTATGTGAAATGTTTGCAGACGATACTACAGTACACTCCTGTGACAGTAAAGTGGAAAACGTTTTTATTTCTTTACAAGATAACATTAACAGACTAATAGAATAGTCCGAATTTAATCACATGCAGCTACACCCCAAGAAATGTAAATACTTACTTATCACCACCAGACAAAAGCGTCAAAATCTTACCCTTGGTTCTCAATCCCTGTATATCAATGGTGAAATCATGGAAGAGGTTGACTATCATAACATTTTAGGACTTATTGTTGATCACAACCTTTCATGGTCCCATCAAATATCCATGGTTTGTAAGCAAGTATAAAAAAAAGTCTATCAACTTTCCAGGATAAAGCATTTTCTTGATTTAGATAGTCGCAAACTTTTTTTTCAATGCTTATATCCAATCACGCATCAACTATGCCTCTACAATTTGGGATCTGGCAAGCGAGAAAAATTTAAAACCATTATGCAGTTTGTAAAGTTGTGCATTGAAATTGATCCTTCTGAAATCCTCTTCCCTTACACTTACTGATTATCAGCGTTTAGAAATTCTACCTCTAAAATGGAAGCTTGTATACAACAAAGCAATTTTTATGTTTAGATTAATGTCCGATAATGCTCCTCCAACATTAAGAAATAAATTTGAAATTAACCTTGTCCGTAATGTTTTTAAGATAAAAATACCTCTTCCAAGAGTTGACCTTTTTAAATCTAGTCTTGTATATTCAGGTGGCTGCTTATGGAACACTATTTCATCTTCCTTTAATGTGTACTCGGGCATTAATGTTTTTAAAAAGGAGTACCATAAGTATCTTATGTTGAAACATACAAGCAATGTTGTTTAACCCCATTCTTAGTTTCAAATATGTTTCCACTTTTGATATGTTGACATCTATGCATATTATCTAATTTGTTGTTGTTAAATTATTAACAAGTTTTGTATTTACCTTATTTCATGTGTTTCCTCTCTCTCTCTCTCTCTCTCTCTCTCTCTCTCTCTCTCTCTCTCTCTCTCTCTCTCTCTCTCTCTCTCTCTCTCTCTCACTCTCTCACTCTCTCTCCTTTTGTGTGTGTGAGAGGGGGGAGGGGGGATGGGGGGGGGGGGGGGGATAGATAGACGGTTTTGTTGTATCTATTTTTTCTTATTCATGGATAATTCTTCGATGATTATTTTTTGCATGCTTCTTCATTATTTTTGTGTTGAATATATTGATTTTCTTGCATGTTTGTTTGAGGGCAAGATGTAAAAAAGCCCATTGTGTGCTTACTCTTTTTCCCTCAATAAAAAAAAATTTTCGTTCGTTCGTTCGTTCGTTCTCTCTCTCTCTCTCTTCTCTCTCTCTCCCGCTCTCCCTTTATCTATATAAAACTTTACGTTTATGATCAGTTATGATATAACGAGATACATTAATTTGTTAATATTATTATAAACAGTTATATATGCTGTTCTGTTTATCCTGTACCCCCTTCATGAGGGGCAAAGGCCTAAATGAATAAATCATTGTCATTGTTATTGTCTCTCTCTCCCCCTCTCTCTCTCTCTTTCTCTCTCTCCCTCCCTCTCTCTCTCTCCACCCCCCATCTACTCTCATACCATTCTCGTCTCAAGTTTCTTCCAGAGTTCCAAGACTGCATCTCAGGCGTATTTAAACTGAACAATGTATAGTTCCTTCTCTTTCATTTTCTTTCTTTCTTTCTCTCTTCTTCTTTATTAAGCAATTCAAGGACACAGACAGAAAATGCAACCGTTTCTTTATTCTATATCGTAAACAAACAAATAATTTTTAAAAAATAGAAAGAACAGGATATGTCTGTGCTAAGGCAAAATCAAATACATTTAATTAACCCTTTCACCGCCAAAGTCGCATTTTAGCACCACAGTGATTTAACACTTATGTCACTAAAAGGCATCAAATTGGGGTCTATTATCCAAAGACCCTATTGTCTTAGTTTTGGGACGTAAGGATAGACCTTATTTCATATATTTCACAGAAGAATCCCCAATACTGCAAATGGATATTGTTCTCTACCCAGGTAAAGTTGATGGAATTTTCGGCTGAAATATGGCTGGCGGTGAAAGGGTTAAAGTAAAACGATTTTCAACGATTAACAAACAAATAAGAACATAAATCAGTAAGTAATATGAGGACTAGACGCAGGGTTGGGGGGGGGGGGGGGGGGAGAAGGAAGAGGAGGATAGGAACAAGAAAAAGAGGGGAAAAGGAGAGGAAAGTGCGTGTGTTTGTGGGGTGGGGTGGGGTGGTAAGAATGGCGGGAAGGGGAGACAAATAAGTGTGAAAAACAGAAAGGAAGGAAGGAAGGAAGAAAAAGAGGAAGAAAGAAATGCTATTAAATATACATAAGTGGGGACTTCGAAAGGGACAGTTCTTTTCGTTCGCTAAGAGAGAGAGAGAGAGAGAGAGAGAGAGAGAGAGACAGACAGACAGAGAGAAAGAGAGAGAGACAGAGAGAGAGAGAGGTTGACACAAACACAGATATGAAGACAGACAGACACAAATAAAACACACATAAAACAAAACACATGCTATGATATTACTGCATCACAAAGTTTATAAACACCAGTTTAATTAAGCACTCAAAACAATGTCTGGAATTGTTTTGCAAGAAGTTGATCCTTAACTTGTTTTGAACAGTATATAACAGAAAGACCACACGAAAGTATAAAAGAAGAATACCAGGCAAACAATCCACAGAACGAGAACAAAAATAGGCAAGGGTGCGAGTCCTGAATGAACCCAAAGGCTTGTGTTTGCACTGGAGACTGTTACTGTAAGTCTTCAAGAAGAAGAATCGGTTCTTAATAGACCTTACTTAATTGGGATCCAGTCGTTGTGTCCCCGTCTCTATGCGTCCCCGTTTCTATGTGTCACCCTCGTTACGCCCCCGTCTCTATTATGTCCCCGTCTCTGTGTGTCCCCGTCTCTATATTTCCTCGTTTCTAGGTGTCCCCGTTTCTGTGTGTCCCCGTCTCTATATTTCCTCGTTTTTATGTGTCCCCGTTTCTATGTGTCACTCTCGTTACGCCCCCGTCTCTATTATGTCCCCGTCTCTGTGTGTCCCCGTCTTTATGTGTAACCGTCTCTATGTGCCACCCTCATTATGCCCATACCCCTATACTTGTGTCCCCGCTTCGGTGTGTCCCCGTCTCTATGTGTCCCGTTTCCGTGTGTCCCCGATTCTGTCCTGCGTCCAATCGGATTAAGGAAAGGGTTATGCTTAGGGATAGGATTTGGATTAGGGTCAGTTTGCTGTGCCAAATACACACCGATAGATACATGAAGTGGACACACAAAGAAGGGGACACACAGAGGCGGGGACACACAGAGACGGGGACACACAGAGGCGGGGGCATATATAGACAAGCACACATAAAGACGGATACGATAGAGACAACAGTAGGGACACAAAGAGACAGGGACACATAGAGACGAAATTGTGGACACATAGAGACGACATTGGGGACACATAGAGACGAAATTGTGGACACATAGAGACGAAATTGGGGATACATAGAGACGAAATTGTGGACACATAGAGACGAAATTGGGGATACATAGAGACGAAATTCGGGATACATAGAGACGAAATTGTGGACACATAGAGACGAAATTGGGGATACATAGAGACGAAATTCGGGATACATAGAGACGAAATGGGGGATACATAGAGACGAAATTGGGGACACATACAGACGAAATTGTGGACACTTAGAGACGAAATTGGGGACACATACAGACGAAATTGGGGACACATAGAGACGAAATTGGGGACACATAGAGACGAAATTGGTGACACATAGAGACGAAATTGGGGACACATAGAGACGAAATTGGGGACACATAGAGACGAAATTGGGGACACTTAGAGACGAAATTGGGGACACATAGAGACGAAATTGGGGACACATAGAGACGAAATTGTGGACACATACAGACGAAATTGGGGACACATAGAGACGAAATTGGGGACACATAGAGACGAAATTGGGGACACATAGAGACGAAATTGGGGACACATAGAGACGAAATTGGGGACACATAGAGACGAAATTGGTGACACATAGAGACGAAATTGGAGACACATACAGACGAAATTGTGGACACATACAGACGAAATTGGGAACACTTAGAGACGAAATTGGGGACACATAGAGACGAAATTACGGACACTTAGAGACGAAATTACGGACACTTAGAGACGAAATTGGGGATACATAGAGACGGGTGCACAATGGCACAATCATAACCATTCCATTACTTAAACCCAAGAGTAGTATCATTTGGTGCAAGCCGCAGGTGCGAGTGCGACTTTCCTTATTAGTAGAATCTGTCTCTCTCAACTGTTCCTAACACATCGCAAACACCTAATTGCCTCTGTCTGTCTCCGTCCACGCTTTCTTTAAATACATTAAACAGCACACTCACATAATTATACGGCCTCATGCGAGTGCAAAACATTGCACTCACTCACTCACTCACTCACTCACGCGCATGCATTTACAAATACACTGGAACACACGCACCCACGCACGCACGCACGAACGCCCATGTGCGCGTGCAGAAATTCACATTCATTCACCCGCGCGCATACATTTACAGATATGCACGCACGTGCACGCATGTACATACCCAAAGAGACGTGTACGCATGCACGGGGTAAAAAGCCCTTGGGCGGGTAAGAAGCCCATGCCAATTATCTCACGAAATAACAGTCAAATGTCCCCATGAGACGAATGCTAAACATTAACACTCGTCTCATGGGCAAAATGTGACTGAAATTTGCTTAATTTCATGAGATAATTGGCATGGGCTTTTTACCCCGTCTTAAATTCACACTTGTCTTTCTGTCCACCGTGTTGTAAGTTATCTTGTGCTCTGACGTTAGCTTGTGGCAAGGGCCAATAATAAAGTAGGAGCTGTGTGACAGACAATGCCCGTTGTTGTTGTTTATCTACAGTAATGGTGAACCACGCATCGGCGTACTCTGTTGTGGAATATTAGTTTTTTCGCATATTTATGTGCTGCAGCACATGGAATTTGTTGGCCTTTGGGGACTTTCCGCAACACCGGTTATGATTTCTAAAAGACCCACTGACCCGGCTGGATTAAGTCCCTTGGTTTTTTTCTGGGTCGGTGTGGCCCGCATACAGACATTCCTCATAATAAGATGGAGGCTGCTCTTTAAATTGATGCCTCGTTTTCGTGACTTTCCTCGTATACGATCGAGGCTGCTCTTTAAAGTGATGTCTCGTTTTCGTGACTTTCCTCATATACGATCGAGGCTAAAGTGATGCCTCGTTTTCGTGACTTTCCTCATATACGATCGAGGCTGCTCTTTAAAGTGATGCCTCGTTTTCCTGACTTTCCTCGTATACGATCGAGGCTGCTCTTTAAAGTGATGCCTCGTTTTCGTGACTTTCCTCGTATACGATCGAGGCTGCTCTTTAAAGTGATGCCTCGTTTTCGTGACTTTCCTCGTATACGATCGAGGCTGCTCTTTTTAAAGTGATGTCTCGTTTTCGTGACTTTCCTCGTATACGATCGAGGCTGCTCTTTAAAGTGATGTCTCGTTTTCGTGACTTTCCTCGTATACGATCGAGGCTGCTCTTTAAAGTGATGCCTCGTTTTCGTGACTTTCCTCGTATACGATCGAGGCTGCTCTTTAAAGTGATGCCTCGTTTTCGTGACTTTCCTCGTATACGATCGAGGCTGCTCTTTAAAGTGATGTCTCGTTTTCGTGACTTTCCTCGTATACGATCGAGGCTGCTCTTTAAAGTGATGTCTCGTTTTCGTGACTTTCCTCGTATACGATCGAGGCTGCTCTTTAAAGTGATGCCTCGTTTTCGTGACTTTCCTCGTATACGATCGAGGCTGCTCTTTAAAGTGATGTCTCGTTTTCGTGACTTTCCTCGTATACGATCGAGGCTGCTCTTTAAAGTGATGCCTCGTTTTCGTGACTTTCCTCGCATACGATCGAGGCTGCTCTTTAAAGTGATGTCTCGTTTTTCAAATACGTGCATGAGGAAAAATTTGTATGGGAGCCACACTTGGTCAAAATAAGATTTCTTACCAGCGAGAGAGGGAAAACACGTGAAACCCGTGATTTTCACTCATGGACCTGGTGGGTCTTTAAAGTCGGTTTGGGCCAGAAAGTGGACGCCCCCCCCCCCCCCCCCCCCCCCCCAATGGGGATACCAGGGGATCTTTCTGTACAAATAGTTTCCCCACATTCTGGAAGTTATGTGCTAGCAACTTCCACTAATCTGTCTCTTTCTTTGACTCTGCCTTTTCCTTTTTCTTCCTGTCGACATGTCACCTACTATAATTATTCTGCCTTATTTGCACTTTCTCCTAGTCTTTATTTCCTCCAAAAGAATCCAAATAATGTTCTCCTTTGAGCTCCTCCGAAATCGTAAGGTGTTGACTGAATGCAGCGGGGAGACCAGGAAAAACTGAAAAACGAACGCATACGTATTAAACCCATTAAGGCCATATGGCCTGTTTGTGAACGCAGAAGAAGAAAAAGAAAAAGGATTATATACCTTGGACAAAGCAACTCCACTATGAAACAAATTCTAACCCAGCCACCCAGCATAGTTGCTGCCTCCTTTGCTATCTGGCAGTCATAGTCGGAAACGACTGACTGGCATACAGTGGTCTGGCGAAGGCCGGTGTAGCATTCTCAAATTGGATTTGTTCTCAACATGTCTGCGCATGTGCGAAATCGATCATGACGTACCATCAAATTTTATCTTTTGTGCATTCGACACTAAATTGACCCTAAACCTATCCCTAACCCTATTCCTAACCCTAAACCTATCT